>JAODKE010000050.1:13922099-13949031 GCA_026779605.1 Mormyrus hasselquistii | reverse complement strand
ACAATCTGCACCACGAGCTCTTAAATAGACCCAGGATTTATGCAGTAGGCTCTAG
Source organism: Mormyrus hasselquistii (assembly GCA_026779605.1). Taxonomy (NCBI): domain Eukaryota; kingdom Metazoa; phylum Chordata; class Actinopteri; order Osteoglossiformes; family Mormyridae; genus Mormyrus; species Mormyrus hasselquistii. Next base: position 13,948,976 of record JAODKE010000050.1, on the reverse strand, counting down.
TGTTACTAAATATAAATCATAGCTGTCAAGCTGGCCGTAGTGGGTACAGCATAGGCAGTGGTTGCCAAGTGTCACCCGTGTTTCCATAAGGGTGAACGATTCCACCGGTATGGCATGCTCCTCCCCCAACCCCAAACCCCTCCCCTTGACATCAGAGCCAAAAATCGACAATCTGTCCACCATGAAGCCGGTCGCCGCAAACCATCACCTACTTCGGCCCCATGTACAGCCTTCAGGGCTGAGACCAAGTCCCCGGGAAACGCATGCCTGACAATCCTCCAGACCGAAACAAGGAAAATACGTCCAGGAGCTTTGCGTGTCACAGCGCCTGTGCCATTGATGACCGATCGGGTCATAAGAATTAGCAGCCTGGAGAGTAACTGTCGTTAGTGTTTTTTCATCTCCTTATACTTCACCAGTACGGCCCAGTTCTGAGCATTGTGGACTAGGGCTCACCCTGGGATGGGTAGTAAGTGCTTTAGTTCTGTGGGACAAATGGCAGAGTACAGGAAAAGCAAGGCCTCGCTCTTCAGATCTCAGGTTTATAACAGTGAATAATAAAACTGGGAACCAGAACGAAAGATGAGCACACCAAAAGCACCAGGCTTGTACCCGGCTTTGCACCAGTGTTCACCTTTTCAACTAAAAATAAGTTCCCTGGTTTTATTTAGTGCTCCCATCTGATACGATTACTCATTAAGGGCTGATCTGGAACTTATCCATGTTATTTGCTTGGCTCCATATTGTACAGTGCTTTGCTCAATATTTCTCAAACACAATGTACTTTATTAGGCGCTAACCTAAGGTTAATCGTGGGAATGAAATAAATGTGCCTAGCTAAATATATATATATATATATATATATATAGTTTAAAAAGAGCCAAATCTGTGATATTTTTCTGGCAACAAAAGGTCTTTAAATTGGAGCCGCGGGCTATGCAGGATGCCTGATTGTAACGGAAGGACTTTCGAGATTTTGAGTGCATATTACGATAATGATGAATCAAAGGCAGGTATATCGGCCGGCAGAGGTTGACGTCTTTTGATCCTTCATAGAAAGATGCGTCAACCAAAGGGGAGACAACAAAGGACCTCAGAGGAAAAAAAAAAAAAAAAAAAGACACCGTATTCATTGTCAGTGCTTGCGTAAGCCTCTCACCCACACTGTCGCATCCCTCTGAATCATCTATTCACCGCGGCGCCTTGCTGCACGCACGCATTTTAAAATGCAGCCACCCGACACATCGCATGTTAAAAGACGAACATCACGGGGACCACGATTTGCCTAAAGGGGCTCCTTCGATGCGTTCTTCATACTGAGCGTTTCACCATTTTCCTGTCACCGAAAACATGATTGTTGCAGGGCAGTGATGCAAATTAAAGGACTAGCATCATTGCATGCGCTTCCCACTGCAGTGTTACAGGCAGGACTCTGCTAATGCCTAAGCTCTAGCTATAATAACGTACTCAGTGTGCCAACATCCAACCAAGGGGCCTCCAACGGCAAAACAAAATCGGTATCTATTGTTTTTTTCCACCGGAGTAGGAAAAGTTTAAAATTAGCTATTAGTACTTTGACCTTTCTGGTGCTTGCGGGTTCCTGGAGATCTGCTCATCCCTCGGTTGGTTTTTGGCTGTCATTCCGCATCGCTAAGCGAGTCCCGCAATATGACGCGGCAACAGGGATGGGAACGAGAGGAAGTCAACCGCGTCTGTTTCCAGGCAAGAGGAAAAGATATCGAGAGAGAAACAAGCAAAACTGAGGAGAAGCATGATAGAAACGGCTCAGCGAGTCACTGAAACAACGCAGCTGAGGCTCAGCGAGTCACTGAAACAACGCAGCTGAGGCTCAGCGAGTCACTGAAACAACACAGCTGAGTCCTCATTCATATATGCAAGGCTTGGTCTCTAATTCAGAGGCATTTTGCCTTAAGCTGGAACCTAGTTAAAAAATGTCTTATAATTCAAGGTCTCAGGCTAATATGCTTTTTCAGTCCTTATGCTCAAATTAAAAGCCCAGAAGATTCCTAAAGTAGATTAGTGGATAGAAAAGTGAATGACATGCTGTCTGGGCTTTGGCAGGCTGCCCAAAGCACTCGGGGAAAAGCTGTCGCCAAACGTCCATTAACACGACCTTAAAACAAGCGGAAACGACCCCAAAGGTTCGAGTCTATTTTGCAGTGACTCGTGGGCACCCCCTTCCCTCACCCCGAGATGTCCGAGTCCCCCGATTTGGATTTTGACCACATCTGTCAGGGTTGGCTCCACAGCTGCCACTCTCGTCGCCTCACAGCTGTTGGAGTGTCAGGGCGTGTGAGGAGCCGCTCGCGTTAACGTGAGGAGACAGGCTCCATCAAAAAGCCCTCGGAGGACACTCCGTACCGCACAAAACTGACCCAGTTGGTCCAAAAACTGAAAATAACAACAAACAGAAGATACCATAGAAAAATGGATATATTCCTTAGAGCATCAACCAGTTACCCTTTTCGGGTAGCTGAAAATCACATTCCCACCTCTGCCTCCCATGCATCAAACTTAGAACTGTTACTAGGCAATCAAAAATCACTGAGTACAAAGTCTTGCAAGTTTACTGCTCATCTGTAAAGTCTGGATACATCTTTTTATGCATAATTCATGCTATTCTTAATCATCAACTTCTAACAGTTTCATAGTCGCACAGAATTTGTACTTCATAGTAAACTTACATGCCCAAAAGGCATCTCATTGTATGACATGAAACTCTGGACTTTGAAGCCCTAATCACCCTGTCTTCCAAAAATGAAGGAAGCCGGCGGCTTTTCAGCAGACCACTGCGAATATCTGTGGCATCTGTAGGGAACGATCCACTAAATAAAAGGGGGGCTCTCAAGGCTTCCATCCCTTGTTCTTTTTTACAGCCTGATATGTTCTTAAGGTTGACCGTGTTAACATCCAGGACTCCGAGGGCCGACTCTTACAGAAGCAACGAGAAATACTCCATATGGCACGTGGACAACTTCAAAAGACCTGCCTTCGTGTTATGGATGACCTCATTTGAAGAAAACCTTCTTTTTGATCCTGTTAAAAATGGTATTTGACCACGGCCCAACTGGCCACCTCATTGGAGATCTGACTCACAACCTCCCGGGTCACGACATTGACTGGCAAGCCAAGCTTGGCTGTGTCTTCTTCTAGCGGCCCAGCTTCAGTGCCGTAAAAACGCTCCAGACGCAGCAGGGACTGGCCCCTCCCTGAAGAGCCAGGCACCCCCCCCCCCCGAGGCTGTTCTCTAACATTGCGTGTGCTTGAAACAGCCTCGACTGAACAGCCCTCTAGGGCAAAGCGCGATCGTGCCTCAAGCCCCCTTTGCCCGATTCAGCCACCTGGCATGCCTGGTCATTTACCCAATTAACAAGAAACAAACAGCCATGGAAAGATGGGGGGAAGGATCAGTGTCCTATGATCTGCATTCTACATCCCAGGGCAATGAAGTGGAGGGAAACTGCTATGACGTATCTGTTATGTCATTTAAATAATGACTAATAATGCTAAAGAGCCACAGTGGCTGAGCTGCAGGACTGACAGCATCTATGTCTCCATGAGCAACTATGCAGAAAAAACATAGAAAAGACACAGAACTCCTACATATGCTTGGGATTTGTCTCGGGGGGGGTATGTACTTCAGCGTCCTCCCTCCAGAACTCTCTGATGGTCCGATTCCCTGGCGGGAAGGGCTCTGACCCGAGACATCGGTTCTACGTGTGAAGCACACGCTCGCTGGTCATATATTGACCTTCCCGAGCCTGTATTGATGGCAGTTTCCCACGACGATGATCCCGCTCAGGGACCACACATGCACACAAGCTCCCCGGCAACTGCTGGCTATCTGAGGACAGACCATGGTGATTCTGTGGAGACCTCAGGGAATAGCGCACCAAAGGCCTAAGTGAATCGGAACACAATCGGTGACCCTCCAGAGTTGTCCCACAGATTACATGTCATTCAATTACTGCTCCGTGGTGGGGTGGTCTACACTTAAGTTCAGCAGCCTTTGAGGAGTCTGTATTCTTCGTTTAAGCCGACTCATTTATCAAAGCTGAAAATCTTTCTAGTGCCAATAATGCTTCTACATTTCAGCATCAATCTATCCATCTAGCCATCCCTTCCTTCTCTCCATCCAACCCTTTGGGGGCATCTTACACGTTCTGCATGCATCTCTTACCGGCCCGCTGGGCTTGCATCAGCTTAGCGTAGACCACGTCAGCAGATTCGATCAATGTCCGACTTGTCTGGATCATCTGCATGGAACAGAACAAAAGGAGGGGTGGGGGGGTCAGACAAAAGGCCCTTCCTACGCCCAAACAGCCGTCTGCTCCAAGGTCCTTCTAAGATCATTGAGGGCAAAGGGGACATCGCCCCATGAAAACAAAACCCATAAACAAAAGTTGTTTGTGGTGCAAACAAAACGCAGCTTTAACAAGGACAATGAGAACCTGTCTGTGGATGGACGAACGTGTCTATGGCAAGACCGTGTTTGTGGCAAAATGTTTTCACTGAGAAGAAAGATTACATTGTAAATACCATATCTGTGGTAAAATTTGCCTTTTTCTCAATGTCCTTCAGAATTCGCCACAGCGTTCAACCCATGTAAGAGAGTGACTATTACTGTTTTTCCCGTTAAACTACAGTATTTATTAAAACAACACATATGCTAGAAACACTTTCATTTATGTATATTTTCTTCTGGAAAATAAGCATATGCCTGGTGTGATGAGCCGCAAACAAAATTATAACCTGAACACGGAGAGTCGTGAATAGCTCTGCTTATGCCAGTCAAAGACACCGCAAGGGGCAGGATGTGTATCGGGGCTAAATATAGTGGCGCAGAGCTACGTATACACAGATACAGACAGTCACACGCACACTGGCATGGAGATCTGTCACGATGAGCTCATTTCTGGCAGAGAAGGGGAGGTTCGAATCCCTGTCTGTTCCTCCTGCTCGTAGAGGAAGCGGCGTTGGTGGTCTTCTGAATGAACTTGTAGCCCCTGTTAGCCCCTCGAAGGGAAATCCGCTATCTGGCTGCCAGGCTCGACAGCCGCCGTAAATCAGAGGACGTTAAACTGTTTCACGGGTGGGGAGGATCCTATCGAGCGTGTTCACTAGGCTACCTGACGCAGATTCCATGCGTCTGGATCTCCAGCCGCCTGCATGTTATTGCAAAATAACTCTGGCTCTCATAACTATTTATCCAGTGCAGGACTGTGGGGGGGGAGACATGGAGTCGATCCAAGCCAGGGCAGCCCATTGCGGGAAATACACTCGCACGCACCACAGACAAAGAAACAGCCGCAGCAAATCATGTGGACCAGAGTATCCTAGGAGAACCCACACATGGAGAGCATGCACATTCCACAAAGAGAAACCACAACCCTAGACATGTGGGGATACGCATCAAGCCACCGTCCTTGAGTAAGAATCAAATTCAGTTAATAGCGATAAGAGGAAGCTCATTAAAGCCCAGTACGACAAATATACATATACAAATACGAACATGTTTCATGGAATGAGAACAGACTGTATGGTTTCACAGATCTTCTGTGATATGTACATATATTAGTCATAGACTAGAAATAGTTACATAACATTAGTCTACTATACTGTACTGTAAGTTTCCAATGTTGTGAATCCTTTCAGAACAGCGCAAAAAAATATCCTAGTGTTTTACGAGTGGGGCTGCGTAGTGGTATTGTGAAAAGTGTGTGAGGTTCATGTGTGAGGTCAGAAGAATGCTCTTTGCCTGCTGTGAGTAAGTCCTGCGCGTCACTTCGGTTTGGGGGAGGGGGGGGGGGACGACAGTGGCCCCCATTAAGAAGTGGGAAAATAAAAAAGCATTGAAGGCGGGGGGGCTCTCGGCGTACCATGTCGTAGGCATTGAGGACCTTCCGAAGCAGCTCCGGAATGGGCCCGTGGGCCTCCATGGATGGGTAGGCCCCGCTGAGATCCACGGACACCTGGAGGACGCGCTCGCTGTTCAGCAGCCAGCTGGACACCGTCAGGATGCACTGTTTCATGTTGGCCGCTGGCGTCAGCCCACAGAGCTCCTTGAAGGACACCGTGGCATTCTGAGGGGGGGGGGGGGAGAAGGTGGGCGGGGTGAAATGTATGTTGGAGAGCGTTGCTAACATCTCACAGCTCCCACAGTCTGACACAGAGACACAAACAATGGGATTGTATATCCTTCGCGGGAAAGATTCCTTTCAGGAGAAGAACAGGAGACGCATTTGTTAGAACGCGGCGGCGCGTGGCGAGAAGGGGCACCTTTGTGTTTACGTGCCGCCGGTGCCAGGCAGGCAAACACGAACATCCCCAAAGAGACGCCTGCAGCGTCGGCGCCACCTACAGCTCTCCCGCGGTCGCCAGCATCGCGACGTGAATCGAGGGAGCTGATGGCGACTTCCCTAAAAGCCGTGTATGTGGCATGGGAGTAAAGATTAAGGCTCTGTTACCCCCCACCCTGACCCACCCTGCTGGCCTCTACCTTGATGAGGAAGAGTAACAAAGAACATAAGGGGGCCACAGAGTGGGGGTGGGAACAGGCATGACCCAGGACTACCCTACTCCACGGCGTGGGAAAGCAGGCCACCCCCTCCCTGCTCAGAGAAGAAGGCCCCATTATTAATGTCGGAAGCGTCCCGGACTCCGGCCTCGGCCAAACAAAAGGGATCTGGCGGCCTCAGAGACGAGCGAGAAATGTAGAGGGGATTGAGCCTCTAACAACCGATCAAGTTTTATTTGATATGGGACATTTTTACAAGCCAGCTGGCACAAAGTGTTCACATCTAAGTACGCTTAAGAGTACATTTTCTTTGGGAACCCAAACGTGATTTTTTTTAAAGAAAAAAAAAAAATAAAAAAAATTGGTGACCCCCTTCGGAAAAGGTGAGTGAATGAACATTCCATCATTTTCCCGAGCACTGACACCCCAAACCTCCCCGGGATAATGCAGGAACTCCCTTGGTGAAGAGTCTTGGTTGAGGCACCGGCTTGCCCCCCCCCCCCTCCCCGGCTTCTTAAATATCCATGGTAATGCGCAGCAGACGGACCTAAACGTGGCACTGCTGTTTTTAATTACCAAAAAAAAAACTGCACGCCTGTTTTTGTTTTCCACCCCACAGAGCTCTGTTACAGCTGAAGTGACAGAGTGTCTGTCACGCAGATCCGGGGGGGGGGGGGGAGCCAAAAATTCCACCCTGGCTGAATTCCTTGAGCTACATTCCAGGAGTTTTCCAAGGCTTTATACTTCAGTGCATTTACTTTGTCTTATGATTTCCAGAGAGGGCATCCAGGCTTTATTTAGGTGTTTCTCCACACATCTTTGACACTTTAGGATCTACATGTTGGTTGAGGTGACAGTCATTGAAGATGGACGGTCTCTCGCTGCTGGAGGTACCATCTCAGGTGCCAGAATCTGGTGCATGAAAGAATACCAGCAGCCGCAAGCCATAATCTCCAACCTCGTGGAACTTCACCAGCCAAAGAGCTTTCTAACCCAACCCTAAACCCTCAGGTCTACTTTTAAACAGCTGCCTTTTATTTATCTGAGGTTTTTTTTGCTTTTCCTGAGAAAGATTTCGATTTTATTAAACAGGGTCCCGCGTAACTGCTGCAGAGACCGTCGGTTCCTCGCTGGGGTCTTATCATTTCTCACCTCCTCTCCCCCCTTGTAATGTTCTTGAGGTCAGCTACTAGGCTGAAGGAATCCAAGATACTGCAGATCACACATAGTGACGGGGGAGTCTGGAGCAGGCCGTCCACCGTCTCACATTTTATCGATTTTTCATGAGGTCGCCCAGATCTATATAAATCGAAGGGAAACCTCAGTGACATCTCAGCTGTGTCACTGTCACCTGTCACCAGTTTTTTTATTACAGGAAGCTTTCATTCATTTTCTGTTAGTAACAAAGTGGTTCTTCTTATGCACTTAAACCTATATAGCCCAAACCAGTGCTACTCAAATAAAATTTGCAGCAGAAAAGCTTTCAAGGATAACAAGCTTACTGCCAATACAGCTCATTTATCCATTATAAAAATCACTGATGTCTCTTGCTACATTATCACTAAAGCACAGCCAGTGAAAAACAGATTCTGTTAGTTTTTGTTAGGAGTCACAGCTGACAACTGACACCATGTACAGACGTAGCTTCTGGGTGTTTGAAGAACTCACGAAATGTGTTCATTATAACATTTTTCGCTCAGGGTGTTTTTGATCAGTGCTGCGGGATGAAACTATGGAGCAAAACCGAGGCGCAGAACAGCTGGTTTAGCAAAAAACCAAAACGCTAACGTGACCCCATTTAACAAAATGTAAACCACACACCTCTAGCTAGCAAGGCCAAAATTAGAATGCATCACAGGACGCTCTACATAAATAAGAAAATCAAAGGGTAGTTAGATAATCAGGCCTAGTTTGGTTTTAAACATAAATCCAAGCATCACTCACATTGGTAGTGAAAGAACTCATCTAAACCTAGCCCTGTATCATACAGTACTTTCATAAAATACCTCAATTATTAATTCTTCATCATTCATCCTTCCATTCATCATGTCTTCCAGCTGCTTAAGCAGTACATTGTTTGCTGGATAATATTAACTCTGATAATTATTATCATCTATAAATCCTTAAATAATGCCACATCCTTTAATTAATGTCAACACCCTGTTTTGTACCCTATTAATACGACATGCAGATGCTCTATAGACATGGTTTGGTGCAATTTTTAAACTAGAAACGGCCCACCTCACACCAACAAACTGAACAGAGCTACTGATTATTTGTTGTGGTTAGGTAGCCTCTGCCTGGCGGCCAACGTGTCCTGCGCAGATGCGGCACGGAACGGCAGCCATGCCGACCTGAGCCCACGGCACGGTCACGGAACAGGGGCACGACACTGTGCGTTAATGTTATGAAACATTCATTTCTTCAGAGGTTTTGTTGAAAAATCCTTCTAGCCTGAAGATATAAAATATTCTGAAATGTATCCATTATTTATCCAATACGGGAAATAATGAAATAATTGCATGCCAGAGAAGCGGATCAAAAAGAAATATCTACTGAGTCATAAAATGTACAGTGGAGAACAACAAGATCGATGGGACAGATGGTGGCTGTACCATGACCATTAATAAATATAATCGTAACAATTCATCCATCTTCGAACTGCTCATCCTAGACAGGGTTACAGGAGACTCAGAGCTTATCATGGGCAGCACAGAGCACAGGGCAGGTGTGCCAGTCAGTTGTGCAGCACAGAGCACAGTGTGCCAGTCAGTTGTGCAGCACAGAGCACAGGGCAGGCGTGCCAGTCAGTTGTGCAGCACAGAGCACAGGGCAGGTGTGCCAGTCAGTTGTGCAGCACAGAGCACAGGGCAGGTGTGCCAGTCAGTTGTGCAGCACAGCCTAACAAGTAGTATGGGCAATTTAGAGATGCCAAAACGGTGTAACCGCACGGTTTCGATAGTACAGACGGACACCTTAGTGGAGAACATGCAAACTCAACACAAACAGAGCAGTCATGAGAGTCCTAGTCCCAACTGTAGAGCTGTCAGGCAACAGTGCTGTACACTGCTATACAGTGAAAGCCCTGAGAAAAGCAGTGGACCTCTCATTTTCTATGCGTTTTGCCGATACAGATAACAACCACTTCGAAAAGTCAATAATTATATGACATCAACTTCAGTACTGTATAATTTGTTATCCTTTTAATAAATGTTAATTTAATGCAATCGGTAACTTAAAAAAAAAAAGACAATCACAAAATTGGATGCTTTGTTTTTGCCTAGAATTCAGAAAAGCCATAAGCGCCAGTTGTATAAATTAGCAACTAATAAAATGACAATTTCTTACAATACATGGTAAGCAATCAAGTACTGGGAATTGATGATTCGCAATCCGTACCCCAAAAGATACAACCCACAGCACCAACAAAGAACCAAAAACGTACCTGAACGTTCTCTCGAAGATCTGTAGCTTCCCTCAGAGGCTGTGTGGAAGCTCTGAAGAGCTCGTCCACTACCTTGATGCCCGTAGACTTGGTGGATGTGTATTCCCTGGTCTTCTTGCTCTTTCGCACGGAAAGCCCCTTCTTGTGGCCTTTGCCGCCACCCCTGCGGTTGGTGATAGCAATGTGCACAAACAGCAAAGTGTTGGGGAGGAACTCCCCCGTCAAGGACTGCAAGGGAACATGGCGATAGCCGGGCTGCAGACACTCGAAGGGTATGGTGTACTGGCCGATGAACTCGTCCCCGATGTAGTCATCGTCGAGCACCACAAAGCGCAGCACAGCCAGCTCCGGAAGGTTGATCTGGAACTCAAAGCTCTCATCAAAGATGGGGTTGTCCCCATTTTTTGAGATTGTCTTAGTCCTCTGCTCGGCACAGTCTGCGGGAATACCGTGTATCTCCACATAGATGTAGGGCTCTACTACATCTCCTTTGGCGGCTGACCCGCGAGGTTTGGGCAGATTTTGGCCACTGATGACCTTGATGTGCAGTAACTGAGCAGACACACCTGGCAGCGAGTCCCTAGCATTTGCGCTAAAATACGATACTTCTTCTCTCATGATGGCTGGACGTAGCACATAACCACAGTTTCCATTTTGCCTGAACCAGCCCTGGTTGAGGTCCATCATCAGACCTGGTGTCTGATAGTTCATGGCTACAATCTGACATCCACACTTCCAGAAGTCCTGAGGGTTCATGTTACTAGCATCAATCCTCATGGGGGTTGGATACACCCTTGAAAGGAACCTCTTGTTGTAACAAACAAAATCTTCTGGGAATTCATTGGCAAACCTGTTGGCAATGACTTCATTGAAAGAGCATATCTCCCAATATTTCTGGTCTCTCTTTGAAGTTTCAAAGTCCCTGAACTGCACAGATTTACACAAGGACACCAGATCGGAAAGATCCTTGCAGAGCTTCAGCCTTTTGATGCCCACCCCATTAATGTGATAATTCTCATCTGACCCAACTCTCCTGCACATCTCCATTCCTTCTTCCTCATCTGTCACTTCCCCCTCTGAATCTGGATAATTAGATGGCAAACGCTTGCCCTTAAGAAGGATTTTCCCCTTAAGTTTCTCAGGAGAGGGCAAGTAATGCTCATCTGCCTTAGGGGGCTCAATGTATAGTTTGTCCCCTAAGATCTTCTTCATGTGCTGTGCCATAACCTTTTGCTGGGGTAGAGAGCAGTGGGTTACCAGGCAGAGAATCAAGGGGTACTCAGAGCTCTCAAAGGCAAACTGATTGATGACATCTAAGATTTTGGAAAAAGCCAACTGGGAGGCTACTGAGCTCCCAACATATACGAGAGGTTCATTGTCTGGACCATCCCAGACTACAATCTCCAGACTCCGGCAGCCCATCTTAAGGGCGCGAATATAATTACCAATGTCTGAGGATCCCCAGAAGTGGTCCTCAAGCAGAGAAGCATTGTGTGATGAATTAATATAGTAGTGTGACAATGGCTGCGTCATGTCCTGACAGACCTGTTTGTGCTGGGGGTCAAATATGTGGCACTCAGATGAAAGGAGGTAATGCGAAAAGCCATCAATGGAAAGATATCCTCGTTCTCTGCCCTCTGTTGATGGCTCATACTTCTGGACTATATTTCTACACATCTCTTCCGAGACCCCCTCCACCCCTTGTTCTACTTCAACGAACAGCATTAGGTCCTTGCAATCTAGGTACTCCTTATTGCTAGAGAACTGCACCAGAAGAAAGAATATCTCTGGCCGTGTGCACAACTCACAGTAGGCCTCTGTAAATATTTCAACATTTATTTTCTCTCCACACTGGTCTTTAGCTTTTTGTAACTCTTTAAACTTCAGCTCTATCCGAGAAGCCTTCATTCCAGGGTTCAGTCCCTTGATGATCTGGGTGGCTCTGAAGACATCGATCTGGCCCTCCTTTGCTATGTCAGCCAACTCGAACACTGACCCGATCCAGGACGTTCTCAGGCTGGGCTGACTGGGCTCGATAACGCCCACCGTATGCCTGCCATAGGAGACAAGATACCGAAGGCCCATCACCCAGGTGCTGACCACGTCGGCTGTACTGGCCACCAGGTCTAATGACTCGTAATTTTCCCCATAGATAATGGAGAAAGCACATTCCTCAGGGAACTGCTCAGAGAGTCCATTGCTGCGCAGAACTGGGGTCTTCTTTCCTAGCCGCACCTCTTTGATACTCTTGATCTCCAGTTTGGCCTTCTCCGAGTCCTTCTTTGAGGGCTCCCACCGAAGCCAGTGCATATCCGAGTCCAGCAGAAAGTATCGGTTGTACATGCGGGAGTTGGAGCGTACTTTTTTCATCTCGCAGCCCTCCATCATAAAGGATATGCAGGCAGCAGTGCTGTTGATCTTGCGATCGTTGGGCATGGAACTGAAGGACACAGTCTTCTTGCGCACCTGCTTCTGCTTGGAACCATCCTACAGGGGAGAAGAAAAAATGCCGTTATAGAATTACTGATGAACCAGATCCACATCCAGATATGGTAATAGATTACATATATCCCATCCATTTTTCTTAACTGCTTAATTGGTGCAGGGTCATGGTGAACCTTAAGACTATCCCAGTGCATAAAGAAGGGGACTCCCTGGATAGGATTAGGGTGACCACCTAAGCCATGTCAGCTAGGACAGGTTATGTCTTTGTTTGACTGGATGGGTCTTTCATTCAAGGAAACAAACCAGTAAAAGGCACAAGAAGAACTGAACGATTTAGCCAAACACAGGAGCAATTCAATTTTAAAGTAGTCTGTAAAACCCAAAGCAGCTCCCCTCTGACATGGATTAAGTGATCACCCTAGATGGGATACCAGTCCGGCACAGGGCAGAGTTACACACATTATAAGCAATTTAGAGCAGTGTTTCCCAGCCCATTCCACAGGGACCCTCAGACAGTCCATATTTTGATCCCTTTCAGCTCTCTGTACCAGGCATTTGGTGTTCTTGGAAGCTGGGAGCCAGCAAAAATGTGGGCTGCCTAGGGGTCCCTGAGGACCAGGGTGGAAAACACAGATTTACAGACACCAGTTGTGAGACTGCAGCACCCAGAGGTAACCTGTGCAAAGATAGGGATGCAAACATGCACCGAGCTGAGCACAGGATTCAAAACACCAACTCTGGAGCCATGAGGTCAAATTGCTACCCACTCCTATGCTGAGCCAACTACATATATTGACAGTAAAATGATTTGCTTTGATGTCCAAATTTAGTATTCAGCATTCATAGATACAGCTCTGGAAAAAAAACTACAGACCACTCTAAATGAAAAGAAATGCATTTTCTAAACCCTGGTTTAATTCTGATTCTGCTGGCAGAGGCTACACTGTGCGTCAGGCTGCTTCCAGGCTCAAAGTTTCTAAGATGGCAGCACACAAGAACAAGGTGAAGCTGGAGACACAGGGAACGACCGGAAACCAGCCAGGTAGAGGGAGGAAGCGACTTCCTAATGCTGGAGATGACCATCAAGTTATGAGACAGTGCCTTATAAATCAGAGGATGACCTCAAGTGACCTTCAAAAAAAATGGGAAGCATTACGTGGTGTGAAGTGCACTGCTAGGACAGTTCATATCAGGCTCCTGGAAACAGGACGCCCATAAAACAAGGAAGAAGCCCTTCAGTAAGGAGAAGCAGGGAAGAGCCAGGCTGCAGTTCACAAAAAGTAATGTACTGTATATTGCACACAGGTGCATGCATACCCATAAATTGAGAAATGTGTGGAACTGAAAATTTTGGTCTCTTAATTTTTTCCAGAGCTGTATCTTTGAATGTCACACATTACAGATTCCCTAATTTCCCTGCAGAGTTCAATAAAGTACCATCTCATCTCATTAAATCTATCATAAAATAAAACACTTTTTTTTTCCACTGGCACTGCAGCAGTTATACTGCAGGAAGTCCTTGTGGCTGTCATCCTAGTGTGACAGTGAATCTCTCTTTGCCGCACAATAGAGGAACAGCATAAACACTGAAGAATATTTTAAGAGACTGCAGGGGAAGTCCACCAATCACAGCACTTGTGGCTGGTTTTGACTTCCTGTGCATAGTTTTATAGCTCTCAGTTGCTGGAGGTGTAAGAAACAGCTGTTAAAGCATTGTGGTTCCCCGCCTACTTTTATCCATGGTGGTCCCCTGAGAAAAGAGATTAAAGAATTGGGTGGGAGGGGCTACATGCACTCATGTGGAGTACAGAGGGTAAGGACACTAAAAATCATCACATACTGCAAATGTTCAAAGAATGAGGCCCAGAAAACCTGCAAGAAATAGAATAAGGAGCTTCTTCACGTTTCAGTTTAAAGGTCACAGCAATTAGACCGCTTTTCCACCGCACCAGGCACCAGGTTCTTCTTGGCACGTTCCCTTTTCCACTGACTTCTGGTCGAGCACCAGTGCCAAAAGTTCCAGTACCTAAGTGCCAAACGAACTGGGGTACTTCTTTGATACTTCGGGGTGGGACTTGAAATGCTTTCTTTGTCGACTGGTTATGCAAATAGCTTGCCTCTGAAACACAACACGACTGCCATCTTAAAAAAAGTTGCAAACTCAGAAAACAAATGGGCAAATGAAGAGACCCAAGCTTAAACTGTAATCTGGTCGGAAGAACTGCTATAACAAGATCAGGATGACATGACAAGAAATAAAGAATTTTGTATAATAGACTAGGACAGCATGGAGTTTTTCAAATATCGCAATGGGATTTTGTTTTAATACTATAAATATTGGAGTATTTATAACGCAAAAAAGTTATTCACAATCCAGTCTAGGAGCAAGGATGAAAATGAGTCTGTCTCAGAGAATGCAGGCAACACTCATGCAGAATAAGTATACTGGTTACTGAATGCTAGGTATACTGTATTAAAATGCATTTTTGTCTTATAATAGGTTTATCAGAATGCAACCCCATTGTAATCTGCGGAGAGGTTGTACTAGAATATCTTAAAAGGGATAATCATACAAATTGTAAAATTTGCAGTTTTATTTTCATATGACAGAGTAAAATGTTTGAGTGAAACTTAGACTCCCTGCATTATAATGTCCATGCAGAATTGAAGGTGAGTAGGCTGATTTTAATCTAGCTAACTAGAGATATACGAATTGCATGTGCATGACATGCGATGTTAGTATCAATATCACACTTTGTCCAGCCCTATAATATACTACAATCATTTCCCGGATTCAGTACAAAATAACCGACCGGTCGCTGTGATGTCATTCAGCGCTGGTACCAGTTTTTATGCAAGTGGAAAGGTACTGGACATTTGGTACTTTCTTGAAGTACCAAAAGTACAGTATCTGGTGTGGTGGAAAAGTTCCCTTAGCGTTTGGCACCCCAACACAACAAACTGATAGATCTCATATGAGGTCAGCACTCTGCGGTTAGCATTTAACCCAAATGTCTGTCATTCCGTTGATGCAGAGTTTCAGGGAAACTGCTGTCCCAAGCAAAAAACAAACGATTTCTCATCCACCCCCACCGATCATGTCTGCCTTATCTAGAGGTTATACACATTGTACATATATCAATTGAATTGTATGTGACAGTCGACTTGCCTTGTTGCAACTTTGTATCTGCTGTATGTATAAAAGCCATTGACAATCAGAGACAAATTTTCTATATGTTTGAACATGCTTGGCAACCGGATTCATATTCTGATTTACTTACATCTACAGGTACAAATCTCCCGAAGAGCCAATACCATTTTTAGTAGGTGTTACCTCTCTGAACCCTCAAGTTACCTCTCAGCCATAGATCTAGTGCAATATTTCTAAGTGATCCATACAGGATTTCTGACAGTAACAATCATATCATAAAACTGTCCCCGCTCATTTTTCGCGACTTTATTTACACAGCTAAAGATAGAACAACAACGACACCCATCCATTTTCTTAAACGATTTGTCCAATTGCAGGGGGGTCTGGAGACTATGAGCACAAGGCAGGAAACAACCCAGAACGGGGTGCCAACCCATCACAGGGCACACTCACACACCATTCTCACCTCCGGGCAACTTGACAGCTCCAATTAACTTCAGCACATTCTTGGACTGTGGGGAGAAATGAGAGCACCTGGAGAAAAATCCTACAACGACCCAGGGAGAACATGCAAACTCCACACACATGGAGCCATGGAAGAGACAAGAACCCTGGACCCAGAAGTGTAAGGCAACAGTGCCAACCATTGTGCCACCCAATTGAACACCACACTAAAATAAACACCGCAATCAAAATCCACATAGCCTTTGCCCGAGTGACCTTACAATAATAACATGGGTCTACCTGAAAGCACTGCGACCACTTCAGACCTGTATAAAAATGGGGGAAATGATAGACAACACCACAATAGAGAACAGGAAAGTTACTGTTCGTCTCTATTGTTGCTGCCTTAACTTAGGATAAAAGAACAGCAGCCTCTGTCAGGCTCTCACACTGCAAGCCCAGCTCCACAGACCCTAAAAAGGAAACTGCAGCCCACTGATGTTCTTAAGCAGGCCACACAGCGATGAATAGACATGAAGAGAAGACAGCTTCCTCAGGCTGACCCTTCTTGTCCTCCTGCTCATTATTATAAACCTCTTAAACTCCAGTATAGGACTATACATCAGATGAGAGACTGTGGTCAGAACATATTTATGTTTGTTCCTCCTAGTACAGAATCCAGAATGCTTGGTTTGAAGGGGTAGGAAGAAACACCATGACCGTGAAAAAGCCGTGGTGTTTATGCGACGGACAAGCCTGGGCAGACAGAGGAATCGAGGGCTTGCCGAAGATTGTTTCCAGATTGCCTTCCAGGAAGTGCGATCAACACTCGGGAGTCATGGGTTATGAGTAATCTGGCATTTCATTAGTGGGCCTCTGCGAAGTAATTATTCTTCCTCAGCAGGAAAATAGCTTAGGACTTTCAATTCGGACTGCTGTCGCTAAGCGGTAATGGAGGGAAGAAGTCTGTTTTTATGCATGAACCTTTTAGCCGCCCTGAGATTTATTCTTGTAATTGACCCTTAATTAACTAATTGACCTTGACTCATGGCTGATTACATCTATAATTAAAGATCAGAAGCATTAAAAGCAGCTGAAATGGACCGTTTTTGAGACCTTGTGGCTGTTACATGGACATGCCAGCTCTCTGTAAAATGATGTTTTTCTGCCGACAAATACAGTAAGAGCAGAACACTTAAAAATGATAAACCCTTCACTTGCCATTTGCACAGGTACACTGGAATTCTTCTCTTTGCATACGCCATTCTCACTGTACATAGCTTGGGGGGGGGTCAGAGGTCAGCCATGGTCAGCCACCACGCAGCACCCCTGGAGCTGGGGGCTAAGGGCCTTGCTCAAGGACCTATGGACATGTGACTGTCCTACTGAGGCTGGGGCTTGAACTGGCAAGCTTCAGGTCAGGGGCACAGAGACTTAGTCTGCTCAGCCGCTCCCCCAATCACCACCTTCTAAACATTATCTGCAGTTATGTTATCTGGTTCAATCACTCCAAAAATCACATGTAGAATGCAGGTGACATTTAACAGGAAACCTACCCACCTGTTCATCCGTGTCGCAACCACTTATCCACTTTCCTAGGAAGGTCTGGGGCCTATCCAGGCCGCGTAAGGCACAGGGCTCAGCCACTCCCTGGATGGTACTTTCTTGTTAAATTTTTATGTTTGAAGTACATAGCTAGAGTTGCCATCCATCCCATATGTTACGGGATCATCCGAATTGAAGCAATAAAGGATGCGATTTGCGTCATATTTGGGCAAATGTTATCGCCGGGAATTCCTCTCTTCCCGGCCAGCAAATTTTATCGTCATGTTCTGTATTTCTTCAGATTGAAATTGGCAATCCCACACAAGTAGTACCAGTCAAAAGTTTGGATACACCTACTCAAATAAAGGTTTACTCATACTACTTTCTGCATTTCAGAGTAACTATAAACACATCAAAACTATAATATAACATCTATGGAGGTCAGGTGGCCAGCTCATGTGATGCAACACTGCAACCCTTTTTATGGTGACTTGGCGTGCCAAACTTTTGACTGGTACTGAAGCTATTAACTAGTCCCTGTTATCAGACGATGTCCCTGACCAACTGAAAGTAGCAGTAGTCAGGCCACAACTGAAGAAGCCAAGTTTGAATCCACATGAGCTCAGCTGTTACAGACCTCTCTCGAATGTACCATTTTTGTCTAAAGTTCTGGAGAAGACAGTTGCTGCTCAACTTAAGTCATACTTGGAGAGACACAGCATACTGGATTGTTTCCAGTCGGGCTTCCGCCCAGGACACAGCACAGAAACTGCCTTGACTAAAGATGTAAATGATATAACAATGGCAACTGATGCTGACAGCGCGACTGTGCTAATGCTTCTGGACCTTAGTGCTGCTTTTGACACGGTGAATCATTCTGTCTTATTACAAAGACTCAAATTTGAGGTTGGGTTTTGTGGAACGGTGTTGAAGTGGTTTAAATCATATTTAACTAATCGTTATCAATATGTTCAAGTGTCAGATACTCGTACTCCATCGTCAATGTCATTGGTCAGATATGGGGTACCACAGGGATCAGTGCTTGGTCCTTTATTGTTTTTCCTCTACATGTTGCCATTAGGAAACATAATGAGAAAACATGATGTTTACTATCACTCTTATGCCGACGACACCCAAAAATATATTTCGGTTAGACCTAATGACATCACACCTATTGTAACCTTAGCTAATTGCTTTAGCGAGGTTAAAACCTGGATGGAGGAAAACTTCTTATCACTAAATGCTCAGAAAACAGAGGTTCTGTTGTTTGGAGGCAGGTCTGCATATAGGAATGTTATAATCTCCACACTTCACTCCAAAGGGCTAAACTTTTCCCTCAGCCCGCAACTTAGGTGCCACCTTAGATACAAGCCTCTCATTTAAATCACATGTAAGTGCAGTATCGAAGGCGTCCTTCATACAGCTACGCCAAATCGCCAAACTGCAACGATTTCTTACTATTCAAAACACTAAGAAATTGATACATGCCTTTGTATACAGTAGGTTAGACTACTGCAATGCTCTGTTATCTAGGAGCACACGCTGCACACTAAATACCTTGCAGCGTATTCAAAATGCAGCAGCTCGAATTGTCACCAGGAGCAGGAAGTTTGAACACACAACCCCTGTTCTTACTTCACTGCACTGACTTCCTGTTAGGGTTAGAGCTGACTTCAAAGTTCTCCTACTTACATATAAGGCACTTAAAGGTGTAGCTCCTGCCTACCTGACAGAATTACCGCGTCGTCCACTCAGGTCACAGAATGCAGGTTTCCTCGTCCTTCCACATATAAATAAAGTGAGAGTGGGCGGTGAAGCATTCTGCTACAGGGCCCGTATATTGTAGAATGATTAGCCAGTCTATGTTCGGGATGTCGATTCGGTCTCAGCCTTTAAATCTCGACTGAAGACCCATTACTTCAGTTTAGCTTACCTGCCACCTACCACACCATAACTATGGCTGCTGGTGCTGCAGTGCATGTCATTTTTATCTACTGTGCTTGTCCGTTTATGGGTCAACGCATGTTCTGACCATCCATGCTCTCTGCCTTCCCACATGTCTGGATGGTACCCGGGGAGGGCAGCATCTGAGATGAAGTCTTGGTTCAGTCCCATGGAGGGGTGACATATCGCGATTGGGACCTAAGAACTATATCACCGTGGGTGCGGCCTTCAGTGCCACCCGACACAGCAACGTGGAGGAAAGACCTTGGCCGCCCCTCACAGGCCAACACGGATAACGGGCTCATGGATGGACCTTGTCTTCATTCTTAATCCCAGCATACAGCTCCCTTTTACCAAGCATGTCCACTCTTTTCTGTTTTCGGTGATGTTATCATGCCCGGGGGGAGGCAGCCATGTGACCTTGGACCCTTGGTTCCTCTCCTCTGTTGTCTTCTGCCTTTCTTTATTCAATTTCTTTCTTCTTCTGTTTTATGTTTCACAACACAAACCTGTAAAGCGCTTTGGGACAACTCTGTTGTGAAAGGCGCTATATAAAAATAAATTGAATTGAATTGAACTAGCAGGGATACAGTGCGACAAAACAAAGGCATTGTGCAGAACCAACAATCAGAAAATCATCAGAATAGTGCTGATTGTAGCAGGGTGAATTCACTGGACGGATGGAATTCTTATAGTTAAAAGTAAGATTTGAAGTAGGACCTAGTTAGTATGCTAGGACCACGCAAGGCCTGGGCCCGACAGCTTCTCTTAGACCACGTCAGGAAGCGTCTGAGCTGGTAAACAAGCACTCTTCATAGGTAAGCAGTCTACAAAAGAGCATAGCCCTCAGATATATCCCTGGTTGGCTTTTATCTTGAGCTACTTAATGCGTGCCTGTTGAATCACTGACAAGGGACACCAGAAAAGCGGATTGCCTCAAGATAAAATTTAGAAACAAAATTAAAATAAAACTCAGACGTTAATTACCTTTAAAGTAGGTCGGCCCCATTTGTTTGGACCAGAACCCAAAGCTTTGAAAAGTCTAGGCTCAGGGTATACCTGTTAATGTGAATGCATGGCTCTTAAAGTGTTCGGACCGGGACCTTTCCGATGAGAATGCTGATACGGAGAGGACAATTCGGTGAAAGGCTAGAGAGGAAGATGCAGGAATGAGGAGGGCTGTAGCCTGGATCACCTCCAGCTGCCAGGGCCTGTTCCCACGAACCGTTTCCTGTAGGGCAGGGGGCTCGACCGAGCCAGTCACTTGGCTGCGTTTAGCAGTCGCCTTTGGATGAGCTTGAAAGGATGCAGTAACAAACATAATGGCTCTTTGACTACATAAACAACTCATCCTCATTGGTAAATCCCGCTGTGTCGCTTAGCCATCCATAAGAATGCCGTATTAAACTGTATAAAGGTGACCATGAATTTATCAAAACAAGACCAAATGCAAAAACATTAGCCTGACTGGAGGTGCAAGTGTAGATCTGGATGAATGCGAAAGATTATAACGTTCGCTTTGCTGGCACTTGGAGAGGAACAGTCCACGATTTCACGACGTTCACGCTTCTGTGATTTTCCCCACTCATGACGCCTAGAGTTGTTTTTCTCAAGGTCCCTGTCCTATGATATGATCGGCATTTGAAACCTTATTATTATTTCTATCATTACAATTTTCAAAGGTTGGTCCCATCTGTTTCCCTGCAGTGGCTGCGAATGGGAGGAAGTCAGCCAATAGCGTAGCTGTTTTGGCTGTCATAACAGCCGCAGTGCACGCTCCCTCCCCACTGAGTGCATGCTGCTTCATGGCCTTGCTCAGCTGCTGTCTGACTGTGTGGCGGAGCAGGCTGACCTTTGTCGTTCTGTCTGTGCCGTCTCTGCACGTGAGCTGTTATAACTTGCTAGCCTATGAATTTCTGCACTTCAGAGGTGCTACGACTAAGCTAGCCTGTGGTGACACTGGTCACCGTTGAGTGTCTAACCCAATAGGGTTAGTCGGTATCCGCTATTCATCCCGGGTCCCGCCCGCCATCCTGCCTATCCGCCCTTGTGCGATAAAACGAACGCACCGCGACAAAACATTCCAGCACATTCCACACTGCAGGTAAAGCGTGCTGAAGTACGCAGCTCCAAAGGTAAAATATCTCAATATCAGCACTCAGTACTAGATCTACTACGTAATCAATTTTTTTTTTTGCAAAATTATTAGAACAGTCGTTAGCAATAACTTCATCTGAAGCGGCACAGCCAACTGACATCTTTGTAATATTCGATTTGTGTGTATACCTGCGTATTTTACAGAGGGAGGAAATTCAGGTTAAATGCCCTTCTTGAAAGGTACAACAGAGGGAGGCATTCTGGGATTGATGCAACCGTCTGCACACAGATGGACAGCTGCCAGGCTTCTCTCGCAGAGCCAACACGGTCGAGCAGGAGGCGCGGTCTGTCAGAGAGATCTCGAGAGCAGGAGGGCTTAATTAGGGCTTCACAGCTTGGACACCGTCACTGGAACCAAGTGGACAGGAGACAGAACACAGGGTCCTGACAAGTAGTGACTTCATCACATTACATGCAGACCTTCCTTTTTAATGTATCTCTGATTACTACATTAGACCTACTGTAAAAAGCTGCATTCCCAGAAACTAAGTGATTCATCCTTTGATCTCCAATCAGCTAAAAAAAGCATGCTTTTTTTCACCGAGGAAATATCAGAACTAGTAACTCGGTGATTTCCGAGAATGTCCATTATTCTCAGTATTAACAAAGTTTAATTCAGTGAAGAAATGCAGTCGGATCCAAGCTGATCTGGCATGATTGTAACAGTCCCAATAAAATAATCATTTTTACTCTCTGCTATTAGACCTGAAGACAATAGCATTTTTTGTGATTTAGTAAATGGAATGGTGTGGCCTGCTGCTGTTTCTGTTCCTGACAGCTGCCTTTTTCTAGTTTTGTCTCCTGTGATTAACTATTTCACAATTAAGCAGAGCTGTCTTGTCCTCGTTATGCTACCAGCAAGGGGAGCCAAGGTGTTCCCCACGAGCGGAACCAGGTCTTCGAAGTTCATCCTCTGTTCTCTAAATACAAATGGGGGAAACGTGGATCTCTGTACCCAGGCTTAAGAATCACAGTTGGTCATGTTCTACCTCACAGCAAAGACTTGCAAATCACCATGGCAAATAAAAAGCCGGCGTGATTAAAATACAGAAGATCTACTCCTCACTCTTTACATACTTCATCCATCTTCATTTGAAAGTGAAAATCGACAACCACATGATTTCCACAGTCAGGCAGCTATGGATTTAGAATTCCGTGGCTGGGAAATAAACATGGCGGACATAGAAAGGCAGTCATAGGTCACAGGATTATAGCCCGCACCTGACATGGAACTCCGCATCCATTCGCCATGCCATATCCATCCTACCACCCAGCTGGATAGCAGCATGCTCACCACGTGGGATGACTTTTCTGTAGAAGCACATAGCCAACAATTGTCTAACGAAACAATATCTCACTTTGCCGTTTCCTTCACTCCCTTAGGGTAAGGAGCCCGTGTGTTCCTGGTACTGGCCTCACGTCGACCCCCATTTCCCAGCTGAAGAATGCCCTACATTTTTAAACAAATGAGCATCTGTTCCGTACTTGGACCTTATCCCTGCTATTATTGGCATTATCGCCAATTCCGATCACATAGGCCGGATACAGGCGACTGAAACGCAATAATTCCCACAATTGCCAGTTTTCACTGCTTTTTCGAAGCAAAAGTAAAGAACGCCTCTTCTGAAAGCTGCAAGTGTGCAGTGCGGAGACGGCCTTGCCACTGATCACGACGAAAGAACGACCTTTACGACAGCTGGACACGAGCCAGTGTGAATCTGTTGGAAATTTCAAAACAAACCACCGGGAGGTGTGTGTCTGTGTGAAAAGGCCTAGTCAAATGCTTATCAACTTTTCCATCCCCCGGTATTAAGAAGATCATTTCCAGAAGAGCGTTTAACAAGCTAAAACATGTACAATGAGGCCTCATTACGGAAACGAGTAGAATAGAGGGAAGTCATTTCTACTGAGCTATAACTTTTCCTACTCAGCAAAATAGAAAACCACCAGTTCCGCGCATGTGAACGATACAGCCCACGATTGTGAGCTAATTCATCTCGTCGCCCTTTGTGCGATGAATTGATACACAATAAGCATTGAAATTCGGTGGCCGTGAAAAATCGTGAATGGGGTATATATAAGGCTTGTCACTCTGATTCGAATTTACTGAATAATGCTGCATGGATCAGATTGGGATGGTTATGAAGGCAGCGACCTCCGCGCTTCATTCTCCGCATGTCTGTTAATTCAGGGACATTCATCTCCTGTACATGAGTCAGACATCAGTCTAGCTCCCAGAAGCATTTGCAAAGTCGCTTCCTTCACAAAACGGCCACTTCCAGCGGCTCCTCGTGCCGCTACGCCGAAGCAAGTGACCCCCCAACTTCTGCATAACTAGTAAAGATGCCCGTCTCCCAAAAAAAGCAGCTAAAATGGATAAAAATCCAGAAGTTGTGAAGCATGAGGACACAAAATTAAGCCAAAAACCCCAAAATGACGCGGTGCGTCAGAGGTCTGTATTATTTTGATCATTATCCCAATTCAAGGAGTGCCATTCATCATTAATTAGTGTGATTCTTTGAAACATTTGAAAGTGACAGGATTTGCTGGATGGTATCAGTAACAGACAGTCTGTATCTCGCAGAGCGGACACATTTTACTGCATTTCTCTTCTGAATTTATTTGGTATTAAAATGAGCTACCATTACCAACTGCACTACTTAAGTCAGTCAAAGGCACCTTATATAAAATACAAAAAGAATAACATCATTGTAAACTCAAAATACTTTGTACTAATTATCCATCCATCCATCCGTTTTCTGTGCTTGCATCTCCTATTCAGGCTTGCTGGGAGCCTGAACCTCATGCTGGAAGCTACGGGCTCAAGGCCGGGAAGAACCATGGGTGGGGCACCAGCCTATCCCTTGTTACTAATTTTACAGCACATTTTCATTTGCATGTTTGTCTTCACCGTGACCTGTAGCTTAAACGAAGATCGCACATGTCACAGTAATGCCCATTGGCCGTTACCGAGTCAAAGCACAGGTGTCACCCGAGCTCACCCTATCGGATCACGTGAAAGAAACAGGAAATGCAATCTGTTATCTATACTGTAATTCGCAGAAGGCTGCTCAACTGCTCACGGGCAGGGACTTCCTGTATGATACTTAAGACCGTTTTTTTCCCCGCCCCTCAACAGCTAGATTGTAGATGAGCTGTTATATATAAATTCATTCAATAAACTATTCTATCCTGGTAGTAATGAGTTAATGTGTGACCAGGTCTCATTCGTGACTCGCTAAGGCGGTGATGTCAGCTATAGTGCTGTCTGAAATTACATACTACACAGCTCTGGCCTTGAGCGTATACTACTTACCAATCTGCCAAGTATGTACTAAAGAAGTCGGGTGGAGCACACACACAACAGCCATTGTGCTTTTTGTCTTCCAGTCAGCGATGCATTTTGGAACAAGCATATGTGGTAATTTAACCGAAAGATGAACCACGGTGGAATTGTGCTCATCGCGATCACCTCTGGGCGCTTGCATGTTCTGCCCGTAATCATGTGGTTTCCTCTGGCTACTTTGGTTACCCCCTCCACAGTCTACCCCCCCTCCACAGTCTAAAAATATGCTGAGGTTTATTGGAGTTACCAAATTGCTCTTAGGTTTGCATGGGTGAGTGAATGGTGTGCGAGTGAATGTGCCCTTGTGTTGGGTCGGTGCCCCGTCCTGGGTTGTTACCTGCCTTGTGCCTGTAGCCTCCAGGTGAGACTCTGCACCCCCCGCGATCCTGAATAGGACAAGTGGGTACAGAAGATGGGTGGATGAGTGAGTATTAGACCCACTATGTTTTTAGGTTCTCAAAGATGAAAATACGAGAACCTGAGCGGGTAATACATTTACTGCTCTCACGTAAAATGTACTACAGCCGATGTATTACAAATGTGGCCTGAAAGTTATAACAATTTCACTTTAAGCAACTTTCACTTCAAGATATAGATAACACAAACCTAAGTGCCTAGAACTGCTTTTGTCTACCTTATGGAAAATGAGTAATTAAACAGATAAATGAAACGCACCACCTCTAGGACGAAAACAGCTATGAACCTCGTTAGGGAGAGTGGGAATCTCAACCAAATGTTATTCATTGTCCACTGATGTAAACACAGCTTCCGGTATAAGAGGAGCTCAGAAACAGGGAAGGCAAATCATTTTGCAGGACGTGACAAGAGATAGGAAGTGCAGAGCTGTAAGATTAGATCAACCAATAGGCGGCCGATCAAACAAGTAATTTATCTTAACCTATAATCTCCTTTTCACGTATAACACTGTGGAGGTGACAAAAAATACACACGTTGTCGTGAACAGACACTTTCATAAAACTTTTGCACCTGCGACTGGAGAAACCGACCAAAGAAACTGACGAGAGAGCAGCTGGATGCCAAGCCCCAAAATCCACCATTTCATCGAGAAAATCCGACAGAGCAAGACGGTTTACAGATATTCACAGCTGTGCCGGAGAGAGAATCTGACGTTAAGTGTTCGGGGGCAGGAGCACGGAGGACCGATTAATATTAACGACACCAGATGATGGCTGCTTAGGGTCGCGGTGCAGAGGCTGTATAGCTTTACCTCCAAAAAAGATAGTGAAGAAATACAATACTGGCAATACAAGTGCTACATTTGAAGATTCACATTACAATGTACTTTACATGGACGTGCGCATCTGGATGAATCTCATTATTTATTTATTTTCTCGATTTCCCGAGGCACTAGAGAATACGCCACACGGATTTGGGTAACACAGATTTGCGACTCTATACTAAAAGATAGTAAATAAATGAAAACTGAGACACAAACTTAAACAAATAAGCAATCCAGAAATTAAAAATACAAACATTTTATGCTATTTAAATATATACAGAGGTCGTGACCTTGATCTGGAGAAGCTGTTATGAGATGGATGGATGAATCTCGCAATATTGAATAATTCCACATGACTCTTTGTGCGCTAAAGGTGATGCCGGTGTGGTTCAGTCCTTCCGCATTAGAGACCTGGATAACCTTGAGCATCCCATCCCCCGCAGCTCCAGACGACAGTCTTGTGTCCATCGTGGCTGCTTTGGTTCAATCACACCACCCCCCCCAAGCTGGGCCGAAGCGGGGGGGGGGGGGGGGCAAACTGGGCGCTGTGACACATGCACCGTGACAGAGGTGCGCCCGCCCGAGGGGCCCGGAACGGCAGGCGCCCGCCCCCGGGCCCGGG
>JAODKE010000050.1:13905409-13915486 GCA_026779605.1 Mormyrus hasselquistii | reverse complement strand
CCCCGGTTAACGCGCCCCGCCCGGGAGCCCCCCGTGGTTTCCCTCGAGGAGCATTCGCCCAGGGGGGGCAGGGCACCCCCCTCCCCCCGGCCAATATCGCCCCCCCCCCCCCCCCCCATCCCCCATCCTGATGGTGTCGCAGTACCTCAAAGGCATTAGCAAGGACATTGATTGACCAGCAGAGAATGGCTGGGAAAAGACTGGCACTGATGCTGGAGGGCATTTCTGGGAGTTTCCCTAAGCGCTGCCCATCTGGAGCACAATCTAAGAACATTTCATAGGTGTATCGATATTTGCTTCTTTCTTCATCAGACGGCTCGCGTTTCTGATTCTGATTCTTCATTCGCGTTTTAAGCAACCTATGAGAGATGTCATCATACGCGGATGCAATAGCCCTGCACACGTGGCCGTAACTGCGGGGAACGTGAGAGGGTGCAGTTCCATTGCGGCCTGTGTCTGAAGAGCAAGTGCAGGAAGAGGAACCACGTTCTGAGATTCTGGAGGAGAAAGTGTGAGGACCACCAGTGAAGCTTCAGCTGTTAACGGTGATCCGTTTCGAATAATAATAATAAAAATCTGTCAGAACTCTACACTATTCAGTGACTCAAAAGACAAATAGGTTTCATATTATTCCATCCTTCCGTTTTCTAAATCTGTTTATCCAAAGCGTATCGTTGGAGAACCTGAAACCCATTCCAGGAAGCACAGCAATCCAGGCAGGGAACGCCTTAGACGGGATGCCAGTCCGTCCTCGGGACAGACAGCCTTTGGGTAGCGGGAGGAAACCGGAGAACTTGCGGGAAACCCGAACAAACACAGGGAGAACACAGAGACAACACACACATGCAGAGCGAGGTGTTGGTTCACAACCCCGGAGGTATGAGGTATGATGAGTTTCCTGCCGAGTCGGCCGTGCCGCGCCATCTAACCCTTCTGCTACACCTGACATTCTTCCTGGAGCACTCAGGCCATTGCGTCTGCTCAGTGGTGCAAAAATGGGGCATGCAGTATATGCGGTGCATATGGGCGCATGGCTGGGGGGGGAGCACAAGGGAGGGACAAAAAAAAGGGGGCAGCATGTGGCTCGATGGACTAAGCCTGTGTGCCTGTAATCACAAGGTCGCAGGTTCTAACCCAGCCTCAGCACGTCTGCGGGTCCTTGAGCAAGGCCCTTAACCCCCAGCTTCCTGGGCGTGCCAACAGGTGGCAGGTTTCTACAAAGAGCAAGTTGAGGGAGGCGTAAAAAAGAATTTTCCCACGGGGATCAATAAAGTTGTGATTATTATTATTATTTAAAAAATGCTGCTGAGTGTCTATTTAATAGTAGCCAGAGTGGTAGTAGCCTGTCGCTCATTGACGTGGTGGGACTCTATTTACGGCAGGATGGAGAGAGCAAAAAAGTTATCAGGTGATCAGGGCAGAAGGAGAAAAAAAGAAAAGGAGAAGACGTGCGAGGGGATGCAAAAATGTTGATGTGGGTGAAAGACAGCAACAGGTATGAACTGCGATGGAAACAGACGTCACTGATGTGCAGGCTTGTGTCCAGCGTCGGGGATCAGGCTAAGAACTTCACAGAAAACTAGACTAGATAGGGCCGCTGCTTACTTGGGTCGTGAATGAAACGTGTCGTTAACGTCGGTCATAATCACCGTTCATGGATAGCTAGCTAACACATGGCTGACAGAAAGTCGCATGAATGTAATGCGATTGTAATGCGACGAGTCACGACAACACTGAACTAATGCACATTGCAGCTACATGTAAATATATATATATATATATGTGTGTGTGTGTGTGTGTGTGTGTAAAGCAACTATATTTAATGCTATATTATTTTCATTCAGGTGTGAGGTCAAATATCTTACTTTTTACTCCACTTTCTTACTTTTTTCCTTTTTTATGGTGAAAAACATAAAATCTGTTGAAATAAACTTGAGTGAGTGAACTGTGAAACGGACATGTTTTTATACCGCCAACACTGTCGTTACATACCCCCCAAAAAGAGTAGCTGCGCCCCTGTGTTTGCTCAACCCCACACCACGAGCTCACAGCACTGGCCAGCGGCGGTAACAGACCTGCTGTCCACACCAACCAGCCCCACATCCAGGCCGGGGAACAATGCGGCCAAACAACTCCCACTGAAATAAGCGTTTTTCACGGGCGCAGATACTTACATTACACGAGAGCGTGCCAGAATCCTGTTTGTGGGTGACGTTTCCGTTATTCTCAAACAGACAACTGGTACTGTACTTAACACATTACTGGGTGCGTCACTGCATAAACAAAAGAATTCTACCAGGGACCCAAGAACGACTCCGATAGTTCAACACTTGCATCTGCCCCTGATTCATACCATTACATAGAATGAGACAGTCACCTTACATTCACGTGGTATAAAAGATTCTAAACTAACCCACAGCGAATAAAGCAACACCGGTTGATTCATTCAAGTATTCGAACAGTAATGCAACCATTTGACAGTTGATGTATCTTTTCCTCTCGCAGCCCAAATGCGGATTGTGTCTAAGTTGCCACTTCCCACGTGTTCCCTGTGCCGACGACGGACTGGAACCCTGGGCCGGCTGTCGGCTGCGGTCAGACGATCGGTGAATTTATCGCTTGACCCAAAAGTTCGAAGAATCCACTCGTGCTCAAACGAGTACGAGGACACAGGAGGACTGGAGCTTTGTACAGGCACCAGCTGACCCAAGGCAGGGATCACGCTGGACGGAGTACCGGTCGACCGCAGGCAACATAAGCAGACTGACACTCCAAGGGCAATGTATAGACAGTAAGTGCGCGTCTTTGGACTGTATGAGAAAACTAGAGCAGCCGGACGGTACCCAAACGACATGGCGGAGCAGAGGCAGATTTCACCTGGGAGTGAGAGGCAACTGTGAACACAATCACAGTAGCTATGCACAAAAGCCAGAGCCATGCGCTAGAATTAGAATTAGAATTAAAATGAACTTTATTGATCCCAAAGAGAAATTCTAGCATTGACGCCGGACGGAGGTGTGGGCCTAAACGGAGGATAACCTCGTGAGCGGTTGTGGTCGAGGACAAAGCTGAAGGGGACTGTAACTTTCTGGAACAGAGGTAGAGCGGGTAAGAGTGAGGGAGGGAGCGGCGTATACGTTAAGAATAAGGTTACCCTGTGCCGGACTTGTAAGCATTTTTAGTATCTCCACAGGGGAGTGTCACGGTGATCTCAGTTGTTACTGGAAGCAACACTTTTCATGGCATTAATAGGCCAAAACCTTTTGCAAGGCTGGGTGGCTGCGATACGCACACAGCGGATCCAACCAACTACACCGTAAAATAAATGACAAACTAAAGACACATTTAGACTGTAGAGGAAACGTTGAAAATATGTTTTAGCTGAAGCGTGGGTCTTTTTAGAAAAGGCCGCAAAAACGCAGAGTGGGTGTCACGCGTCGTGTTTAGACTGCGACTTACTGCTGCTCAACTTTGTAGCTAAAGGTGTATTTTCGAAGTGTTTCTTTCCTGCCACACAGACTGTCTCATACTGCTTTATTTTAAAGCTGATTCAGAGTCGTCGCAAGACCTTGCAAGAGTTTCACTTCTTATTTTACGCATACAGACAGACAGACACAGACAGGTTTGTAATTATATCTTTTATCTCTAATACCAAATAATGACAACCATAACCCCCAACCAGCCCTAACCCCAAAAATAAGTAATCAAACAAAATACAAGTCTTTTGGCATTTTTAGTTTTTTAACTGCAATGTTATAAAATTGAATTTCCCCTTGTGGGGACCAAGAAATGGAAACCAGTTTCACCACCACCAACCTGCCTGTCCCCCCAGTGAGTCTCCAGCATTCCCAGATGAGCCCGACACATGCTGGGGCAGATGTTCCATGCAAGTGATGTCACTCTGGTGCACTTGCCCTGTCCTTCCGCCTACACTAAGCTGTCCGCTGTAGAACGTGCAAGCTAGACCACGCGTGAATCCCCGAGCTTTAGCTGGAAAGAAAGATCAGAAATGGAGACAGGCGACCGCAAGATGACATGACCCTGGGCAGGAACCTGACATGGTATCCTAGTACTCGATTAATCACATTTTAAATACCTGAGCCACATCCTCTGTTGAGTATTTACCGGCTGTTCACCTTTGACCTCTAGCTACATGAAGGTGCCATAGGGCTCAGAGGCTTGATGCCTTGTGTAGAAACTCCATACACTATCCCTTATGATATCTTTATATTTATATCTTTCCTACACTACTGACTGATGGGGGGTAAGCAAAGCGGGCAGGTCTGGAAGTAAACTCTCACGCAGACAGTTGTTTCCTCGCAAACCGCCTGAAGCTAAACGAGGTACGCTCACCGCAATAATCGAGAGGCTACGGAGTCCTGAATGGGGTCGTCTGGTAGATAAGGGGCTGAATAGAAAAGCCTGTTAATTACAGAAAGCAAGTGGGGCCTGATTTTATTTTCCGAGGCAGCGCGTCTAGAAAGAACCGCAGAACCTGGGGTGGCATTAATTACGCAGGAAGGAAAAAAATACGCAGAGGCAAAGAACATTGAAACAAGGCCAGATGCAGTAAAAGGAGACAGACTTATTCATTCAAAAACAGTTAAAGTGGGTTACGTTACATACATTGATATCGTGCAGTGACATTATTCCAATTCAATAAATGGGACAGTAACAAGACTGGGATGTTGAAGACCACAACTCAAGATGGAACGTTTGGCGTTCCTAAACAGTCTCCATGAGTCGCACCACTAGATGAGAAAATGACATGCAGCATAATTAGAACAGCTATTCTTCATCTGGTCTGTATTTGTTTAACGGCAATCCAAGAAACTGTCAAGGTCTCAGGCATAAGGTGATGCTGTATTGTGTAGCAGAGGTTGGGAGCTGTCAAGATGAACCAGGGACAGATCCGATGGAAGAAGGATTTTCAAGATATCTTTAAGTGACTTAAATACCTGACATCCTGGACATTTTACAGTAGCACTGGATAACTTAGTGCTAAATGGGCCCCTTCTCTAGCTGGCCATAATAAAAGGATTATAATTTTATTCCAAACTCAACAGAAGAAATTATCTGCTGTTTAGCGGAAAGAGATCAACAGCATTCCGGAGATCACACTGGGCATCAGATGGTCAGGGCAGTTTCTCGATAGGCCCAAACCCATCGACAGGATCAATACTCCTCTACTTGATGTGGTGAAAGCAACAGAGATAATGGCCCCGTCCTGATGGGCTCTCTGGCGATATTCGGGGGCGCTCATTAAGATGGCTTTAATCGTGTGAATGGTGCACTTCCTGGACTATAGGCCAGAGCGAGAGAACTTCCTGGAACATCGACATACCTCACAATCGAGAATGCCCAAACTCACACACCCAACCCTCTCCCAGCACAGGAACTCTGTGAACCCTGATCTCCACTTGAGCCCAGAAACATCAGCATAATCAGAAGCAGAATCAGAACTCACTTTATTGCCAGGTATGTACGAACAAATCAGAATTGTTCCTGGTCCGGTACCAAACATAAAGAACATAAAAACGAGGGCATCTAGAGCCGTGGCTGCCACGTCCGGAGTTGGCGTCAAAAAGTCCCGAACCAGTAAAAAATGGAATCAATCTCATATCGTCTCAAGCAATACTTATATTAAACGGAGTTTGATCTGTGGGTGGTTTGGCATGTGACTTTCCTCTTGAGGCACTTGGCGATGCGTATAATAAATGTAACTGGCAAAACAGGCCAGGCAGCAAGAACAAACGTCAACAGGAACAACACAATTGGGCTCAGCTAGGGGGAAAAAAAAAAAACATGCATAAGAATGTAAGAAAGAAAAAAAATATTCAATTGTACATGCAAAGTTCTCCTAATACCTTCCAACAGCCAGACGAGAACATGGGGCTAATTAAAATTTAAAATCGACACCCACGCACAAGATTAAACACCCCAGAAGCAATGGATGTTAGCCTAAAATGTTGAATAAACATTAGGAAAACCCAGTACAATCAATGGCTTTGTTTGGCCATGTTAAAATGCGTGCAAAAGTTCATGACATCCTCTGGCTGAACTTCTGCCATCCACGCGATGCTGTTTTCTCTCTCAGAAAGCACTGGGAGTTTTGTACTGTCTGATCTCCTTAAGGCCAGCCAATGATACATCAGTAGTCACCAAGCTAAGGGCAGCGAAGTCTAGTCATCGCTGTTTGGTGTCAAAACACAGATTATTAATGCCCGCATTTGCTCTCCTTAATTGCCATTTCCAGCATCAACCGCCCCAGTGTTTGCATGTGACTTGGAGCGTCTCGACCAGACAACCATTTCCCCCTTATCTTTTCATTCTCACGTCTCATTTCGAGAAAAAGAAAAAGAATCCCCTTCTCTGAGAATTTTGTTCTTCTCTTCTGGTTCTGCAAATATTTATGTTCTCAGACAGTAAGGTCACAAACACAAGTGATGCCTTTGTCACTCCAGAAGAAATATTCGCGGCAACATGTGGATCCAAGTGTCTGTTGCTGTGATGAAATGTTTCTGCTGACAACAAATCAGCTGACTCCTGATTTCATATCCTGTTTTCGAAATTTTTCAACCCAGATTTTGCTCTGCAGGAAAATCGTGGTTTTGTCACAAGACGTTTGCACGCAATTTAAATACATAACCAGTGATAGGAAACCGTGTAAAGTTGTAGCCGTCACAAAACACCAAGTAAGCTCTTAGACTGATTAAAAATTTAAAATGATTATTAATTGCTATGCCTGCGCATCCTTATGTATATAATAATTAGAAATATACATTCAGAAACCGTGACTGTCGTTTTAAAAAGACAAGGTACTGTGAATTCACTTTGACGGCACAGAAATATAAAGATATCATTTTTTAAGAAATACTGATAAGCGGAATGAAGTAGGATATGCGTGGAAGCTGATACGCAGTAAAGTTGTGAGGTGAGAATAAAATATGAAAACTAAGCAGCTCTCATGCTACTGGTGACCTTCTGTATCTAGATGGTGAATGAAGAGTCCTTCCTGAGACACGGCAGCATCCGGGAGGGCGAAAGAGATCGTAACAGTTACGATATTTTAAACCATGCCACTTGTACTTGCTAAATAAAGAAACAGGCAATTCACACACACACAGTGACCCTGACCAGGGGGGGGTGTTTAGAGGGTGGATGAGGTGAAACATCACACCCATATAGCGATGGTGTGGGTTTTCCTAAAACAGGGCTCTTCAACTCTGGACCTCGATTCCAAATCCAGGCCTTGTTTTCAGTTCTCCCAGGTATTTAGTTTAATAATTACTGATTCTGATTGGTCAGAGGCTTCACACCTGGCTCACAGGTGAAGGAAGGCTGGAAAACCAGCAGTGCTCGGACCTCGAGGACCGTGAGTTGAATAACCCTGTCCTAAATGGTGCGTTGGCAAGGCACTCTAGCCAATTTAAGAATTTCTGCCCTGGGAACAATGAAGTTTATCTTATCTTATCGATGTTGTGGTTGCGCAAATCACTGTGAGACAATAAGCTGCTGATCTCACAACCCTGAGATCACAGCAAGTCTTAGGAGATCAGGAGTGCTCCCTCTGGCAGAGATCGGACTCAGCTCTCAGCCTCTCCATCCTCATAACTGCATCCAGCAGATGTTGTACACCTTCCAAAGGCACTCAGGGACATCAGCCGTAATTCTAGAAAGTCTTAATCAAAACTTCATTGCATAACTAGTGTTTCTAAATTAATGATAGTCTTTGATTGTGGTCATACCACGCAATCGATTGTGAACTGGTGAAATGGTGTCTTTAAATTGACCTTGATGCATGACTGTGTATGACTGTCTGCGCTGCCATGAACACTTCTCTCTGCCACCTTGAACTGGGCAACAGGTTGGTAGAAGAATAGATGGAACTGTAAACAAGCAGTATTAAGCATCTGAAGAATTTAAAGCTGAATTCTATCATACTGGCTTGAAACAGATCATTTGATACCCATCTCGTTTAGGTTAATAAAGGTCAAGCAGAGGTATATAGAGCACATTACCGGCTCCGGTGCGATCTTCGGTAAAAAAACCACACTGCGGAATTAGTACATGAAACACAAGAGGCAGGTTTTTAATCGATACATAGTGGTCAATAGTACAGAACTGATGGACAATGTGCACAACTCAGCAACCAACAAGAGAAAAAAAGACTAAAGCCAAGAAAAACGCAGTCTAAACCGTTCCAGACCTGGCTCAGCTATGCTGAGGATCCTCAATCCCAGGAGAGGGGGCTCGCATAGACCAGAAGACACCCAATATTGTCGAGCCCCTAATCTGAACGAAGACGCGATAATTAGTCTCTCATGACAGGCGCTCCCAGCCCCACTGAGAGGAAGCAGAGGTGACCACGTACCTCCTGCTATCTCGCATTTCGCAGACTCGCATCTCGCATTTCGAAGCCACACTAAGGAAAGTCTCCAGAGTGAGGGGCCTCGTCTCTCTCTCTTTGCATCCTTGCTTCTAGCCTACAAAATTCATTCCCACTGCCTCCTGCTTGCTATCACAAATTATTTAAACCATATGTGCAAAAATAATGGAATTTGTCACTATATATTATTAAACTCAATTGCTCGACAAGGACACAAACCTATTATCAGTAGCTGAGTCTTACTTTACAAACGATTGTGAAAGGTAATCTGATCTTTGTCAGCTGCAGTGGGCCAGTTCATCAGCTAAGGATTTCCTCTGTAAAAGGGGTGGTGCTGTTCCGGGCCCCACCCTGAATAATGTTCATGGAGGTCTACAGAACCATTACAGGATCGACCCAGGATTGGCCGTCAGGTGACCACAGAAAATGACCAATTTTGATGTCGAAGTACGAATGCCAATTAGCATGTAGCTAAAACTGGCCAGATTGTCAATCTGCAATAAGCCAGAACTTCAACTCCAACATATGACGATTTCCACATGATTTTATGAAATACAAATACGGTATATTTCAAATGTTTTAACCTTTTTCATTATTTTCCTCAATACATTGTACAGGTCTGAGGGATCAGTTAAAATCTAACCGCAAAAGGCTTTGGAAATGAAACACAATACGGTATTACTATGTGGTATATAGCCTAAGGATACAGGTTAGAGATTAAAGAAGATGAGAGGCATAATTGACCTTGACCAACCACTCCCTGAAACGTTCTTATGTAGTAGTTTTTTTTTTTAGTTTTCCAGTTGGTACTGAGAAGCTATACAATCAGTCAGGAATTCTTCATCTGACTGCAAACATTAGTCCCATACATCAGTTCACCCTTCAGGCATCCGCGATGAAAGCTCACGCCAACACTGAGAGTTCCTGAATAGGCCTACAGCCTTTCCAAGGTCGGGAACAGACAGAGTCCATGCACCTTCCAGAACTAGGAAAAAGCCACCAAATGATAATCCATTTCGGCACCTCTGAGCGTGAGATTGTGCTGTTGATTAATAATGATTCAGTGTAAAACATGAGCAAGTGGGAATGGCATCCATGAAACAGCTGCATGGAGGAACCACGCAAAGAAGGTTTAAAGGGCACCAGACTTAGGCTAATTTGCTGTAAACCATTACTGATAAACCGTCCGACCGTCTTCTACAGCAACATATCCCTTACAGGGACACGGCCATCTTGGACCCCATCCCAGAAAGCATGGGGTGTGAGACGGGACAGTTAATTACACTAGGTGAGAGCTGGAAGACCTTTCAATGGAAGCATTGCATCGCAATGGGAGGAGAACAAAAAAAACTTCCAGCAAAGGCTATAAGTGCCATTCAGACGCATATAATAAAAATCAGAGTATTAGTGCGAGAGTGAAGAGCACAGAATATGGTACAGCACAGAGCAGTGTGCTGTAAGAGCATACAGCAGTGAGGGAGGGCACAGAGCAGTGCGCTGTAAGAGCATACAGCAGTGAGAGAGAGAGCACAGAGCAGTGCGCTGTAAGAGCATACAGCAGTGAGAGAGCACAGAGCAGTGCGCTGTAAGAGCATACAGCAGTGAGGGAGGGCACAGAGCAGTGCGCTGTAAGAGCATACAGCAGTGAGAGAGAGAGCACAGAGCAGTGCGCTGTAAGAGCATACAGC
>JAODKE010000050.1:13865994-13881772 GCA_026779605.1 Mormyrus hasselquistii | reverse complement strand
TATAATGTCATCGGAACTGGCACATGGGTCCAAATGGGGACAGGAGGGACAGTCACCTGACACTAGAGCATCACTGGCGGGGTCACAGGGAGGGCAGGCGGAGTCACGGGGAGGGCAGGCGGAGTCACGGGGAGGGCGGGCGGGGTCACAGGGAGGGCGGGCATCCCGACTCACTTCCTGGTGTTCTCGTTCTTCAACAGAGCCTTGGCCTGCTGCTCGCTGATAATGGTGGCTTTCACCTGGGGCGGGTTCATGTGCACATTGAGCCGGCCCCCCACGAGCAGCCGCACGGTGGCCGCAAACTTGGTTTGCGTCTTGAGGACCTGCGGCGGCTGCTTCTCGATGATGAACGTGCTGGTGGAAAATGAGGGCACGATTCCATCATTCAAGGTCAGAGACAGAACGTGCCAGCATGAAATGCCATGATATAAATTATATCTGTTATAAATAATGCCTATTATTTTGTAATTTACGACTTAATCATTAATTTTTCATAAATTTTTTACATAACTGATCTAATAATTTGTCTTCTCTTGCATCAAACTGGACGATTAATTGTACAAAAACCAAAACATACAAGACTTATGAAAGATGAAACATAAAATCTAACCATAACATAATTACTTTTTATAAAAGAATGAGAGATTCCACAGTAATTGTTTAACTGGCACCAGCATGAATTATTCCATCCAAAAAAATACTTTTGCAGAAAAAAATATTTTTGCTGAATTTTTATATTTAATGGCTGTATGAAGACATTATTATAAGTATCCACAGATATCAAGCAGGTATCAAGGCACAGGGATTTCCACACAGCTTTTGGATAAATCCACTGAAGGCCATTTACTGCCAATTAAATTAACATTAACTTTTTCCTTAAGATAGTACCAGTGTCCATATGGATCACAATTCTAGAGTTACTCTAATGTAAAGCTACAAAATGACATTATAACTGAGGCTATTTGGTCTACAGTTCCCTGGTCCTGTTTTCTTTCAGATGCATTAGATTTGCTAACTGGCTTTTAGGAGCTGAGTTGTTAAATCAGTGATACTGCTTCTGTCTGTAGATGCAAAAAACTGCACCCACCCATTTTGCATATATTCACATTGTACTGTTAGGCTTTCCCTTTAACAAATGATTTTGGATATATATATAAAAATATATAAAAATGTTAAATATAAAATGAATAAAGGTCACTTATTGGTGACTTAGTATGGCATTACCCTGGAAACAAGAAAAAAGGTGGTTATGCTGAAGTACTTTCAAACTTAATTCATCTTTGAAAAAAATACACATTATGGGATAGACAGACAGGCAGGCAGGCGGACAATCGTGAAATTGACACAGCATGTCGAAAGATGATGCAGGAATGACATCGAACAGTCTGATTAATACACAGATGGATGAGTATGACCACTAATTATCGCATGCATGGCTTTTGTCCTGCCAGTAAGTGAATTCCCTGAAAATTCCTCTTTCAGACCCCCCCCCCCCCTTTTGCCGCACATGAGTATTCTCGGCATGTTACGACCAACTGTGTGAATGCAAACAGACACATATGACTGACATCAACATGCCATTACAGGCTTTTGTCACATGACTTGGATCAAAGAGCCTGTGTTGCTCATCCCATAATAATAATAGTTCCTAGCGGCGTGCCTTTGGAATATTTTTTCCCGAAACCTGTCAAGGCTTTCCATTTCAGGGGTGACTATGATTCATAGACCATCAGTTTCTGTGATACTCAATTAGGGCCTAACCCTAAAATAAAAAAAATACCATATTATAGAATATCCCCATTTGAAGTTAGAGTGTTGTAGGATTATCCTTTTATGCAATATTTTTCCTGGAAAATGGTGAAAGGGTCTCTTAATAAGGTCTTCCATGCTTTCATGCTGAAATATTCTGTATTGTAATTAGGGTGACCACAAAATCCATGGGAGGGACACTTTGAGCTACTTCAGGTTTTACAAACTACTTCAAAAGTGATATAGGCTCTGTGCTCAGCTAATTAGTTCAATTCTTTTTGTGCTTGTCCAGTTCTGTTTCCTTGATTGAAAGATTCATCCAGCTGTTTCATTTAACATTATTAACACGTACATGATTATCTGGGATCAAAACAAACTGCCACCATTGCTTACTATGTACTTTTATAATGTTTCTGTTTCCGCAAGTGTTCCAAACGGCATTTTGCAATGTCTATAGTTTGATGTCAAATTACAAACTTCTCACATATTTACAAAGTACACCAACATTAAGATGAGTTTGTTGCCAAACCAAATATATAAGAAAGAATTTATTGCCGTGAATTAACTTTATGATATTGAATGAAATGTGTGACCATGCCCCAGTCAGTGAAAGTGTGATCCCTACCTCTTTCCTCCAGAGGGTTAAAAAAAAAAAAAACAGATAACCGTGACAGCGCCTATCTAGAGGTGAATCTGGACTGCAAGTGATCACATGTACTTGCAGAACCACATGAAAACCCTCATTTCTAATGGATATATATGCTCAAAGACAGAAGGAAAGTAACCACAAATGTGTGACTTGAATAAACACTTATTACCAGTGTGTCTACTGGCTTGGCAGAACTAGAGAGGCAAGAGGATGCAGGCCCTAGATTAGCTGACCCTGCCGTGTGGAATTCTGTTCAGTCGGAAGGGCACAGTTCCAGGTGCCCCTTTGAATGGGGGAGCTATATCTGCGTAAATGCCTCGGACAGTCACAAGAGACTTTCCTTTGAAGCGCTTAGTGATGATAAAGTGAATGTCAGAAATAGTCTTGAAATGGCTGGTACGTGACAACCAATAAAATGAGAAAATAATAATAATAATTAAAATTAAAAAAAAAAAAAACATCAAACTCAATGAACCGGCAGAGAGAACACGGGAGTTCGGTCAGGGCAGGAGAAAAAAAACATAGAGGGAAGAGCAGAGAGACACTTTAGATCATTAGTGGTAGGGAGACTGCATCCTGCAGACACTCCACAGATTAATGTATCACTCGGCAACATCAAAATATCATGTTTACACTTGGGGATTGCATCCAGTCCCTGTTTTTTTATTCTAATGGAGAACCGTTTCCAAGCACTGCACCCATCGAACGCTGCAATGAAGCCTCAGCCCAGTGAAAGCCCGTTTATCTTTATAACGAATCTCAAGTTTAAAATCCATCCATCTTTTGACTGCTTACCCAGTACAGCAGTGTTTCCCAACAGCCACAGACAGGTCAAGTTTTTGCTCCCTCCCAGCTCCCTTCCAGAAACTCCACATTTTTGCTCCCTCCCAGCTCCCAGCAAAACACGGACTGTCTGTGGGGCCCTGCGGACCGGACTGGGACATGGTAAATGGTGCCATAAAGCAAGGATCACAAGAGACTTGTAGTGACTCACACACAGTCACACACTATGGGCAAATGAGACACTA
Source organism: Mormyrus hasselquistii (assembly GCA_026779605.1). Classification (NCBI taxonomy): domain Eukaryota; kingdom Metazoa; phylum Chordata; class Actinopteri; order Osteoglossiformes; family Mormyridae; genus Mormyrus; species Mormyrus hasselquistii. The sequence continues at coordinate 13,878,346 of JAODKE010000050.1, read as the reverse complement.
GTTCACATAACTACGGGTCTGAGTTGCATGAGGAAACAGGAGTATCCAGAGGAAATTAGCATAATACAGGGAAAACACGCAGACACCACACAGGGCGGGGGTGTGCGATTCAACCTCCCACCCAGGCAGGGCTGAGACTACAGTGCTATCTGATGATCCATTGTAGTCTGAAGGTCAGATTTTATCAAGAAAACAAACACTCCTAAAATATGACTATGGGAAATGGATATCAGAACTTCAAATTTCGACATGTAAGCCAAATCAGGCGTTTAGACTTTAGTGTCCATTAATCTATCAGGGTAAATATATGTGAAAGATTAAAATTACACAATCATCTTGTTTTGGTGGCATTTTTTCCCCTCACACTCTTGGCCTCGTACACAGACTAATGGATTCTGGGAAAGGGGTGCCTGAGCAGTTCCTGAGAGACAGAGCGAGGTGGCTGCAAACAGGGATCCCATCTTCCTGCTGTGCCCCAACCTCCAAGGTTCGCTGTCTGACCTGGTGACGAGCGCGGAGATGATGTCTGTGATGGTGCTGTTGAGTTCCGTCAGCAGCTCCTCGATGGGGCCTGGGATGGGGAGCTGCTGCCTCAAGTGCTCGGCCCGCCGGATCTGTTGCCGGTTCTGCCAGATCATCTCTGCTAGCTTCTCACACCTGTGGGGCCAGGAATAAACACCAAATCGATAAGCTGGAACTAATAGTGGCTTATGGAGGAGGGCGGTTCCACACATGAGCCTCATCAAGTTCTCCCTACGGGACAAAATGACCAGTACAAATATTCTGCGTCCTGATTGACCATGGACCACTTAGGAAAGAGCCAGCTGAGGACTGACCAAGACTGCAGAATGTCCAGCCCCCCCTCGGGTGGTCCGCCATTGCCGGCAAGCTGTTGTCGTCTCTTCCACTGGATGAGCTCGTCATCTAAGATGATGGTCTGCTGCTTCCGGAGCATTTGCAAAGTCTTCTGGTGTTTCTCCGCCAGGTCCTGGAAACACAAATGTGCAAATCTGGGTTATTGAATGACTCTCTATTTTGACTGCTCAGGAAGGGCGTACGCGTAGGAGCGTCCATGTGTCACGGTGTATCGCCCCACAGCCACGCCCATGTTAGCCCTCTGTAAGTAAGATATCGCACCAGTCTGTATTTCTGTAGTGTGTTGGCCTCCCGAGTGAGCCAGGCTTCCACAGTGGCCCGCTTGCTCTGCAGGCTGGGCTCTCGCAGCTGTCGGTCAGCAGGGGGCAGGCTGGTGAGACTGCTCAACTGGGCTAGAAAGGGGTGCGGGGGGGGTATGGGTTAGTGGCGATGCAGCAGAGTCAGCAGGTTTTACTTGGCTAAAACCTTATGCGTGCGCACACACACACACACACACACACACACACACACACACACACAAAGGACAGAAACACACCCACACGCAAACAGAATTCCACCTTGCTGAGCCGTACAGTAATAATTCACCGACTCGAGTCCGCAACGCGGCCCGGGGCTCCGGCGCTGATTTAAGAGGCCATAAAGCCTGTCAAGCAACACGGAGCCCCGAGTCCGCCAGAGCTCACCCTGGATACGAAGACTCTCCTGGTACTGGATGATGAAGTACTCCTGGTGGTGCTGGAGCTTGCGCAAGTCGTTATCTGTGTCCTGAGTCATCACCCGCAGCTCTTCAAAGGCCTGGTTGATCTGTTGGTACTTCTGAGACATGCTGTCCATCATGCCACCCACCGGAGAAATTGACTGCTGGGCATATGGCCAGAGTGTGTTGGCATAAACACAGAATTCAAATATAAGCCAAAAGAGTCACTCGATATCAAGCGTAACCGGTTTACAGTACAAGGTAACTTAGCAGATGATCAAGACGCAAATGATCAGGTTGCAACATCGTAACTGAAGTAACAACCTAAATAATTAGATTACCTGGCCTTTGAGCTGTAAATTGGGATATTTACACTAATATTCTTGGCTTATGACTTATTTTGTGATGAATCGATGAACTTCCTCATTATCCATTATTAGTAGTGCTTGGGGGAGGCACTGCTTCGCTTCCTGTTTGACGATTTTACAGAACCATTTCTTTACTGAAGCAAGTCATACTCCTGCAAGCCCGAGGCACACAGTAGCATAGACCCAGCACCATCCCAGAGCACAGTGCTCCAGTGCATACTCACGTTTGTCGCCTCCCGCACCAGCCTTTGCTCTGTGTAGAGAATGTGCTTGATGCATCGTACCAGTTCTAGTGGGCAGCGGTCATATGTGCTCTGGAAAACAAGCCACACATTCATTTCTTGTATGACAAAACAGAATCACCCCTATGGGCTTCCCAGTTGTCACACTTGGTATATTTAAAAAACTAAATGTCTCCTTATATAGTGCTGGAAGATGTTCCATGATGTGTTTCCGTAGAGTTATAATAATATCTCAAAAAGGCACTTTATAGCCGTTTAGACTGGACTGAATTGCAACATGCTGAGGTTTCTGCAAGAAGTGGGTTTTCATAAGCGTGTCTAATTTATGGAGCACCAACTAAACATCACTTCTGACTACGAATGTCCCACAGTTTCTTCACTAAGATCATGTTTGGATAGTCACACAAATTCCTTGAATCGGTGTTGAATTAGTGGGTTTGTATTCACATTGATAGATCTCCCAGAGCTACATTAAGAGAGTCAGAGTAACAAAAAAAATAGCTATATGAAAACTTATATACAAGTTATCACAATACAAAGTTGTCATCAATAGTCACTTTTTTCTGCTCTTTGATGCTGCCCGACATATATTGACAAAAACAGACAAAAATAATGGAAAAGTTCCTCCTACACTGTTCTGTTTTTAAAATAAAGACATTTCCAGTAGTGCATGTTTTTGCCAAATGGGCTTTGAAGATTTCAGAGTGCTAACCAGGATGGAAAATGGCTCACCTTCAACTGACTGGCATAGTGACCCAGCTTGATCTTCAGCAGAAAGCCGTCCTCACCAACCTGGTGGTCTGCCTTTTTCTGAAGCTCCTGGACCAGGCTGTCCAGCAGACGCTTGGCCTTAAACTCCTCTTGGGGATTCTCAAGGTCAACAGAATCCCTGGTATAAATGGGGGGGGGGACGGGGGACGGGGGGGGGACAGACGCACATACACAAAACCTTCAAAACACACACAAGACCATTCTGATAAAAAAAGTTTAAAAAAAAAAACAAACACACTACATATGGTTGGTGTCCTTCACATTCTTCCCTTTTGTCAGCTCGGAGAATCCAAACGTTTGTTAGTCCCAGTCCTTTCTTGTCTAGCGAGTCAGATCATTCACTGGGAGTTACAGTTATAGTCTAGAGCAGCGTTTCCCGATCCGGTCCCCGGGGACCTGCGCACAGTCCACATTTTTGCTCCCTCACAGCTCCTGGAGTGGACTCTCTGGCAGGGAGCTGGGAGGGATCAAAAACATGGACCATACGTGGGTCCCTGAGGACCGGATTGTGGAACACTGATCTAGAGTAACAAACTAAAACTCTAACTTCGAACTCTCTGAGGGCAGAAAGGAACGGAAACTGTGAAGAATGGACGGGGGCAGTGACGGGACATACCATGGCTGGCTCTCGATCCACTGGGACAGGTAGTGGCGCACCTCGATGGGGAAGTGCTGCCCGTAGAGGGATTGCATTTGATGCAGCGCGTCCCCCTGCAGCTGCTGCGCCTGGATCCATACTGCCATCTTTCAACACCCTGACGTCAGCAGGCATAGAGAGAGGCAGCCATTATTAGTGGGAATAACGACAAACCATCAGCAAATATACATGTCAGGGGCGATGTGTGGGTATGCGACTCTGCGTTCCTGATCACAACTATAATCCTCATCTTAAAATGATCAGACATATGTTACACCAGGGGTGGCCAATCTTATATGTAAACGGCCGGTGTGCATGCAGGTTTTTGCTGCAACTCCCTAATTAGATTACTAATTAGAGGACTGATTGGCTGAAGAGTCCTCACACCTGAGATTGAACAGCTGACCTACAGGTTATCCCAAAAAAACCTGCACACACACCGGCCCTTTGCAGATAAGACTGGCCACCCCCCTGTGTTAGACTAAGAGATTAATGTGGGTGCAGCTGATGTTTCAGGTTCTCCACACCACGTCGCTGAGCATACAAGAATACATTAATGCTGCCAGTCACTAGAATTAATGCGGCTGGTCACTCGAACAGATACTCTCATAATCTCCCCCCCGCCACCACTACCATTAAGACAGGAGATTGTTAATGACTCCAAATAGCATCTGCTTACGGGAAAAAGCAAGCTTTTACAGGCAAAAAAAACAAAACAAACACACATCATGCATCAGTGTTAAAAGCTGTAGTGACCGCCGGCAATCTGGATACTGGGGCTGTACAAAATGCTGAATATTAAAACAGTTTATGTAGACATGGCGGGTGCATGAATAAATGAGTATCTTCCAACAGTCTCCTACACCATTTCCTACAGTACCACAAGGACCTATCTTGTCTTCCTTCAGTCTCCTACACCATTTCCTACAGTACCACGTGGACCTTCCTTGTCTTCCTTCAGTCTCCTACACCATTTCCTACAGTACCACGAGGACCTTCCTTGTCTTCCTTCAGTCTCCTACACCATTTCCTACAGTACCACGAGGACCTTCCTTGTCTTCCTTCAGTCTCCTACACCATTTACTATGTGTACTATGAGGACCTTCCTTGTCTTCCTTCAGTCTGCTACACCATTTACTATGTGTACTATGAGGACCTTCCTTGTCTTCCTTCAGTCTCCTACACCATTTACTATGTGTACTATGAGGACCTTCCTCGTCTTCCTTCAGTCTCCTACACCATTTACTATGTGTACTATGAGGACCTTCCTTCCTGCCTGCCTCAGGGGTTTGCAAATCATGCACAGCGATGACGGGAGCAGATGCCAGGAATGGCCAAGTGCCCTGAGAAGGCATCAGGGTTCCTGGTACCTCTCACCCAAGGCCAGCCTAACTGGTTTTGCGTTGGCGTGCGGTAGCTGTGGGTTTAAACAGTTTTTGCTGTTGCCCAAACACGCATTCCTGCACAGGAGACTACGTTCAGTCCGGGTGTTGGGGAGATATCAGGGACGACCAGGGGTATTCTTTCCCTGCTGTTTGGGCTGCAAATATCAAACGCATGGCCTGAAATGTGTCTATTGATGTTGTCATACTAACTATGGTACTAACTCGGTCAGCATTTTTTTTTTTTAAAAGTTGATGTCATGGTTTATGTTTAATATAAACTTTTATATTAATCAAGATTTTTGATATCTAATACAAGTGTTTCAGGAACAAACAGGGGTGCACTAAAAAAAAAAAAAAAAAAAACATTGAGTATGAATGGCTATTTCATTCATGCTAGTATTCCACCCTGAATTTTCTTTGCTGTTTAGTATACATACATGCACAAAAAATATTCAGAATTTTCACAAGTGCAAAGTTGTGTGTGAGTAGCTGTTTCACTTGGTCAAACCAACATAAGGCCAGACCGACGGAAGAATGAACCACACCGACGCAGTTTACTATTCTATCGCACTTATATGCTTTAAAAAACAGGATAGCATTTATATGCTAAAGGTCGAATAGGTTTCTTAATTAAGAGTGTGTCTATGTGCGAGCGCATACCTTGTGCAAACGGTGTGTAATGACCATTTCCCAGGTGGCTGTAAGATGCCACTGTGGCTAAGGTGGCCGCTGACACCAAACTGCACACACCGGTTGAATTTACAAGCCACCTGCTGCCACTAAAACAATAAAATAGGGGGACTCCATCCTCTTTCTGCTGTTCCTCCTTCGCAAAACGGAGCTCATGACATTAAACCCATTTTTTTCCTTTTAAATAGGTTAAAAAAACACAGTAAAAAAAGCATGTCATTATCATATCTAAAGAGACAGTAAACGAAGGTGTAGTTTTCCTTGTAATGGCTTGTCCATACATGCATATGCAAAAATATCTGAAAGGATTCCAAGAACTACACACACAGTCAATCACATCCATCCTGTCAGCCACATTAATGTATGAGTATTCTGGCACAAATGAATAAGTGGGCAGGGGGGGGTGGGACAGCTAACATTTTCCACATGAATCAAGGCATGGAACCACTCCTTTTCGATTGTTATACTTACGTTTTTATTAGAACCATACCACCATGAACCACAACTAAGGTATTGAAAGGACTAGTAAAGCAACAAGACTGCACATATGCTGTAGTCACCAAAAATATTTCTCGCAAATGCTCAGGAAAGAATGTATCAGTGGAATCAGCGAGATGCAACCAGCCCCTCGAAAAAATGTACACTGCAAGAAATAAATCCATTCAATTCCAGTTTTGAAATCAATAAACAGCCACCATAAATGGAGCCACTCTGACCCGAGTATTTTAGGTCACTTTCAAACCACCGCTACCACTACCGTCAATCTGCCCGTAATTCAGAGACCGAAAAGTAATGTTACCAGACAAAAATTTCCATTTTTAATAACCTAAGGGCACAGCCTCATTCAAGCAAACCACTCATTTGATGGCAATTCGGATAAACGGTAATGAAAAAACAACACGTTCCGAGGGTCACTGGACCATTCGGGTGCTGCAGAAACTCTAGAAGACCTTTCAAAGAAGCAGGAACACTGGGATTTGCCTCGAGCCTCTCCGACATGCCCCTCTGAAGGTGACCTTCTGAAGGAAGTGAAAGCACCATGAGTCCTTCAGCATCATCTGCTCGCCTCTTGCATCCTTCCACGCCCAGAGGGGATGGCCTCGCTCCTTGGGTGGCTGAATGCATGCTTAGGAGTAAGGACGAGGAATGAATCTACCACCAACTATTCCCCGCAGAACAATCTCAACCATACCCTGAAATCCGGCCCAGCTCTGAGATCTAGGGTGGCTGTTATTCTCTAGGCGGTGATGGTTGCATCTGTGCAGCACTTCAAGTGCTCGTTCATAAAAAATAAAATATGGACTGCTTCCTTACAATTATCAAATAAATACACATATAATTCTGTGATTGGGTCGCAGTTAGCCACTGTAAAGAACTGCTGAATTTGTATTTGATGCTGACTATCATCCAGTGACAACCTCTGCAGATTATTGGGTTACAACATGAAGGGCAATGATGTCCTTTCGACGGGATGATTTGTTAGAACCCACACCGCCATGCACCACTCCATTTTTTTCCAGACGTGACTAAATGTGTACTTGTGGTTCTATTTACATGTATAGACAGCTTTTGGGAGAACAATGACAATGTGTGAATTGAACTTTTCTGATAGCAAAAAAGGGAAAAAAAAAAAAAACGAATATAAGGGATCCTTCGCAGGAGCCTGACTTACTCGAATGATGTCTGTTAAAAAGTGCAAAGCGTTAAAAAGGACCAGGTCTTTTGTACAGCCAGGCTTGGATTAGAACAAGTCCGTAGAACTAAAGTCAAATTTAAAAGTGGTATTGCTGTTAGTTATCCCATCTCTGCAAATGAACTAAGACTAATACTCTGCCAGTAGTTCATCCAGTCCAGGATCCTGCAGCAGCCACAGCACTTGGTTTACCATGCTGACTCTGGCTGAAGACATTCAGTTATTCATTGATTAAAAACAAACTGCAAAAAAAAAAAAAAAGAAAAAAAAAAAAAGTCATTGCCATACAAACACCAGTGGAAATCACATGTGCACACGCAGTGCTGCCCGGGGTCAAACGCACACAGCCAGGGGTCTTCAGTAGCTAAGCCAGTCGTGCTTTACGCCGTCATTCATCGGCAGATGTCACACAGTGTTAGAAGCCCCAACCTGATGGATACACCATCCTCGGTATGGTTTCTCTATGAAGCTTGTTTATTTCATGCTGCTGAAAGCGTAAATAAGCACCCCCTAAAAAAACGCCGCGGCTGCAATTGTAGCACAGCTTTTTGCAAGTTAAGACTGTCAGATCACACAGCTCACTCAAGCATTCCACTCAGGGATGACAAGGAGCTGAGGACAACACAGAAAACGGGAAAACTGGACGCACCTCGCGTTTCCTCTAATGAAAACCAGCGCAAATAAAACTGACGCGACATAGATCCTGCCTCGGTTCTTTGATAAAATAATGCCACTTTAAAAAGCATCTATATAAAAATTACTTCAAGCCAGAACAAAATAATCAGCTAGGCTATATTTCATTAGTGAAATGACTTTCAGCAGATAAGCCCTGCATGACAGCTTATTAAATGCAGCATCTATGCATTTGTGAATTAAAGTGAGCTCATTAACTGTAATGTGATCTGCAGCTAAACTCAGCATATTTAAAATGCACTAGGTCCATGTGCATATGAATGAATGATTCTAAAACAATGATGATTAAACAGTTAAAAGTAATGGTCGTTCATGTAACACAAGAAACACTCATTTCAGAACTATTTGCTCAGATGACAACCTAACATCTTAAGAAAGAGAAATTTACATAAGCATGTCAAGTTCTTAAAACATGACTTAAAACTGGTCCATTTAATAACTAATAAATGACAGTAACTGAAACCTGACTTTAGATCTCCTCAGCTAGGCTGATATGGGGAGTAATTACAACTGATCTCTGTTCTTCCCAAGCACTTGGCACAGTAGCCACACCCATGTTGCAATGAAATTTTTTTTTTTTTATAAAATTTGTACTGAGCTGCAAATTATTCACTGGAAGTTCTATCAAACGAAGCTTGGAGCATCAGGATTTTATCATATTTCAATTTTAAATCATTTTCCAGATAGTAACCACAATTTGAGTCCAAACATACAAACAAAGCTCAGCTATGTTCTCTATCGGAAATGAGCCATTTGCCGCGCTTCATGTGACATTACATTAGGTGTCAGAAGTGGATACAAGTGGTTCAAAACCTCAGTCTAGCCCAGCACTTTTCTTAACTGCACGCTCGAAACCTGAGTTTAGAAACACTAAAAATTATACTGATTATAATACTGCAGATATTAGAATCTTTTCCAAGATTAGTACTTCTTAGAATGTTTTTGTAGCTGCTCCTATGGCCAAAACCATATACACAGATTCATATTAAATACCTTGTGTTAGTTCTGAGATTTTCACAACCCACATATTGTTTAAATTGGTGCAATTATCTACCTGTGTAAATAACAACTGGCCCTTTGTATTCTGGTGTCAAAGCACCTGAAAATTAAGTATAATTATTGGTAAATGGAAACACTGTGGGTTGATTCTTTCAGTTGTACCACACTGATGTTCTGTGTAGCCTGTTTGCATTTTCACTTAACCTTGTCTTTTTTCCAGCCCAGTAATTTCTTCCTTAACCTCAAGTACAGACTAAAGAAGCTGGCTTTTGAGACAGGTTTCTGCTTATATGAATTGCATGCTGCAGCGTCCATCTTAGCTTTGTCTGGCCTGGTTGACTTGGTCTTCTACATTTCTGTTCCGTTAACAGTGTATTACCAGGGAAAACATTCATTTTCGAAAGTAGTGATATAAGGTGAAATACGGTAAATCCTGTGTATTTAATTCTATCACTCCTGTTTTTTTAATAGAAATAAAAGAAACAGTAAGGCCACTGTTTGTTACACACCAGGTTATGACCTTCCCTGAACACCATCCTGAACTGTGGCGTGGGACCTCACACTGGACCTCTTCAGGTATGAGGTAAAACCTTACTTTGTACTCCAAAGTTTCTCCAAAGGGGAACTGAAACTGCTTTCTAATTTGTCTACTAGTGTGCATAGGGGCATTATCATCTTGGAATATGAGCATGCTGTGAGCGAACAGTGTCCTGCATCACGCCGTCATATTCCTAGGCCATGATATGGAATCATCGACCCTAATGGCGCCCACGAGATGGCTGCCGATTCCAAGATTGCGGTTTGGCATTATGCAAACGTAAACCCATCTGCATGCAAGGAAAGGAGTGAAAGATCCATCTGCATGCATGGAATGAAAGATGACTCATTTGTGCTCCTACGGGTCTTTGTGCGACGGCCCTGAATATAAGTGGTTTCGGTATGTCAGCCCTGTCATAAATTCCAGCTTTGTGAAGCTCACCGAGTTCAGTGTTTGTTGGGAATAGGATCAGTGGTGCTGATTCAGTTCTGCAGTGATTGTACTTTTGTGGTGCTTGACAACTGTCCCGTTACGTGAACATCTATCCAGGGCTGCTGGCAAGTTTGGATTTGTAACCATGCATTTGTCATCTGCAGTCATTATTTTTGAGACTATTCCCCATGATACATTAATTTTACAGTTTTTATAACTGATTCATCTCCTGTTCAGACACCAAATACTGGGCTTCTTTGGGACTCTGCTAGGTGCTGCATGCTACTTGGAAAATTCTCATAATGGGCTGATTGACACATACTTCTAATTGCCATTCAGAGTAATATGAAAACCTTTAAATTGCAATTAAAAATACAGCTACAATTACAGGTGAATATGAAGTTCTTTTTCATGTGGTGCTTGTTATTTTTTCCCCACCAGCCTGCATGTTTGACAGTCAAAACAAAAAGCGAAGTTTGTTGACTCACTGTCCTCCTGATTTAGCGGAAAAAAAGTGTGCAGGTGCAGCAACCCTTAATCAAAAGCTACACCTTTCAAAACTAGCACTGCTAGGTGAAAGCTAGTGTGGCAGTGTACCAGATATGCTAATGCTGATTACCATTAGAATACGTAACTAGATAAGCTACTGGGGTATTTCCTATTTCCGTTCGTGCATCATATGAAGCAGTAACAATGGGTGTTGGTTAATGGTTATCGACTCTGCGTCATTAATGGGAGACAGCATCTGCTACTATGATGACAGCAGTTTGATATTTAATTTACAGCATTTTTTATGTGGAACAGACAAAGTTCATTTTATATAAAATGTATTCAAATGTAGCTCCAGGAACAGTGAATTACATTCTTTTTTCCCCCAGCCAAGTAACTTCATCATTTGCCTCTAAGTACTACCCCAGATGGGAAACATGGTCTTGCATATACCTGGCTAGAGCAGCCCAGTCTAGGTCACGCTATCAGCTAAATATGAACAGGGCTCTGATTGCTTCATGTCATAGTGACATTGTTTAGTGTCCATAAAGCTTAAAAGGTTCAACTGTAGACACGCTACCTGTCATGCATCTTGGAGGGTGTGGGGCTTTTGCAAACTGCTACATCATGATCTATACTTCAGAGCACAAGCTGAAACGGCACAGCACCGCTAGGCTATACTACTGATCCAATCATGCTATGGCAGTCCACTCATTCAGAGGTCCCCAGGAACACTATCAATGAAAATAAGTTCCACTCTTTACTGACATCCAGAAGCCCAACAAGTGTTTTTGGGGCCTACTGGACTATGCATGTTTCAATGGCAAAAATCAGCCATATCCATCACAGAACTGGTAACAATTTACATGGGTTTAAGAACTTTCCTAAGAGCTTTCTGTTACTCGGCATCAACAAGATATCAAACTTTATACATCAGTAGTTATCTGTGGAAAGAAAATAATTATACTGGACTACAGTAATAGCATTTTTCAGGACACCCACAAAGTTATAACATTTAAAGGCACACAAGGGAAAGAAATGCGGCTATGTTTTTATACTGCCATCAGAGAGTTGCTATTTGTTCACCCTTTCTGTGGGCAAGCAAACACCAGACAGGAAGTCAGCTGATAAGAAATGAGTCAATCAGCAACAGCGATGCTCAACCACCTCACTACCATAGTCTTCCTGTCATCCTTGGGACGGTTTCCGGCACTCTAAAATCTGAGTGGCGTAAAACTCCATTCCCCCACTCCCCCCTCCCCTGCTTGCCTAACCAACACTCACAGGGTAGTTTCTCGTAAACGTACAAGTGAAAGTACAAAAATTGCCAGAGCCTCGCATCTGAGGTCAGTTTGTAGCAGCAGCACCGGGCAGGAAATGCTGTCAGTTTCACAGCAATCCAACCTTGGTTTTTGGGCCACAAACTCATTACGACCTCAATGACTGGAAATCAATGTGGCACACCTAAAATTTCATTCTTTCTGACTTGTTTTCTCCTTCAGCCTCAAAGCATATCAATTAATATCATTTTCGCATGCAGACCATTTCTAAAAAAAAAAGCATAAAGGAATTAGAAATACTGCATTAGCAGTAGTTTAATAGTTTAATTTACTTCAGCTTGCTGTCAAGTTAATTTGAAGAAAATCACTTGCCTTACCACTCCTCAGGTCAGGGTTACCATGTAAAACCAGGACACTCCGGAGAGAAAGACAACAAACCTGCAAGATATAAAAACAGGAAATGTTTAAAGGCAGTGATAGTGCTTATATGGAAATTCCTAACTCTAGACAGACAAATGGACTGATACATAGGCAAATAAATTAATATATAAATAGGATGTCC
>JAODKE010000050.1:13834020-13846322 GCA_026779605.1 Mormyrus hasselquistii | reverse complement strand
GCACAGGGCGGGGCAAAAATCTGTATGGTATACCAGCCATTGACAGGACACATGCCCTACGTACACATATACATACACACACACACACACACACACACGACAATTTGGAGATGGCATTTCACCTAGTTACATGACATTGGACTGCAGGAGGAAACCAGAGCCACATGAACTGAAATTACTATAATGGAATACAACTCATACTTAAAACAATATTACTTGCTATTAAACTCTTAATACAGTCAGTCCTGCTGTAATGCGACTAATGCATTCCTGAAAACCTAACATCCACTAAAATTACATACTAAAATACACATCTAATGGAGAAAAACAGGGTTAGGAGAATGTGACTGACATTTAGTAAGTTACGGCAAACAAAAAGAACTGAATCATAAAAACAGTGATACCAGTGGCCAGTAATGTAAGGACATGCATTTTAAGAAATAATACATTAATAAATAATATCTCTTATGGATCTTATGAGTCTCACGAGAATTCAGTAGTAACTTCAACCGAACATGCCAAACTCGCTAACTTGTCAACTGTCGAAAGTCAGGAGTAGGGAGGCACACCTACCGTGCCGTCGGACATGCAGATAGCACAAAGACGACAGATTACGGTATGTGGAGGCACTGAAAGCGCCAGTCTACGAAAAGCAAATGTAAGTGGGGAAAAAAAAATGTTGGCATGTGTTTTTATATGACAATTTGCTAAATATATTCAGATTTTTTGAACCTAAGACTTTATCCTGTACAAAGTACAAAAAGTTCAATTCTTTTAGAATTGAAAATTGGTTTGCCTGATTCGCTGGAAAGAACCGGTTCATTCACAAATCCAACATCGGTATCGTTCACTTGGATTGCTGCTTATGTGTGCAAGTAGTGTTTCTTGCCAACATCATATTGCATTATAGTGCTTTTCTCTCCGACTTAAAACTTGAACACAAACATGATTCTGAATTATAGTGGACTTAGGTACTAATATATCAGTCGCATTAGAACAGATTTGCAGTGTGATATCACGTGTTATAGCAGGACTGACTGTACCTGAACAATTTATTCATTGGAGAGTCACTGTGCTCCCTGACAGACTCTTCAATTTGGCGGACTGGCCACACTATACACCTGTTCAGACCGGAGTGGCTCCACCAGTTCCAGAGGGACAGATCAAACCAGTCTCTCTCAGAAGTTTATTCTGAAGCATGGTCAATACCGGCTACGTCCTTTTAAGGCTGCATTCGAAGATTGAATGCATCACAGCATGGTGACAAGGTTACCCCATTCCAAAGGCTCCTTTGAATGCGTCCACCCTTTTCCTGGGCCACAAAGGATCCATTGCATGGATTCAACCTATCCCAAGATTCACTGCAGGGATTTTTACAAGGATGCTCTCTACAAAGGCTATGTAGGCAATGTCCTACGAAGGACGAAGGCCCTGAATTGGGACACAGCTACAAAATGCCAAAGAATGGGCACGTCTCCACCAGCAACACAAAGCAGTGCCCTTGTCGTATGTGGTGAACTCCCAACCTTTCTGGGTTCTGCCTCGGCCTTCAGCACTGCACCACTGCACCACTGCATACCACCTGCATATTTTAACCTTTCAAGCTTTGCCTTTTGCAAAAAAAAAAAAAAAAAAAAAAAACCTGGATAGGCCGAAGGGCAAACTGCTCTTAGATGTTACTTAAATTCTCAGCTTTCAGGGACAAATAAGTATCCTTGCAAATAAGCCTTATTCCAGCCTTAACCCCTAGATGTAAAGTCCATTGTTGCAAAGCCATCAGGCCATTGCTGAAGGCATCTCCAATCGAAGTGGAAATAGCATAAAATGGCAGAGTAAAAAAAAAAAAGAAGTATTTATATTCAAATATATAATGGAAAACTTCAGATATGCTGAAGCTATTAGGAAACAAGAAAGTGTTGATTTTTGATGAGGTCCATTAGAAGAGCTGTATTTCAGACACTTACTGCAGACTGTAGCAGAAATTTTAAATCCCTATAATTCCAACAGAGGGAAGAGTCTCGATCAGCAGTGATGACATGAGCAAAATTTGTGTTGATCCGTAGAGTCTAGACGAGCATCCTGTGACTTTTTTAGCCACTAACTGGAACTAAATGTGAAACTGAGCGACCAGCGCATTTTCAAAATAGGTTACAACCCCCCCCCCCCCCCCTTCAGTAAGGGGACAGGGCAAAGTACAACACACTGTCTGGCACAATGACAGATGAGATTATGTCACCAGGAGACCTGCCACATACCTGAACCACGTCCTTAAACCAAGCTGTCAGTCTTGATTTTAGAAGATGCTTTGCAAAAATAGCAAAGCTTGTAAAAACAAGACAAACTCATGTTTGTTCACTTCGGTTTATTTAGTTGCTAGGGCTGATCAAGTGCAGCTGGTCTATAACATATGAGAAAAGAGTTATTTAAAAAAAAAAATCAGAAAAGCAGATTCTCTCACATGGACAAGACCTCTGGTCTTCATACAAGCCCCGCCCCTTTTTTCCATGCCTCAGAACAGTGATTTACTGAAGCATAAAACTCACAGTATAAATATGAATTGAGAAGTGTGACAAATAAGTGCCATTTATATGTAAAAGTTGCCTTGTAAAAGTAACAAAGTAGTGAAAATTAAATTACATTATCTGCCTTTTCATTGCTGTTTTCTAAAGTTCCACAGGTCAGTGCTATGCAATAACCCTTTCCATTTGCTCCTCCCGCTTTCAGTCTCTTTCTCAGCCAATCACTTCGCCTGCTAAACCTCAACCCCCCCCTACCCCCCAGAGAGTCCTGTAAACACCCCTGCAAGCTTTATGCCTTGCAATGTGTCAAAGGTCAGAGATCTGCTATTTCAAACACTACCTCTGGCTCAGTGCAGCAGGGTGCCCTGTATGTGCCAACCAAGAACATGGTCATTAATTTGCACACCTTAGACCAGAAGCATGGCAACTGTATGAGCTTTACGTCTACGACCGCCTTGGGTCAAAACACCATTTAAGTACAAAGCACTGGAGACAGAAATTGTGTCTGGTCAGACAGTAATTCTCAAGTATTCTACATCACTGAATATTTGGCAGCCTGATCAAAATGTACCTTTCACAGAATGTGCAAAATGTATTTGTCGTACAAGTAGGTGGTTCCACAAAAAAAAATCTTCAAAGACCCAGTTGAAATATTTAGTGGACCTTCTCTATGATCCAGTAACCACCAGATCCTTTCCATAAAACCATAATCCAAGAGTCCTCAAAACACCCAAATCATGTTCATATTTTATGCCAAGAGCTCCAGAACATTGCAGCATGTGCACTCACATGAGCTTCCACTAATAGCTTAATTGGCTAAATCACTGAAACCCCGCGTCCTGAAAAAGGACAGGGCAATGTCACAAGACAGAAACTATGACAAGAAACTGTCTGTACTGCTTAATGTTTGCAGGGATAAAATGCATTCCCACATAAAAAAGAAAAAAAAAACAAACATATTATTCAAACAAGACCTTAGTTGCAAAAATGAGACTTGGAACAGATTGGAACAGGCCTGATACAGACCAAATAAATCCACAACCTTTAATTTACTTGCACTCCTGTAATACGACCTTCTCTCTTGCCCTGGCTGTCAACACGCCATCATGGGGATTGTCAGGTCAAGTTATGTCTACTCAGGAGGTCCCAGTGGCCAAGAATTATGTTCAGACCCAAAGAAATGTCTCACCAATCATTAAAGAGAACTAGGAATTCAGACACACCAAACAAAAATGCAACTGATTTAATGAGCAATAATTGCATTTTTTATTATTAACGCTTTTTTTTTTTTTTAATTCATTTGAATTTTTTTTAATGGGGGCTAAAAGTAATTCAACTGACACTTTTGTAGCCTTAGTTCAATTAAGAACTTTACTGTGCAGGTCAGGGCTATTCGCATCACAGTCCTCAAGGGCCGAGCATTACTGATTTTCCAGCCTTCCTTTACCGGTGAGCCCGATTTGAAGTTTCTCTGACCAATTACAATCAATCATTATTAAACTAATTACCGAGATTGGAAGTGCACCTAGCTTATGCAGCTTCCTATGTATAAAATATAAACAAAACACTTATTTTACACAGCTGCACCTTGCTAAAGAATACAGCAGCAGGCCCTGACGACCCTCTGGCTCCAGTTCAGCCGTGCTAATAGGCAGTATGATGCTTTGAAACCCACAGTAGTTGTGATTTCTGAGGTGTCACTCGAACTTTACTGGTTGCTTGCAGATAAATGGCTTACTGTAACGTCATCCAACAGAACAGTATTTCCCAATCCAAATTGGCAAACACTGCTATAGAGGTTTCAAAATGTCATATTTCCCTTAACAGCCTCACAGCAACCTATTGTATATCTAAGTCTACAAATCGAAGAATGATTGCCAAAATCCTAACTGATAACTTGGCAAATGAGCCAGGGTATTCCCAGACTATATACATCCTTAGGCACGAGCTCTATGTCCAGAAGGACCCTGTACTGCAGAAGCTGTATGAAAATTAGGACAAACATGATAGGTCTGCATATTGCTGTCTATCTTTCATTGCAATTCAATCTACAATTTCACAATCATGAGTTCGGAAATCTCATAATGGAGCCAATTTACTATCTTGTACTGTTCTGGATTCGAAATACAGGAAACAAAGGAATACAGTATGGATACGAATTGAGCACGTAAACAATTAAAAAGCTCGCAACGTACGATTGCATTCAGCAGAGTGGTACGTGAAACCGAACCCTTTTCTGTTAAGGCTGTCCTAGTGCTCTGAAGGTCCCACATCACCTTATTCAGGTTTTTATGTGGTCCTTACTGCATTATTCTGAAAGAATTCAGAATGCTAAGAAAGTTTAACTTTGATCTTCCGTTTGCTCTATTCTGGGAATAAATTCTTTTTGATCAATACATCGGCAATCAATCTGAGAGTTTGTTTCTCAAGGTGACGAGTGAAGTTCGGTTCTATATACCACCAATGAAATACATTTAAGGTGGAGTTCTCTACCACTTCTCAGTCAGTTCCTATACCTGCATTGTGTAACTGGGAATCAGATTCTTCTTTGTTTAATCATTGATGCTGCTGCACAAGAACGTGAGACAGTGAAGAAACTCATACTTTGTTCATTTTAAATGAGTGAGTGGTGTTAATATTTAATTTTCCCTGATGAAACTCTGCTTAGAGTATCTGTAAAGAGGTTCCTGTTGTCTTTGGGGCCTGGCACTGATACAGGTAATCGGCTCCAGTTGGGAAGTCCAAATCCTCAATGGGGTATAATTGGATTAACGAGCCACCGGCCTCTCCCCAAATTCACCTGGGGTCTTCAGATCTACTGCAGGAATGCCAAGAGTGATACTGGACAGGATGGTTTGCTCTGGATCTTGCACAGGAAAAGGGGAAAACCCAGTTGTAGTTCAGCTTTAGGCGATGTGAAGGTTAAACAGCGAGAAAACCAAGTGAAAATAGTGACTGTTCTAAAACAGCAACAGGACAAAAAAACAGTCCATTATAATAATACACTATTCTTTGGAAAAAAATACGCAGTTCATCTTATACTTTCTGGGTCCATTTATTTGGCTAAAAGCTACTATGGGAACTACCAAATAAAAATGGTTAATATGGGGAAGGTGAATGACACAAATAACAGATGAATGTGGTTAAAGGGAGTTGGGGACTCTCCCATCACCTGGAGACACTCCGTCCACACCTACAGAAATCAGCAGCAGGCAAATGAGAGGCTCAGAGCTTTTCTCCAAACCATTTAGGTGTTGGCAACCAGCCTGAGTCGAGTCAGACTGGAAAAGGGCTGCAGCCTCGTTGACAATAACTAATTACAAAACGTCTACTGTTCAAGAATTGAGCGACAATATCTGCACGATTACATTTTCCCCGTTACTATTCTTCTGCCGAAATCCTCTGACCCCTGCCAAGGAACAACACGCTGACCCAAATCTGCCGTAAACAGTGGGAAAGGTCTATAAACACAAGGATTAAGAGGGATATAAAGACAGATGGTCTGGAAAAAAAATGGCGGACTAGAGCCGCTGAACGTGCTCAGCTGTATCTGCGGGCCGTGCTACTTCCTTTCATCTACTGTTACCAACAAACCGTCCAAAATCCATTGTGTCTGTCCGGAACTGAGGGTTTTATGAGCCACATATCCCTTCCAGTGAACCAGTGACAGGCTTGGATGTGATCGTGGGAGCTTGCCATCCGGCTCTAAGTTAACAACACATTAAAATGCTACATCTTTCCGCTTCGTCTTTTTTTTTTTACGCCAGTGTAAATGATTGCAGTGTCCAATTCCAACGTCGGCAGAACTGAGCAAGCAGGATTCTTGCTCCTGCCATACCATTCAGCCAAACAAGGCAGAAGTGAGCCAAAAGTTGTTCCAAAGTCCATTCTATTAGTCGCCATTAAATATAAAGGACCAAGAACAATACTGGTGACCATTTCAGGTCTAATGATATCACTAGTGACATTGCCTTTAGGCCAGTTTAGGGTTGGCTTACAGGGACCTGACCTTTTCTTGAACCCAGCTATCTGTGTCTGAGAAGGAATTGGTTTGTGACCTCTGATTTCAAGTCCCACAGAAAAAGAAAAAGTGTCATATCACCATGGTCCTTCTACCCACAATTTTCTGGGTCTCTTGTGCACAGTAGGGGCTAAAGAAAATAGTCAAAAATATGTTTTTTGCTGTATGAAAATGCACACTTAACTTTGACAAAGATTTCACACCGTGTTAAGTCAACAAACAATTCAATGTTGCAATAACATGTGTAGCATTCGTACATGGGTCTATACCAGGGCTCTTCAACTCTAGACCTCAATTCCAAATCCAGGCCTTGTTTTCAGTTCTCCCAGGTAGTTAGTTTAATAATTACTGATTCTGATTGGTCAGAGGCTTCACACCTGACTCTCAGGTGAAGGAAGGCTGGAAAACCAGCAGTGCTCGGACCTCGAGGACCGTGAGTTGAGTAGCCCTGGTCTATACGATTCTGCTGCATTTTATTGCACAAAGTATTATGCAACAACTGACACCTTTAACATTTTCAACTGAAGAAACTATTTAATGTGCATATAATGCACATCACTGCAATCATAATACTGATGGGAATTATCTATACAATATATTTGCTAACCCTATACTTCTTTCATAAGATTTTTAGAGTCAGTTATCACTTTGACTTGCCCTGAGACAACTTCAATCAACAAAAGTAAATCCCATTAACATAAAAAATATATCAACAAGGGAGTGGGAAGCACGTTTGGGCCATGGAGAGCCACAAGGTGATAAAATAAGCCAACGACATACTGTTAAAGGTCTGAGGTCTGTAGGGGTGGGGGATGAGTCTTCCACCAGAAAACCACAAAGTTCTACCGAGATATAAATTGCTGCCATCGCTCCATTTGAGGAATTATTCCCTTGCAATTAGAACGACGATGGCAACCTTCTACAGATATTGCCCTCCTCCCTCTTTCTTTCTGATGCACACCTTCAATGGAGGAGGAACTTCACATACCAGCAGGAAACACTGTAGTTGTCATTCTGTGTACCAATGGCGGAGCCGCAGAGCCTTGAAATCAGATGCAGCATAATAATCGCGTATAAAAATTCCTTAAAACTCTGTGGTCGAACAGTTCTGCTTCTCCATTATCAGCTGTTTATGCGTACTCTACACTAGGACTGCTGCGATTAGTCGACGTAGTAGATGACATCAACGCTGAAAATGCAGACGTCAATATTTTAAAAATTATTTTAATAACATTACATTTATGATTTCTAAAACAATAATATTGTGTTTTCCTTTAATATCACTGCGCAATTATGGGAGTAGTTCAAATTATCACTGCAAAAAAGGTAGTTTGTACACTGCGCAAAGTTTCAATGGCGTACCATGGTGGCGCTAGCGCTATGCACAAGCTCCTGAAGAAGAAACGCACAGGAGCTATTCTGGATGATGGACCACCAGAGTAGGACCATGTTGTTTGTTTATTAAAATGACCATTAGTATGGGGATCTTTTTAATATCATTTGTCCTTGTAGATGCTTCCATGATTCACCGAAACAGTAACATGTGGCGTTCCGCTAACCAAATATAATAAACACAAAGTTACACCGAATTCATACAGATTAGTAACTCTTGGGTTACTATCAAATATGCATCTCATTAATATTGTAGACATACGACTAATCTGCTTATGAAATTGTGAAAATAACGTCCGTATAGCACCGGCGTCAATTAACTAAAGTCTTGCAATGGCAAGTTTGTTGTCGAAATAAAATGAACTTAAATGGTACGTTTGATTTTCTCAAGGAAAATCAGTGGCTTAGATTAATTGACCAATCGGTAAAATAGATTAATCCATAGGAAAATGGCCGTCAGTGGCAGCCCTACTCTACACTTAATATATAATATATATACTTAATATATACTTTTAATATACCCGGGAGCACAGGCACCAACCCCTTTTGTCTCTCAATGCTAAGAAGGCCACTGACACACCAGACACAGGAACCTGAACCCTAGGTTGCACTACTACACTAAAGTAGTCGCCCAAACAAACAAAAACAAGACCGCGTGAACTATCGGGGTTAATGTGGTAACTGTATCACATGATTTCAAGACTAGTCTATGTTGTCTTAATTTTTAATAAGGTATATCTAAAAGGTCAAGTAAGTGTCCAATTAGTCAAGGGCAAATTACATAACGATGGCGACAAAAGCTATACTGTGTGGCTGGGCCAATATAGACCCTGCATTCCACAACTCTCTCAAGCTTGTTTTTTCAAATACATGCATGCTATAGAGTAAATCCAGATCCTTATGATAAGGAGTAGTACCAACGCACATACAAACAAAATTCAAAATACACCCACCCAAAACTCAAAACATGCCCACACAAAAAAAAAATTATGCAAACACCTCACCCCTGTGTCACGCCCACACAGGCGGGGCAAGACAGGTGTGCCTCGGCAGATAGTAATTAGGACTCTTTAAAAGTGGAACGAAGACGGACAATCCCTACAAAGTATTGCGCTGATGTTTCGAAGCCTTACTCAGCATTCTCTGTCTGCTGTCAACCCCGATCCCTGTACCTTGCCTGTGTGCCTTGTATTCCATCCTTACCCGTTTACCTTTCCCTTCCCAGTCCGGCTCCCGTTCCTGACCTGCCTGTTCCGCCGAGCCCGGCTTCTCCAGTCCTCCTGTCCTCTTCTTGTCCTGTCCTGTGCCTCTACGTCTGACGGATTCTCCCCGTTATCGACCCCTGCTTACGGATCACGACTACGACTACAGCCTCTCGTCCCACCTACGGCCGCCCAGCTGGCCGAGCCTCTCCGGCTTCCCGATACCAACATCGCTCTCAAAGCTGGCAGGTTCCATTCTGCCCCCTGTCGAGCTCACGGAAACATCCAGTATTCATTGCTTCCCTTATTCATTAAAGCGCTGTGTTCCCCGCAATTCTGGGTCCCTGTCCTCCTTCAAGCCCCGTAACACCCTGAAAATGAAAAATATCGAGAGAAAAAAAAAAATAGAACTTCAAACTGATAAAGTTCAAAGCATCTTCTTGTGTCAAAGGATCACTGGGCCGTCTGGTTCAATTTGTAGTGATTTCTGCACTCTCTGACAACAAAGACACATCAACCCTGGTAACAACCGACCGCACTTTAAATTTTGTCCTTTATCATCATATCAAATTTGCAAAAACACCCTCTACTTAAAACTCATAATTGCTCATGTAATTTGATTTAATCTTACTGTACACAATACTCTAAGCATGAAATCATAGCTAGAATCTTACAGAATGTACCCAGTTAACCAAGCACAAAATCTAAGACTCAAAGACAAAGTTTATTAAAGAACTGACAAGAAGTTCGATCTGTTCTGGAGGAACAGGACCTTGTCGAGAAGTTAGTATTGTTTAATCACCTACAGACATGGCCTGCTGTATTATAACTTTCTCACCAATGTTTTGAATTTTCACCACTCTCACCTAGACAAACCAACAAAACCTAAAGGAAATGGAACAGGGAGATCGTAATAATCCATATACTATTGGCAAGGAGATGGGAGGCAAAAGGCTTGGACAAAAGCCTCATTACAATAACATCCGAAAAAGGGATTCCCTACGCCACAAGCCAGGAATGGGCATTTTGGCCTGTGCAAACCGAGTGGGACCACCTACGACGTCCTGAGTTCCTGAGATACTGACACATAAGCTAGGCAAAGGCATTGAGGTAGCGCTGGGCGATATCATATCGATATTATATCGCTTACGCCATAATCACCAGGGCTTCAGACGGCAGGCGAAGCATTTGTCCGGACGCCGGCTTTTCGGTGCTATACGGACATTTATTCACGCCCATAATTTTGTACGTAGATCAGCAGTATGGCTTAAATATTAATGAGATGCGTTTTGTGATACCCAAAAGTTAGTAAATCTGTATAAACTTTATGTGGAGCACACCACATAATACTGCTTTGGTATACTACAGTTTGGTATACCTCAGTGCAATATGCATTGATGTCACGGTGAAGAACAGCAGCCACGACATCTTTTAAAAGAGGAGATCTTGTGAATAAACAAGGTTAAAAGATGTTCACAGCGTGGCGGTACTTTTTGCAGTTTAAAGTCTAACACGTTTATTAAACGAGAATATGCCGTATTTATACTAATAATGACTTTTGGGCATCATACAAACCCTCATTAATATTTTATCCACACTACTGAACCGCTTAAATTGTGGGTGTACATAAATGTCCGTATAGCACCGAAAAGCTGGCGTCCGGCCAAATGCTTCGCACGCCATCTGAAGCCCTAGTGATTATGGCGTAAGCGATATAATATCGATATGATATCGCCCAGCCCTGCACTGAGGTATTTTCTCCAGTCGTGATGGTAGGGCAGACCTAACCTGCCTGCCCTGCAGCTGCATATATAATCTAATAGCAAAAGGTCATCCTGTATATTGCAAGTGATACAAACGTATTAACACCACAATTCAGCAAAAACGTAACACTTATAGAGGGCAATAAGAAAAAATCCCGACGTCTATTTTCTAACCACTTATTCTGGTCAGGGTTCAGGGGTGACGGGGGTCAGGAATCATTACCAACATCACAAAGGAACATTTACAAGTTTGGTATCAAAATACCAGGCATCTTATATAATCAAGATACTAAAGCTTGCCCAATAGCAGAAAGAAACAAGTTCTCTGGAAATGTCACATTAATAGTAAGATTAGAATGACTGAGCGCACAAATAACGCAATTATCAACCCACCACCAGGCAAGGAGCTACCGCAGTATTGCCAAGCATAGCTTTAAAAGCTACCCAGCTAGGGTGACCACCTAGTCCATGTCAGGAGGGACATTATGAGCTACGACAGGGTTTATAAACTACCATTTCAACCATTTCAATTAAAAGGACCCAGATTTCACTTAAGCACTGATGTTTTACTTTGTGCTGATTGGTCAGTCTCCAATAATCATGCATATGTCACTAATGTTAATGTGAAACAGCTAGATGAGTCTTTAGGTCAAGGAAACAAACCAGTAAAATTACAAAGAACTGAACTAAATAGCCAAACACAGGGGTCTTTCAGTTTCAAAATAGTTCGTAAAACCTGAAGTAGCCCATAGTGTCCCTCCTGACATGGACTAGGTGGTCATCCTATA
This sequence comes from Mormyrus hasselquistii, assembly GCA_026779605.1. Lineage (NCBI taxonomy): Eukaryota > Metazoa > Chordata > Actinopteri > Osteoglossiformes > Mormyridae > Mormyrus > Mormyrus hasselquistii. Next base: position 13,834,637 of record JAODKE010000050.1, on the reverse strand, counting down.
CCCAGCACATATACAATGGCATTCCCACGGCATGTCCTACCTAAAAAAAATGCCCTGGAAAATTACAATAAACAAAATCGTTAAAACAATAGCTGACCCTCTCTGTACATCTAAATGCCTTTGAATCTGCAGCTGGATATGTGATAAGGCAATGTCATTAAATAATGTGATGCCACATTTACATGGTCAAAAACACAACCGAAGATGTCACTCTGGAAATACCAGTCCAGAGCAGCTTTAAAAGAAGCCAACTGAACAAACACACCTGCTTTAAAACCCCTTTACATACCATCTTTAAACATTAACACAGAAATTTAATATCTTGATATCTAATACTCATAACAGCTCTATGTACAATCACTGACACATTTAAACCAAGTTGTCTAATCAACTCAGACGAGGGGGAGAATATATTGACACTACAAAGGCAAAGTAAAGAGTGAGACCACTTTCAAATGTTAGGCAGTTAAATGCAATTTTTCATTCTGACTCTTTTGCATCCCCTTCGTTGGTTCTAAATATTGCCCTGTTTCCTGCCATTTTAATTCATTCCTAAAATTAGATATAGAACTAAAAACCACTATCAAAATACAGACTTAAACTAAAAAGTGAATCTG
>JAODKE010000050.1:13804890-13826905 GCA_026779605.1 Mormyrus hasselquistii | reverse complement strand
GCAGGGAGCTGGGAGGAAGTAAAAATGTGGACTGTCTGGCAGGGAGCTGGGAGGAAGTAAAAATGTGGACTGTCTGGGGGTCCCCCAGGACCAGGTTGAGAAACACTGGTTTAAAGGATAACCCATAGATTAAATATTAGTATAAATTAAAAACAAAATTAAAAAGAAGTTAAGTACAAGAGTGTGGGTGCACAGATGTGCATTTGGAGTCCTCCTCACATTGGGGAGGCAACATCGGAGCTGAGTTCCATGTCAAGAGTAAGAGATTCTGTACAAAGACAAAAACATAAAGGCTCACTGTTGGTAAAAAGCGGAGCATCACGCATGAAGTGATCAGATCCTTAGAACGCTTCCTTACAGAAATTATGTGTTTCATTTGTGTTTCAAAATTGGCTCAAGGACAAAATGACATTCATAAAGGACTTTAACTGGATCTGACTAGGAGTGCATGGATGCAGACATTGCCAAGACATCGACAGCATACCTTTTAGTAAAAAGAAGACTCCTTTTTTACAATTATGTGGTTTTGCATCAAAGAACACGTTCTAAATGCCATAACATTATTTATCATTGATCTTAAAAGTACTCTAATTTGTTCAGTCTGCCGAGACTCAGCCACAGTTCTTCAAATAAATATATTACATTATACCAGTAGCGTAAACTGAAGAAGAACAAAGTATCATGGTTGCACATAATTTCTTAGAAAAATGGATTTACAAGTTGAGGTTTACAAAGTGTTACAATTTCAAAAATATATAAACTTTGACCATAGAAAGTAGGATGCAAATAGTACCTTTTTGTTCGACCTCCTTTGTTCTATTGCTTTAATTCATTAATGATTTTAATATTAAACAAATATTAAAAATTGTTAAGTTAACAAATTTTTTTAATTTTATACACTATAATCAATAAGAACCAGAATAAAAAGTCCTAAGCGATTATCATTGCAGCGCAAAAATGGTGTTAATCAAAGATCCCTGGTTGTCAATGAATAGAAGAGATTTTAAAATCAAAAACGCTTTAAAAAATGAAGTCTCACCCATTGGGCCAGGATTGGCTTCAGTCCCCTCGTTGTGCATCAGTGAGTCCAGGGTCCGGGGTGACATTAGGAGAAGGTCACTGGTGTTACCTGAATTAGTGCTACGACAAAGCAGACAGTGAAATAAGACATAGAAAGCCATACATGCACACACATATACCCAAGCTTCCCAGTCATAACAAATTTCTCACTTGCACATTTTTGTCAGCTGTCAGTGCTAACAGGCTAACTGAGAAGTTGATCGACATCCAGCTTTCTGCTGACTGCTGCAGGTCAGTACTGATGTTACTTGACAACTACCATCATATTCCAATGAGCAACATTTTCAAGGCCAGATTGGAAGCGCATTGCCACTCAAGAAATACTACTGGCAATGAATAAATTACTCTTTATTCCCTTATAACCTTGGATGCTAGCTGAGGATTTATAAAACTGCGAACAACTCAGAACAACCAGAGAAGAATGACCAGTGGGGACTACATATTGTTTTATTACAAGCTGGGGACCAGTGCCCTGAGAAAATTAATTGGTCGTGCTCAACATTTCAGCTTCAGATACCAGACCGGGCTAAGCTATCCAGCTGTAATATTATCAATAAGGCTTTAGAGTATGAGGAAAGTAATTGATGTGGAAAAGAAACACACTTGAAGGAGTAGGAGAGACACTGATTTACTTGGAGCCCGTTGAATTTTAACAAATATGCGCCCTTAGAGCAATCGTTAAACTCAGTCAGTCCTAAGAGCGCAGAGCAGATTTCTCAAACTGCTGGCACTGCTCCACAAGCCTGCAAAGACCTTGCAGAGGAGAGTGTACCCTGAAGCTAACGGCAGTGCCAGTTTACTCTGGTTTCAGCATTTTTTTTTCTTTCCATGCAGCAGAGGACATCTGTACAAGGAGCCAAAAGGGCAGCGGGGCAGATCAAAACGCTCGGTTCAAATGCACACACAGGGTTCAAACGAGACTGTGATCTGTTTTCTGGTATCACCTAAAGCAGATTTTGCAAGGACATGTACGTCTGAAGACGTGAAAGGTTAACCTTTACTGGAAACATGATTAGAGAAGGAACCTACGGGTCAACAGCGATATGAGCAGAGACGTCAGAGGAGTAGATGCGTTTGGAAAACAAATGTGGTTATGCAAATCAGCGCTTAATAAGATTGCTCATATTGAACGATTGTGCTTGCAGGTGTTCTTTGATGGTTTCACATCTTATACCACGAGACCCCTGCCTCACACCCAGTGCAGCCTGGGATAGTTTCTCAGTTCACTGCAACCTTGCACTAGAAAGTGCTTATGGAATATGTATGGTTAGGTATGTAGGTAAGTTGCATATCTGTGTGGCACAAGAAATGCCATACAGTGCTTCACAGGAAATTAAACAATCATTTTGATACATCAGTAAAAGTACTGTAAGTGCAAAAATGTTTTCAGATGCAGTTTAAACTCCATCCTAAATTTTACTGGAAGCCAGTATAGAGAAGCCAAAACTGGAGACATATATGCTCTACAGCTGGTCCTGCTTAATAGTCTAGCACCATAATTGGATATTTAATCAACACAAATCTACAATATATTATGCTTGTAAACAAAACTCTGATCATGCAAAACTAAAATGAGAACGTAACATCAAACTCCCTACATTAGTGTTTCCCAATCCAGTTCCAGGTGACCCACAGTTGTCCATGTTTTTGCTCCCTCCCAGCTCCCTGCCACACAGTCCACATTTTTGCTCCCTGTGGAAAACTGTCTGGGTCCCCGAGAACCGGATTGGGAAACACTGCTCTACATCCCTCTTCACGTGTTCGGCTGCTATCAGATGGACGGCCTTGAACTTCTGCAGTGTAAACGCAAAGACGCTTCCGTGGCATTATTTACACCTGCCAAATTTTGTCCATGACAGTCTGATTTGGAGGGAGCGGCAGCCAAGCCGGTACACATAAACACAAAAACACTGCAGGCCATCTGGGCGACAGCAGACTTTGAATAAAGGTCAAGGAACGAAACCTCCCCAAAGCCAGAAAAAAAAACACACAAGTGTTTTGTTTCTGCTCTAAATTGTCTTTGCTTTTCACATCTTAGTGCTGAGCACTCAGTGTGTGACTCAGAAGACAACCTAACGACCTACCTCAAGGTCAAATATGCCAACATAACCAATCAGACTATTATCAAGGCGAATGCTTTCAACTTTTTTCCTGTGACGCACACTGCTATCCACAGTTCTGGAAATTTCAGCAGTAAACACTAATATGTTTCAGGGCATACTTACGGTGTCACACAAATGAACTTTGTTTTCAAGTACTGGACGTGAGCTATTAAAGAGAGAAAAAAAAGTTTAAATTAGAAAAGCAAATTGTACTTTTTAGTATACGGATGATAATCATGCTTCAGGTAAAACCTTCAAGAATTTAAGCTTTTAATATCAGATCGTGGCCAGATTTTTTTAATAAAGGGGATCTTCAACAGGCTGCTAATCCGTGTACCAGTAGTTCCTCAAATACATCTACCTGACCAAGGGAATGGATATGAGATGTTACCCGGGTCAGTCAGGTCTGGCTGCTCTATGGCTTCTGCTCTGCAGTACTTCCCAAAGGCATCTTCTTTGGGGATGTCTGGATAGAGGTACACCAGCGGCGACACCAGGATGTTGGTGGCGTCCATGATCTTGTAGCCCATGATGATGTCCGCGAAGGACATGCTGTTGAGCTGCTGCTTTGTGTAGGGCTCTACGGACTGGATCTGTGTCTTGCCTGATTGCGATACACACAAAAAAAAAAACATAAGCAAATCGACCATCGGAAAATACAGAGAACACAGGGACGACTAAGCGAACTACACAGTTGTTACAAAACCTTCCTACAATGTGCAGGACTACAACATAATGAAGGGATGCCGCTAAAGATTTTGGGCCCCATAAAAGCATATTATATTGGCCCTCCAATTCGGATCAAACGGATTATGTTCCAAATTTTTTAGGGCTGCAGTCATTCAGGGGCCCTTGGAATCGTCCTCACTTTCCCTCGCTTTACGGTGTCCCCGTACATCAGTGTTTCTCAACCAGGTCCTCACAGACCCCCAGACGGTCCACATTTTTGCTTCTCCCCAGCTCCTGGTAGGAAAAACGTGGACCATCTGGGGGTCCCTAAAGACCAGTTTCAGAAACACTCTTATAGTTAGACTTATTAGTTTTTGGCTATGTAAAAGAGAACAGAATAAACTCAAATAGAAACTGGCAAGTTGGTGCCTGCGACAGGATTCAGAATGGATGGACAAACCCCTACCGCTGATGTCCTTCTCCACCCACGTGAAGGTGATGCCGCCCTCTTTGCTGCTCTCGCTAAATCGCAGCAGGAAGGTCCCGGGGGGCTTGGGGTTCAGGATGGCCCTCTCGCGTTCCTTGCTGATGAAGCCCATGATGAACCTGAAGAGTGAGCAAAATTAGACCTTGGCACGTTAGTACCTGAGGTCCTTGGAGGACAACGTCTTGCTCTTTTTTCAATTTCATGACCCAGATTTCCGTGGTCCATGGGTCTCCTGCACCCTCCATCAGTGAGTACTAAGAAAAATTTGACATAATAATTCTATACCCTTGTCTGTGTTGACACACAGTGTATTCACAAGTAGGCAATTTCAAATTAACTTCTTCAATTTAACAAACATACTTGAATTTAGCAAACAAACGAGAAAGACCACAGAGTTAAAGCTCTTTAAATGACTAGCTGTGCTGTCCTTAGTGGGCTAAGCCTCTGTGCTTGTGATCAGAAGGTCGCTGGTTCAAGCCCAGCCTTGGCACTTCGGTGGGTCCTTGAGCAAGGCCCTTAACCTCCAGGTGCTGCTATGGGCGGCTACCCTTCACAGCCAGCTTGCTCTCACCTACAGTTATCTATTATTATTATTATTATTATTATTATTATTATTATTACAGAGTAATATATATCTCCTCACCCTTCATTCCAGAGAGCCAGAATATATTTCTTCACCAAGTCTATGATGTTGTCTAACCACACCCAGAAGGAGAAGCCTTTGCCAGCCATGTTTTCCTAGATCAATGATATGCAGAAAATTGTTGAGTTTTAAAAAGACTACACAGATATTTATAGTCAACTTAATGAACGTGGCAGCGGATGAAATACGTACTTTGCAGAACTTCGCCCAAGTGATCTGGCATCCGGAGTAGTTCACTAATGGTCCTAACAAAAATAGCACAAGAACATCATGTACAGGCAGGAGAACCGTGGCAGGGATCTTGCAACGACAGAGCAGCAAGCAGCAAGTAATGAGATGGATCATAACGCCAGAGGTGGAGTGACAGGAGCTCTAAGGGCGGATGAGGTAAGGATGTGGTCATGACAGTATGCTCTTACCAAGCAGTTTCTCGGCCAGTGTGGACAGCTGCTCGATGGTCAAGCCTCTTTTGGTGGTGGAGGAGAACTGCCAGCTCAAGACCTCAGCCACTTGGTCCCATGTACCCACTGGTGGCTTGGTGAAGAAGTTCACGTTCTGATGACACAAATACAAGAAATTAAGAACATAATCTATATATTATATAATAATTTAATTTCACTATTGATTGGGTAACTGTGGTCTCTCAGGTGTTTCCTTACAGAAGGTTGAATCGATTAAAAGATCAATCTGTGAAGAGTCTTAAAAATCCATAATCTTGAAATTAGGTGTGGGATCTCCACGACTATGTTACCTGAGAGCTATCGATAATGTGTCTCAATCTAAAATACATTCCACCCCTGAAGTGATTTATTAAAGTTGCGTTATTAAATATGCCAAACTCTCAAAATACTTGTAGGTTCCTCAATTATTTCACTGATATCCAGGGTTTCTAATCAGGAGCTACCAGTGCATGGAGTATTAGCTTTGGGTGATTGAGGGCATGGAATATTACCTTGGGGTGATTGAGGGCATGGAGTATTACCTTTGGATGATTGAGGGCATGGAGTATTACCTTGGGGTGACTGAGGACATGGAATATTACCTTGGGGTGATTGAGGACATGGAATATTACCTTGGGGTGATTGAGGGCATGGAGTATTACCTTGGGGTGACTGAGGGTATGGAGTATTAGCTTTGGGTGATTGAGGGCATGAAATATTACCTTGGGGTGACTGAGGGCATGGAGTATTACCTTGGGGTGACTGAGGGTATGGAGTATTAGCTTTGGGTGATTGAGGGCATGAAATATTACCTTGGGGTGATTGAGGGCATGGAGTATTACCTTGGGGTGACTGAGGGCATGGAGTATTATCTTGGGGTGACTGAGGGCATGGAGTATTATCTTGGGGTGACTCAGGACATGGAATATTACCTTGGGGTGATTGAGGGCATGGAGTATTAGCTTTGGGTGATTGAGGGCAAGGAGTATTACCTTTGGGTGAATGAGGGCATGGAGTATTAGCTTTGGGTGATTGAGGGCATGGAGTATTACCTTGGGGTGATTGGTCAACATGTTGTACCACAAGATGGAGGCCCAAGCATTAGGCATCTGGCAGATGTTGGAGATGACAACCACTGGCAGAGAGTGAGTCTGTGGAGAACAAAACAGGAACAGAAACAGACTGAAAAAGACTAACAAGCATATGCATTGGTTCACATTTGGTCAGACCATTAATCTTGTAGTCAGAGGATTCTGTCTTACCCCCCAATATGCAAATATGACCACAGCCCCTGGACCCCAAGAAGTTAATTCTTCCCCCTAATAGTCATATGTAAGGTGTCCTTGTTCTTCTCTACTATCTTGTACCATTTTCTGCTTCCCTTGCCTGTTGTGCACGTTTATGATTGTGTAGGTATAGTGCTCTAGGGAAAGAGGGCTTTATAAAAATAAATTGGATTGAGCTGTTATAACAGATTATTTTTATGGTAGCTATTGAAATTTGGGCTCCAAGTGTAACTGAAGTTACTTAAGGTTACTTAAACAAACCACAATTTATTTTAATTCCTTTTATTTAAATTCCTTCCCTTTTTTAATTCCTGTTTCTGTGCCTCCCGTATAAGCTTCATCCATCACAACCACAGTATTTCTTCCTTGCTGCGATTGTCCTAGACATTAATGGCACATGATGATCCCCTTAATCAGCGAATGAAATCCCATTTTGTCATAATAGTAGGAGGCCCCACTGAGGCGGGAGAGGCTGACAGGGTGGCGCGGATGAAAGAGCCATCGCTGGCTGGCATGCACCCAGAGGCAGTGCTGAGCACCACTAACACACTCGTTTAGGGCCTAATTTGCAGGCTGCTGCGAAATGCAAGGCCCACAGTGGCAGATTACTCACAGTTTTATTAATTAACAGAAATGCAAGGCCCTGCGCCAGGGCTCAGCCATTGAGTGTTTAATATTAGCATGCTGAGAGGGGGACCGCTTGGAACGTTAACATCTCCTTCACAGGTGCTTGTATACTTGACACTGAAATGGGCCCCAGAGCTCTTTCTTACACATTATTTTGGCAAAAAAATACAACTATCAATAGCTGAAAAGAATATTTTAATAGTTACATGCTTTACACATCAGTTAATTTTAGATTTGTTATAGCAAATTGGCTACTGTCTGGACCGGTCCTTGCCTTGACCTGTCCCGTTTGTCATTTCCTCATTTGGCCAGCAGGTGTTGCTGGTCATCCTGTTACATTCCCTGTGTTTCCTTTGCCTTAACACTTCTCACCATTCCAAGTGTGTTCCCCTGCTGTCTGTGCCACTGCATGGCTGATTGCGCTTTGCGGGCGGGTGAGAATTGTGCTTGGGTTTGGACGTTTTGCATTTGTAAGCCTCCTCATTACATTTCAGTGTTTGTGCTGGTTTTTATGCTTTTATTGTTAGTTGTTCCCATTTGAATCATATTGTGTAATTATGTCTTGTTCTGCTCCAAGTATCTCCTGTGTAGCCCTAGTCCCTAGTATTTGGTTAATTGTCAATGACAGGTAGGTACCTGCTTCTTGTCTAACCCTCGTTACTTGTGTATAAATAAATCTGCTGCCAGAGTCTTCTCTCCCGCTCCTAGTCCCAACATGACAGCTACTCAACAACTGAATATTTGTATGTAAAAGTTACTCCAAACATGTACCGGATAGAATGAGCTGTTTAGAAATGTAAGGTAGTTACGGTACTGAAACAACTCCTGTAAAATCTCCAAATGAGTAAATAGGTTTACGTATCGAAGCAACTAAAAGCAAAATCGCAAAGATGCTTCACCTCCAGGTCGATCTTGAGGCCCTGGTGGTACACCTCTGTCTCAAAGGTGATGAGGTGCAGCTCCTCAGTGACGATCAGTGAGGCCTGCAGACACATCAAAAATCCAGTCACACATGTGCTTTTTACAATTTTTAAGCCTATGAAGTACAGCAGATATGTAGTATGTTAAACGTACCATGTAATAGCCAACTCCACAATAGCAATAATAATAATAATAATAATAATAATAATAATAATAATAATGTCATATTATACATAGTTAAATGCTTTATTTTCCAGATATTCACTATTTAAGGCCATAAAATATGAAATTAATTATTCTTTGTTTTGCTAGTGGTCTTCAGCCTAGATATAATGAGATGCCTTATATTCATTACGGCACCTATTGACCACACATCGTAGAAGCTCTGGAACGCAGCACACCGACACCTGATTGCTTCGGTTACATTCTGTGTTGTTGTGTGACAGTCGACATGACAGGTGACCAGTAGGCAGCAAGGCTCTGGCTGTGTGAGACACTCACGTCACTGTTGGCCCTGCCCCCGTTGCCACACCTCTGCTCCCTCAGAGTCTGAAAGGATGGATGCAAGCTCTTATAGGGGCAACCCAAGACCGAGGCAGACCGACGCGAAATGCCCATCAGGGCCACACAGGGAGATGTCAGCAATAGGTTGCCATCCACCGCAATTTCATTAGCTATCATTAGCGCTCACCAGGTGCTTAAACTCTGCAGACAAGCTGCCGTTGTTAGATTCTTCCATGTTCATCACCTTGGTGTTGGTGCCCAAGATGTTGAACTTACGAGACCTAAATAACCACAGTAAACAGGCAATTTTTTTATATATATATATATAAAAGCAAGTCTGGTCCTGTTCATAGAATTGCACTTCTAGTAAATGCCTAATTATCTTCAAATAGAAATGCACATTAACAATGCATCTATTTATTGCACAATTTTGGAACCTGATGGGTGCCTTCATGACAAGGAAGTGCCCACTTACCCACGCAGCGAGGCTACATCCCCCGACTCTCTACAGAAACCAACAGAGAAGGAATCAGACTGATGAAGTCCGGCTGCCCGAGTCCTATGCTGATTTTTGTGAGAATGCTAAAATAACTGAATGTGAAAAAGGACGATCAATTTACTCACTTGTCGATGCAAACTTTAATTTTTAGCTGATAATTTAGCTCTGGAAACTTCACCAGTAACCTGGACAGAACAAAAACAACTCAAAGTTCATGTGTTAAATTTTAATCAGATAAAATACATTACAGTTTAAAAAAAGAACAGTGTCTTTCCTTTGAAGAGTCATTCATTGGCACCTTATCAACTGATAAGGTGCTGGTACAGTAGCTGTATACCATAGAGTACCATAAACTTGGGAAGGGTATTTCTTACCTGACTTTGGTGGTAAACTGAACTCCCGTCTTGATGACCAAAGGCCTGTCGGGATGCATCGGCATACAGGGCTGGCGCTCGACCACAAAAGCACTGCAGTACCCCAACAAGACAAGAGGGGGCGCATAAAACTCTGGCATCTTTGTTTTACATACAGCAAATGTAAGAGAGCAGTAAACAACCTAAGCGCAGGGGCATAGGAACCAGCAGGACAGGGGGGGCATGTAACCCCCAATATTTAATTTGGCTTCACCCCCCCCCCCGGCCTAATAAATATATCTCTGCATATAAATTATTGTGTCCCACCCCAATATCAAACTCCCTCCTACTCTGTTACAAAAGTTGAATAAATATTTAAAAAGCGACTGCAAAAGTCAGAGATCTTTATAAAACTGAGTTATAAAAATAATTGTTATAAAAATAACTATCAAAATAACAGATTTTTATCACATGACCCACACACACACACACAGGTTTGTAATTGTGTCTTAGTGGGGACTCTAAATTCATTTCTATGGGGGGAACGCTAAGCCCACCATGACGACCTTAACCCCCACCCAGCCCTAACCTTAACCATAAGTAACCAAACATTTTTGGTTTTTTGATTGCATTCACAGATCTTTTTGGGGGCCTTAAAATGGTCCCCACAACATCAAAACAACAGGGGTTTATTACATTGTGGGGAACATTTGGTCCCCACAACGTAATATCGACAAAATACACACACACAAACAGACAAACACACACACACACACACACACACACACAGGTTCTGCCCTGAGAGTTCACCTCTTCATTAGGCTCCTGAAGATGTCCACAATTTTCTCCTCCAGGGCCGGTCGGTGCTGGATGATGGGGTCTCCTTTGTAGGACACTTTCTGCTGAAGCTCCTCCAGCTTTTTGATCTGCTGCCGAATCTGCAGCTGCGACTCCGCCAGGGATGTGATCCTGATTAAGGGATTGACTTAATGAGCACAGCAGTGCCAGTGTAGCCCGACCCACCATGGAGGGCAGATGCTGCAGATCTACTATTTTCATTTGTTTGCACATAACTGTATAGAAATAATACATAGCATATCCCTGAGTTAGTTAACTGCAAAAAAAAAAAAAAAATCACTTAGCTATTAAAGGGTTAAAACCAGTGGTGGAGAAACTACTCACAACAATCCATTAAAGATGGAGGTGGAAAGTTCAGGTCAAGAAAATACAAATCTAGACCATGGTTTTGTTACAACCAACCAGCTGAGCTCAACTCTGGATTGGTACTATCTGGACCTGAGCTTTCCGCCTCTGTCTCTAGTGGATTACTTTTGTGGGTCACTGCTTAAAACCTGTGCTTTTGAAGGTTTCCTTTAAGAGGGATAATTATAATGACATCAGATTAAATAAGATATAGCACATTTAAGAAAGCATAAGGATTTTGGATTTATGACGTGCGTGTTGCTTCTATTATCATCCAAAGCTAACTAGAAATTCTGAGGCCTCTGACAAATTGTCACTGTGGGGCCCCTGCCAGGGTCACCATTTTAAATTTGATGACATATGTGTCTCCTCCAAGGCAGCTGGAATTTGTCCAGCATGAGTGGGGGATGGGGTGATATGAGTAGAATTTTTACCCTCCCCCCTTTTTTTACCTGAATGAGACCCCCCCGAATCTACGAGGGAACCCATGCTCCTTGATGCCCCCGCTTCAAAGTCCAACGCGCCAAAGATGACTACGAGCATGGCTCTTCCTTGAGTTCAGCCTACCAGGTCTCCAGGCGATCCAGGCAGATTTTTGGAGGCCCTCCAATACAGGCGATCTGCTGCCGCCTTTTCCAGTCGGCCAGCTCCTCCTCCATCATATTCTTCTGCACAAACTCCATGGCCGTCAACAAGCCTCCCATCTCTGTCACCATTTGCTGCGGAAGAAAGCATGACCTCCAGAACCGATCCATTCACGCTCGTCTATGATGTGTCTGCTCTTCCTCGCACCCTCCCTGCACTGCTCTCTGTCAGGCCGCATCCACTTCTAACACAAGCGCGTTTCCTAATTATTCCGACTTTTGCAGTTTCCTGCAGTCACATGCTTCATCGTCATCCTTTTTAAAGCATCGAACATAAATATAACTAAATATTAACAGGTTAAAATGACACCAATGAGCACTAGATAGTGAAAATATTCGGTGATGCTTTATATTAACTGCACCTTCGTAATGCATTTATAGTGCATTCATAAAGCGTTCAGTACACCTTCATCATGTATTCATTAAGTATTCGTAAAACATAAATATCATGTATGTATACCTTAACATCCTAACAGCTGTAATATACATTAATAACAAACATTTTACAATAATAACAAACATTATAATTGTATGATCATGTAATGTTTGTTATTAATATATATTAAAGCTGTTAAGGGATGTTAGGATGTTAAGGTGTTCTTGCATGCTGCTTATGAATGTTCTATGAATGCATAATGAATGCATTATGAAGGTGCACTTAATGTAAAGCGTTACCGAATATTTAAAGCCAAGTTTATAATGCTTTATGAATGCATTACAATGTGTTATGAATGTTTATAAATGACTAAAATCATGGCCTTAACTAAAGTGATGCCTCACTTTTTTGCGTGTTCTAACACGTTTTTGCATTTTTGTAAATGCTACTAGAATTTGTTAATGTGTTGTGTCGTGCGCTTCAGGGCCCCCTACTGCTGTGTCGTCACCCACAATGACTAGCTGGATGCATGTCCGCATAGTCATATGACATTATCAGATGCTGGAGCTGCTTCAGCACATATGCGGCCTCTGGGCAGGCCGGCCACACTCACCCTCCGAAGACCATCCAGTGCACTTAGCATCTGTTCCAGCTGGGACATCTTCAGCCTGACGGCCGCCGCCTGCCCGTTACCGTTCAGATCCTGGGTCAGCTCTGCGGTGAAAAGAGAGCGCGGCATCATTTGGGGGACACCTGCGTAGGGACGCCTCGAACCAGAGATTCGGTTCCGTTCTTGTCAGCAAGTTCCGTTGGCCGGCGTGCACCACAGTCGCATTTCGACAGCAGAAGGGATACAAGCAAACCTAAAGCCCAGAGCCCGAGCCAAACTCCTTCAGTCTCACCTCCTTGGCTTTTGAGCGTTTTGTAGTTGAAGTCAAAGTCATCCTGCAGGTTCTCCAGCATTTTCATCTTTTGTTCCATGTCCTAATAATAAAAAAAAAAAAAAAAAATTCCATGTTATCACGTTCTCTTTAAATACACGGTCTCTAGTTGTCTGCACTGCCAGGAAATGCTGCCAAACATTTATTGTGTGGTTGTAATACAATCATATATACGGAATTTCCCGTTTCCAGTAAGTGCCTTGTGTTTTTTTTTTCCTTTCGCAAAAATTACAATAAGCTGCCAGTATAATTTCATCTTATGCACCAACTGAGATAAATTAAATCTCTGAGGATCAATAAAAACCAGTAATACTGGAACATTAACCATGCAAACAATGTTCAGAGAATTTTTAACAATCTCCTGTTTCAATAGCATATCTGTCTAGATGATGGTTTTTTGGATCCAGGCTATTCTCCCTCACCTGCACCTTCTTCCTGATGTCCTGCAGGTTGTGCTCCAGCATCTGTTGCTTCTCAGTGACAACTGGTCCAGATGGATGAATGGCCTGGCCATCCTGTACAGGGAGAGCTTAGGTTCAGCTGCAGAAGAGCTTTGGCTAGACAACCTCGTCTGAAAAAGTTACTGCTCCAGTGATACACCGCATAATCCAGACCACCAACCCCAAAAAGCATTGTCTTGAGAAATATAGACACCTGGGAGGCGGTAGTGGCAGTCTGCAGGAGACGCTGTTCTTCCCATAGGCAGTGGGCCACGATGCGGGCAATCTCCATAGGCTTCTCCAAGTATTTGCTCTGCAGGTTCTGTTTGATCCTCCTCAGGTTGTGCTGATAGAGGACGTTGTTCTCCTGCAGGAAGCGGCTGTACTGCTGGTCGATCTCCCCCAGGAGGTTGTGGAACACCAGGGTGGCGTGGGACTCCTTGTTGGCAGCATAGGCCCTGAGCAAACATTCAGATTTAACAGAATAAGAACACTGACCGTGACTCTGAGGCTGTCCTTGTGTAACTGACCGCATTTCACTGGCAGAGGCGGATATTTCGGGTCCAGAAAGTAAAAATCCAGACCAGGATTTTGTTTCGACCAACCACTTGTGTACTCTGTTACTGTGACTCTTTATACGCAACTGATTGATTGAAACTCAATCTTGGTTTGGATTTTTACTTTCTGGACCTGAAATGTCTGCCTCTGCTGTTGAGCATACACAAGCAGGGCTGTAGCTATACATTCTGGTCCCTATGAACTGTAATCTTGGTCCTCCTGCTGAAGAAATAGGGGTATCTAATATCTAGAATATAGAATTTAGAATATAGAATCTGCTAAGTGTGCGGGGAGAGGAGGTGAATCATGGTCAGTTTTGAGAAATGGCAGCACAAAACTATCACCAAAAATTTGCCAAAGTGGAGGAAAATGATTCCCGCACCTCCTGCACGTTTTGTGGCAAGGTCAACCACCGTACAAGGACATTAGTTATGTTCGCTTTCATTCTTCAGAAATACATTTACATTCAGGCTTGAAGTGGGAGATATTTGGAGTAACAGCTGGCTGACTGGTGCGCAGCGGAGATGAGGAAGTGAAAAGTGGCACATTCTCCTGCAATGTGTGACTCCCACACATAGACAGCTTGAAAACATTCAGAAAATCATGTTTCAGATTTGACTGGACTGAAAGACAAAGACTTACCAAACTAGTAATGTAATCCCCTGCAAAAAATACCCTCCAAAGCGCTAATACAAGGAAAAAGTATAGCACAGAAAGGCATACTGTTATTTATGATTAAACTACAATACTGACACTGCAACTTGTCCTTGTCCCAGTCATCATTGTTTTTAAAAGGTCTGATTTTCTGCAAATATCCGCATAATAAATCACAATAGAGCCAGATATGATCACAATGTCCACACATAAATTTATGAGTTTCCTCCATCGTATGGGATTATCTGCTTAGAATATGATCAGCCCAGTATCTCCGCTTCCCAGAATCACCACTTTGATGGCATTATTTATCATAATGACCATATTAAGGCTCAGGTACTGATAGTGAGATTCAGGGATTTAGATAATGGAATTTAAAAAGACCGGCTCTAGTTACTTAAATAGTTGGAAGTATTGAAATTAATGGGTTCCAACCATGAAAGTTGCTAACAGCAGTTTTTGGTCTGCTGGTTTTTCTCCCTTATTCTCCCTCCCATCTGTCCTCAAAGTCTTGACTGTACATCTCAGTTTCCTAGATTAAATGCTCATATTGATGTGGTTGGCTTTTAGGCCTATTCACATTAAGTAGACGTACTGAATTTCCTCAATTAAACACTGATGGTCCTGTGTGTTTATTTCCACGTCTATTCACACAATCCTATTAGTCCATTTACATGCTGTTGGGCCTCCTGTTACATTACTCTGCAGCTGTGGTCTTGAAACTGTTGTGTTTTCTGCACTTCTTCTATCTATTTCTCTCCCTGTATAAAAATTTCACAGACATGGGTTTCCAAATTTACATTCATTTATTTATGAAATGTTTTTTTCCAAAGCAGTGTGGATCAGAGTGTAGGGTCAGCCAGTCCCCTGGACAAAAAGGCATTAAGGGCCTTGCTCAAGGGCCCAACAGTGGTATTACACCGCCAGCAAAGGGCTTTGAGCCGGTGACCTTCTGTCCACCATCCAAACTCAAAGAGTCACACACTGCTTGAGTTGTTGTTTTTTTGTTTCAAGGACTGCCCACGATCCTGAAATGGTGCATGACGACCCACAATTCCACCTGCAAGCTCTTTAAGTCACCCACCAGTCCTGGCTCTCTATCCAGGGCGCCAGGAACTGCCGCAGTTCCATGGGGAAACTGTCATTGTATAAGTGGTACAGCTGCTCCAAATATCTGGGGTCCAGCTGCTGCAACTGGTTCCACTGGGCCATGCTGACTGTGACTCCGCAGCCCTGTGCAGAGAAAGGAAAGAGGAAGAAAACAAGGTGGTGTTTTCTACATGATCTGATCAGCTGGCTTTAAAACATCAAACATCCACATTCGCTGTGGTCGAGTTGGCTGCTATGCGGTAACTATAGAAACAAAGTTATTCACGTTCGTTTTAAAAATGGAGGCATGAGGATTTTTACACAATGGTATATAATTAACACAGATCTCACTACAGTGTGTCTCTTCTTTTTTTTTTTGTTTAGTAAATTTCCATTAGTCAGCAAAGTCAGTGAAACTCTTTACTTTTGAGTAATGAAATAATATGCCGATTTCGTAATAATACTCCCTGAAAAAGCTAAGGTCAAAGAACAGTTCTCTGTCGCGGACATGCCAACTAGCTACTTAATTAGAGAAATGCGACGATTGTGGTGTGCTTCCGCCGAAAACATCAAAAGCCGGTACGATAACGGCTGAGAATGCCCCGCACCATTTCCCAACAAGCTGGGGAACTTCCAGCACAAAATACAACTGCCAGCTGAATCAGGAAACAAGACAAGAAAAAATCACGCTCATCTCAGCTGTGTACTTCAAATCTGCAAAGACTTGTTACAACATTACATGTCATCCTCCTAAGATCATCAGCCCAATGACTTCATAGTTTCCTTCAAATTATTTGGGTTTAACTTCGAGCTAAAAAACAGAACAGGAGAAAAGGTGTAGATTAATGAGATGCCTTTGAGGTTTAGAACCAAACAGGATGGGACAGGGCTAACCATAGATTTCTTCTGGCATGTTTTTTTTCTGAGGGACCGCCTCATAGGCGTAATGTACTGTTAAGCAAAACCTAGCATTATTATTTGTAATACTTAACATAAACTACAGTCTCCCGTACCTGGACCTAATGCACATACCCGATTTTGTGCCACTTAGATGCTTAACATTGGTGGAACGTGGATGACTTGATACGTATGTATGTCAATCATTTCTGTCAAACTAATATGCTAACATTACAGCAAAAGCTAGAACATCGGCAGCTCCCCATCCCGTACCTAAAAAAAGGAATTATACTGCCCCTGCTGGGCTGAGCCAATAATGATCAAAACAGGCGGAGTCGTTCTTCTGTCCATCCGTCGCTTCTTAATTAACCAACTTTCCTCCTTCCGAAAGACTTTCTCACCAATGGCTCTACTAGGTTTTCGTTTCCCTCTTTGTAGTTTTGGAGTGAGAAACAGCATTTGCAAATACCTACCTTTGTCTGGAGTAGTTACCCATCCAACTCAGAGGTTTTCAGGAACATATCCAGAACTACTGTAGAATACAACTTCCAAGAGCTTGTAACATAAAGCTGTTACTCAGAAGTACAGGTAGTCCTCAACTTTACGAGCTAATCCATTCCAAAGTATCGCTTGTGAATCGAAAACTAGAGAAATATTGTAAAAATTATGACTGGTCGCAGCCAAAAAAAATCATCATGAATGTTTGCCAAATAAACAAAGGAAACAAAAATCTATCAAACAAACAGCACATAAAATTAACCGGGTGTATTAACGGGGTCAGGTTGGGTTGTGAAAGTGGAACAAATCCGGTACAACTGTAAAATATACCGTAAAGTGTAATGCTGCCCATGCACAAACGTGCAAGGTATAAATATGGCATGCATTTTTTTAAAAGCAAAGTTATCTGGAGAAAGAATACTTTTACTTTCACTGGCGCACGAGTTTCGCATTTCATTTTTTTTGCACAGGTCCTTTCGGTTGCTCCGTAGGAAACCGCCACGGACAGCTTTGTTGGGCAGCGCGCATCCAGTTGCGTGCAAATAAAAAAAAAATGAAAAAGGAAACACTTATTCTTCTCGCAGAAAATTTCTCATACAGATTTATATTCGGAAATTGGGAGCTATCTCTACACACACATAAAAAAGAACACTGTACGCTATAAAATTAATTATGTTGAAAAAGCCGACAACAGTAAACAAAACTATAAAAGCTGGAAATATTCAACCCATACTCGCAAAACAGTAACAGTAGTTAGCTCGTTCAAATACTATTTCAAATTAGGTGAAAGCAAATAGGCTATGCCATCTCACTGCAGAAACCTACAGTAACTCCCTAAAATAACTCCATACCTAATGCATATACATTATTCCTCGCTTAATAAACTGCTTAGTGAACCGTATAAGCGTGGATAGGCTACATAAACGTATTTAGCCCAAGTTAATAATAGCTTGAATTGTGGTTCATGCTCATCCTTTCTATTTTGCCTGCAGCCTTTATAACTTGAAAAGTAGCTGTCTCATGATGACATTTACCAGAAACACTGCCTATTATTGTATTACAGTCAGTTGTATGCCAGTCAATACATTAATTGTTCGCCATACGGAAATACTCCCGGAAGTTCAACTCCTTCTCTGGCACAGGTGCTGCACCTGCGGAGGGTGCCTGACATGACAAAGGTAGCTATAAATTGCTATAAAAGTCAGTGATAATGAGGCAGGTTAGGCTTCCATGGACATACGCTCAACCTGACCTTCAGCATGCCATAAGAAATCAGTTGGCTCTGCAGTCAGAACAATCACAAGCAACGCGATACGTCTTCTTAAGCCACGGATATAGGTAGATTTCACTGTGGGCAGCCCTGTGCACTCTTCTTCGCTGCCACACTTCAACATCTATATCAAATGAATTTCTGACAAAAAAACAGAGGAGTGTTACCTACTTTTATGTGCATTGCCAAAAGCATAGCGCATATGAAAACCTCAAACTCTGGCCACAGGGTCCTGATAGTGTCCTGACCGCAGGAAATTGTACAAAAAAAAAAAAAATGTAAAAATCAATTTACAGTAAATGTCCTTGGAAAACTGATCAGACCTGTCAGATACCTGCCAAACAGATTCCTGAAGCAAAGTCAGCAACAGAAGAACAGAAAGACAAGTATGCTGGAGAAACGCCAAGATAAAATGTGCAAAATGACTACACTGAATCAGTTAAGGCTGATGAATTACAATGAGATGGCTTTCTGTCAATGCGCTATTTTTATCGTTGCGGAATACCTAAATTAAACAGCAAACATCAACTATGTGATGCGCACGAGACAGAATTAAGATACACATGTCAAGTCAATGCAATGGGGCAGTGGTGGCTTGATGGTTAGGGATGTGCACTTGCAATTGAATGATTGCAGGTTCAAATCACCACTGAGGTACCCTGAGCAAGGTACCGCCCCCAGGCACTGCTCCCCAGGGGCTGAATTAGCTGCCCCCTGCCGTCACATCGGCACATATGGGTTAAATGCAGAGGACACATTTTGTTGTTGTGTGCCGCGCGGTGTGTCAACAATGACGATTAATCACTTAATTCTAATTCTGAAATGTATTGATATAGCCGAATGTTTTTCACTTGATTGTTTTTGTTTTCTTGTGCCACGAGCCAAATGATGGTCATTAAACTAATCTGGAAATGGTGGCTCTTGTATATTTCGCAAGCAGGAAGTTTTGACACAAAGGGTTCCCTGAAGTGCACCCCGGTAGTAATTGCATAACAGAATAATCGTGTTATACTGTTCAAAGTAAGTGTGTCTGTTATATTGGCTTCCTTCTTCCTTTCACTGCCTGTACAAACATGACACATGCCAGATCATTACATGTTGGTATGTACTTGGCAAGGCAAAACAAAAGATGAAAACAAAACAAATAAAGGATGGTTATTTTTCAGATTGGTTATTCCATGCCCTCATATAGCAATCAACGGTAATTTTGAGAATATTTCCTACACCTACAACAGAAGCTCATACTAAGATCAGTACCAACACAGTCAGAAATGTACCACAGCTGTGTGTGTTACTAGACTCTGTGTACCACAAAGAACTAGATAGATAGATAGATAGATAGATAGATAGATAGATAGATAGATAGATAGATAGATAGATAGATAGAATGTATTTTCTAAGCACTTAGATGTTAGTGTGGGAACATTTTCTTTCGGGATATTCTAGATTTCACACTTGTAAGAACATTTCAGGTTTCCAAAATACAAGACAGCAGGCAGTTACCTTCCCACCACTGAGACCCCTACGTTAGTTGCTGCTCACTGATTTACAACCAGCACGCAGAAAAACAACGCTACTGTTCCTCATTTTGCGGATATGATGGACTGTCGCCTACGTGTATGACTAAGTCCTATAAGAAACGTGATTTTTGCATGCGAGAGACATACGGGAAAAAGAAAACGAGACATTACGTCGTATAATGGTGATATGAGTGATTTGGACACGAAAAAAAAGACACCATGGTGTGTGACTTAAGTATGCCAGTAACATCAGTGCTGTTCTCCCGCTGTTTTTTTTTTATAATTAAATACCACATCTAGCCGTACTTCAACAGACACATAAGGGACCGCTAAAAATCCTAAGTATGCTACTAAGCGCAGTTACGATTTTTACCGTAATTTAATTAATAAAGTAATGCTTACCGTACTTTCTCCTTGAATATTATCCTCTAGAGTACTTTATAATTGCACCTACTACTTCCAAAAGGGGAGAACTTGTGAACCTGGTGTGTGGAAACTCTCAGAGCGCAATAACAGTCCAGCCTGGGCTCAAGTTAACTCGCAAGAAAATTGCACCCAATAGCAGCAACCATGTGAACTGCACGAAAGATGAGGGGCGACCGATGCACCATTATCTAAGCGAAATGAAACTTAGCTCATGAATTAAACATGAGGGCTTCGCTCCATATGTCCAATCCATGAGCCGGAAATGAAAAGGGGCGGGCTATACCGCAAAACAGGCTGGAAGCGCGCTGCGTTTACTGCTTCACTACGCCCACCGCTATTCCGATAAGCGCTCGCCTCCCTCCGAAAGATGCGCCATTCGCCCTGACGCGGCTTGCGCGGCCGAGGGAGGGATACGCACTATTAGAACGGAAAAGTGGGCTGGAAATCAACAGTATTACCGGCAGCCTTGACGTCAGTTTCAGTTAACTAAAATAAATGTGAAGTGCCCGAATGTCTCCCAGTTACTCTCAAATAAATTGGCAAGCATCAAGGAAGAGACGAAGTGAAAGAGGCAGCTTTTTGTTGTTGTTTTTTTTTTTTTCAAAATTTCAGTCTTTGTTTTTTTGTATCGACCTTTGCTGTTTGGGATGTCTTAATTTACTCGTTTGTCATCATGTGTTTCCAATAGATTTTTTAAAGGGACAGTTTAGTACGTTGTATAATCCCCATTTATTTGTAATAAGTAACTTGGGATGGTTGCTTTATTACCCTCTCCATGATAAAGTGAATGTGTTGCAAATTGTCCGTAGGCGTGAATAATCTCCAGAACCCCCCGCCGCAAGCATTATGAGAAGATGAATCAGCCACATTACTTGGATATTAGCTTTGCGAACCATAAGTGGAGTTTCCTAAATTGTGCGTTGTGTCCCTGTGACATTAACAAATATTCAACATATGAATCAAACGATAAACTGTGAAATTTTGCCTATGTAT
This sequence comes from Mormyrus hasselquistii, assembly GCA_026779605.1. Taxonomy (NCBI): domain Eukaryota; kingdom Metazoa; phylum Chordata; class Actinopteri; order Osteoglossiformes; family Mormyridae; genus Mormyrus; species Mormyrus hasselquistii. Next base: position 13,805,785 of record JAODKE010000050.1, on the reverse strand, counting down.
TTCTCAGTTTTCAATTCTCAATCATATTTCTTAATAGAGGAGCCAAAAAAAATCGGTGACCCAGCAGTGAATCAGGTGGGTCAGTCCCATAACAAATCACTTGGCAAGAAGCTACAATGCGCACTACAGACTCAGATAAATATATATATTTTTTAATCAGTTTTTAAATTACCCTCGGCATTACTTAGAGCAAATGAACAAAGAGAAAGAAAAACATATTTACCTCTTAACAGCACATTTCTTCCAATTGTTCTAACCACACACACACATAGCCTAGCTGATAGATGAAATCGTCTTATGGTGCTATATCACTGTGAAACTTAAATGGTTGGGCTTAAATGCGATCAGGGTGGATCCAGGCCTACACAATCCACCACAATAGATGTTCCTACTCCATAAATGTAGAACTGAATCTTACTCCGATAATACTGAGGTGTTTTTTCTCATATCAGTCTAATTTTTGAAGTATATTTTAAGTATTTTACTTTATATTATAAAAGTTTATGTACATTTTAAAAGCAGACTATTTTCGGTAAATGTGCACTACCTGACTGTCAGTTGCTTTTATTTTAATTTAAAACTGTTTCAATGTAGCATAAGGTAGATGAATGGAAACCCATGCAGCTACAACAAAAGCCGTTTCACTTGGAAAATATAGTGTGGCTTTGAAAATGTTGTTGTCAGCACATATAGAATTTCATTTGGTTTAAGGGGGAATTCCACTAAAATTTGATGATTTCAAACATTTTAGTCGTGTACACTATACTGGGGGGGGGGGGGGGGGGGGGGGTTTTGGGGGGTTTGTGGTTTTGTTTTTATTTTTATACAAATGGGGGTCCAAGTGTGTTTTTTTTTTTTTCTTTTTGTTTTTTTCAAAATTTCCCGTTTTTCTCCC
>JAODKE010000050.1:13784852-13802605 GCA_026779605.1 Mormyrus hasselquistii | reverse complement strand
AATTCTCAGTATCATATTCCCTAAAGAAGGAATACTCATGGAATAGTCATTGTCACAAACAGTAAAGGAGGAATACTCACTGAATTCTCAGTATCATATTCCCTAAAGAAAGAATACTCATGGAATAGTCATTTTCACAAACAGTAAAGGAGGAATACTCACTGAATTCTCAGTATCATATTCCCTAAAGAAGGAATACTCATGGAATAGTCATTGTCACAAACAGTAAAGGAGGAATACTTATGGAATATTCAGTGTTGCAAACAGAGGAATATTTATTGAATACTCAGTATCATATTCCCTAAATAAGAAATGGTGATTTGTAGAAACACTACAGAATGAATACTTGAACCAGCTAGCCATACTATTGACAGACACATTCAGACAGTGGAAGTATAATTTGAGTTGCTTTTATTAAAATATCAGTTATTAGGCAGTGTGTGTTCACTGGGGTACAGACAGGACAGCAATCTCCTATCATCTGCTACATAATTATTAGATAATACACTACTCAGTATGAAGGGCAGAATTAATGTGTTTTGTTCCCTCTGGGATCACAGTTTCCAGAATGAACAAAGAATGGACATGCATATATTTGTTACATATTATATCTTTTAAATTTCCTGATTTGAGGGTTTGCATTATTGTTTGCAGTGCCTCTAGAAGTTAGTCTTATTTTATGGTTGTTGGATGGATGGTCGTTATTGATAATAATTTATTAACCTTAATCCAAATCCGGTAAATATATAGTTTAGCGAAATGTATTGCCTGATTAATTACTTAATTTCTCAATTGTGAATTTACTTGCATGTAAAGGAAACTAAGTCTTCTGGTCTTTGTAAATTTGTAGATGACTGAGCAAAACTCCCCAAAAGAATTCTGCTAGTTATAATGAAATAAGTAATTTTATTTATGAAGTAATTTTAATGAATCATTGAAAAGTACATTTTAAAAGCTGTGCTGCTTGTTATCTATATCATATAAAATAAAAATATCCTTTATGTACTTTCTAGGAAGTGTTGAGATGACCCCCCCCCACCCCACTCACAAACACAAAGCTGTTTTGTATGTGGTGTCTTTGCCAGGAAACACTTTATATGATTCAATCCTATTGATTTCCCTCCCAACTTCCCGTCAATGACAGGACGAGAAACTGAAATATTAAAAAAAGCATGTCTTGTTGGAAATTACAAGAAGCCAAGTGAGGTTAGGGTCACTGAGGAAACGACAAGGCGACAGTGTTCTTTAAAGCTTACGTCCGTTCAGGCTCAGGATACAGCTACGGGACAGATGAGACGCTGGATAAGGTCCACACCTGAAACGGAAAGTTTTTCCTCTTACTGTATATCTCGCTCGTCAGATACACTTTCGCAATTGCATTTCTGCTGTTGTGTTAGCACAGTCCATTCTCCACATGCATACACAGTCAAGCGCAAAGTATACTCTGAAGGTCCATTAAAAGCCGTCTGTGTTGATTATGTATTGATTGATTATGCAAGTAAACACTTCGTAGAAATAAAATATATGTTTTGATATGCTACAGAAGGGCTTTTAGGGCCAGGAGCACAAAATAATTACACACTTGTAATTATGTTGCATTTTTTTGACGCAAAAGAATCTCTCATGGTTGATACTAATAATGTAAACCATATGTTTTTTTTTTTTAAATGTGTTTAATGAAACAACACTAGCAGTATTGTTGTGGTATTTTTTAATGTTAGGCCAAAGAACTTGATAGAGAAAACAAGAAATAATATGCAAACATTTAAATTTGTGATTGGTTATTTAACATCCTGTGGTATCATTAATCTTTAAAAACCCAATTTGCGATTTAGTTTCTTTTCTAAAGGCCTTCCCATAAAATGCTCCCGTCTCCTTGAAGCTACAAAAAGCATCTCATCTCCACCTCGGCAATCAATCTTTATTGTTTATCCATCACATGGTCACATAATCATACTGTATGCACTCATACTAAACACACCAACCGGGTAAAAAAAAAAAAAAAGGATCTCAATGACTCCATTTTCCGTTCTTTGTCCTGTGTTAAAAAGACTGAAGATCAGTGGTTATACAGCAAGGTATGAAAGGTAATCATGTTATAATGTAGTATGTCATCAACGCTGCACAAATTAGTGCACATTTTCCCCAAGTACTTCTCAATGGGAAAAACAGGCACCTCATAGGAGGACTGAATGAAGTACTGAATACTTCATGACTGAATTTCATTCATAATATAATAAAGTTTAATTATGCTTTTAATTAGCAGATACTGAATCAATAAAATAAATATTGCTGACTAACTAAATCAGGAAAATTTATTCTGTATTTCTCTGATTCACGCACAATAATCTTATAGGGCTTTTAGAATTCTCAAACTACAATATACCAACATACCTCCATATTATTCCCCTTTAAATTATGACACAAACAACAGCAGAAAGATAAGTATGCTCAACACCCCCCCCCCCCAAAAAAAAAGAATGTCCTGAATGAAAGGGAAAAACCAAATACAGAATACTGTTAAAAAACAATAACAGAATGCAGGAAATAAATTGCTTTTTGTCGTAATGGGGATGTTAGGGTGGTTATGTTACGAATGATGGGGAAACAGAAGCTAACAGAAGCTAACAGAAGCCTTTCTTAGAACCCCTACCCCCCCTCCCACCCAAGTCACTGTCCCTTTGCACTATTCAGTCTTCCTCCTGCTGTCACTCTTCACCGTAACCTGCTCCAAGTCCTCCTCTGCAAGCATCAGGGGGGGCAGCTCCTCCCCACCCTCCTTCAGAAGATCTTCTGTCTTGTGAACCTCCTCTCCCTCCTCTTCTTCTCCAGCCTCCTCCTCCTGCTCCTCATCCACCTCAGGGCCCAGCACCTCCACCTCGCCACCCCGGATCTTCTTCACGCGGAAGGTGAAGGGCGGCACTCTGTAGAAGGTCACTTTGGAGCGGGCGTAAACGGCGTGGTCTGGCTTGAAGGACTTCTTCAGCTTCTCCCGCGAGAACTTTAGCTTCTCCTTGCGCTCAGACCGGACTGACATTCGTGTGCTTAGTTTGCCCATCTTCTTCTGAATGCTGTGCCTGGTCTTTTCTAGGTTCTCCCGGGTTCTCTGTCGGGTCATCTTCAGGTTCTCTTGAGTCTTCTGCCGAGTCTTCTCCATCTTCTCCTTGGAGAAGGCCTTCTTGATGTTGTCCATGTGCTGCAGGCCACTACGCTTGATGCGCTGGGCTCGTGACTCCTCAATGATCTCCTCGATTTCCACCTCATCTTCAGGGGACAATCCATTGGGAGGATCCTCTTCACCTTCTTCGGGTTCTATGCTCCCCTCAGCCCCTCCATCATCTGCTACCTCCTGGCTCTTCTTGGTCTTAGAAAGTACCACCTTGGGGAGGGTCTCCGCCTCATCCTGTGAAAACATTTAAATGATAAAAAAGAGGCATAACCTATTATTTAAATGTAAATATAAACCCGCTCTCTTGTACTTCCTGGGAAATCACATTTTTTCAGAATAGATGGTGCAGCAAAAGTGCAGCAATAGTATCTTCCATATAGAATAAGTAAAAAATTGCTGACCTTTCCAAAAGTGAGAAGGTAGCCGTTACAACTTGAGCAATGCTCCCTCTAGTGGACATACTTAAACAGTTACAGTCATTTTTATACTGGCATAAAGATACTCGGTAGATGGCAATGAGTGTTACAGTACATTATGCATACCGTGTCACAGAGTCACACTATTTTGTAAAGTGGCAACAAAGATCAGACCCTTAATCAGTACACTGATAAATGTAACTAACACTATCACTGTGTTCAGTCTAAGCGCTGAATTCGTGACTGTAAGACAAAATCAATTAGTGCTAGTGCTAATACAAAACAAAGACAATCAGAAAAAATCACATTTAATGAATACTGCAATACACACATAACCATGGACACACACAGACATATCTCTATATAGACCATACTCACTGCACTGTATACTATATGCACTTTACATAACACACACATATACAGTATATGTACATACACACACAAACACACACACACACACACACACACACACTGACAGTATATTTGTAGTGAATTGGTCATCCTGATAGAGATGTATTCCTGCACGTTATGTAGGTACATGGCTTAGGTATCAGCCGTGACCTGATTTTATCAGGTCATGTGATTCATGTCCTCACCTTTTTCCACACAATTCTTTGTCTACAGTCAAACATTTCAAAATAGTAGCAGGCAGTACCTTTAAAAGCTGTCGAGTGGGGGGGGGAGGGGCGTTATTGAAAAATCTGACCTTAGTGCAGGGGTGGCCAATCTTATCCGCAAAGGGCTGGTGTGTGTGCAGGTTTTTGGGGTAACCTGTAGGTCAGCTGTTCAAACCCAGGTGTGAGGACTCCTCAGCCAATCAGGCCCCTAATTAGTAATCTAATTAAGGAGTTGCAGAAAACCCACATACACACCGGCCCTTTGTGGATAAGATTGCCCACCCCTGCCTTAGTGGGTAGTGTTTTAGGAGCCACAATAGCTAATTTAGGGGTGCATAGCCCGTGAATGCCCCCCCCCATCCTAATGGCACCCTCCCCCACATCTCAATAAGATCACTGCATATTCAGTGATCTCCAGGCTCTTCCCGGCCCCCTCCCTGACCATGAGGCAGACTGCAGGCCTTCCTGTCTTCCTCAAAGGACACGTTTCCCAACTTCAGATCAAGATTTTGTTTCAACCACCTATAAAGTGTAAAGCAGGGTTATTCAAATCACAGTCCTCAAGGGCTGAGCTCTGCTGTTTTTCCAGCGTTCCTTTACCTGAGAGCCTCTGGCCAATTAGAGCCAGAAATGAAGTAGGTAACTACCTGGGAGACTTGAAAACAAGGCCTGGATTTGGAATCGATGGCCAGATTTGAGTAGGGGGAGTTTAGAGTATCACAAACACAGAGTACTGAACTGGTTAGCTGAAACAAAATCTTGGTCTGGATTTTTACTTTATGGACCCGAAATGTCCAACTCTGATTTTTGTGCACTGCGTCATGCCATTATGTGTTTGGTAAAATTATTATGGAGGATGGATTTATAAGAATGAAAATAATTATGTGATAGCCAATAGTAAGTGGTGTTACTGCAATATAGTCTCACAATGGCTAAATAATAGTCTCATGAAGTAGAGACACATAAAGACACATAAATTTCTCAATATCAAGGATGCAAATATTGTACTTGTATTCTTGGCAAGAGTGTTCCTGCTAACTTGGGACGCATTGAATCATGGGATTATTCTTGTTTGGTAAGGATGCAGCAGATGCATATTTGATAATTGGGACGAGGTAAGAATGAGATTTGGGAATTTTTACAGTCGTCTATACTTCCGATCTTGAGTATAGGGAACTTCTTCGGCAATGGGAGATGGTGTAAAACGGGCATGGTCGAGTATGCATATTGATAAACACGCCTTGTCTGGGTCTGAAAGTCTAGGAGATGTAAGAGGACACAGATTGTCTGAAATGTGCTGCCCCGTCTCTTTCCCCTCGTTCATCTTGGAGGGCTTTTTGCACATTATTGATTGTGGATGGGATCAGATAGAAATTACCGGTAGTTTTAGATTATTTTTTTTTTCCATTTCAGGTTGAGAAACATGCTTAAGAGCACAAGTAATATGAGATGTGGCCCAAGAGGAATTTCTTGTTTTTGTGATATGAAAAGGAGAACAGCTGCCATTGATCCTAATGCATTAGCTTAACTTTTACTTCAACTTAAACTCTCTTGATCCCCCTTGTTGATGACCCCCCCCCACCTCATACCAGCTGCGTCCCTTGAAACCATTAATGCATTTTTTGCACCAAAAAAAAGCCCATGAAGCATCTTCCTCATGGTAGCTCCAGTCTGTAGAGTCTGATGTTTGACCCATGGCCACATGCGGAAGGAAACACAAGCACAAGATGAGGCTCACAGATCGACGCGGCCTGCGATTCGATCATTTCAACAGCTGCTTTTGCCGCGTCATATCTTCACTGAAATATTCACTCATCTTAGCCCAGTGGACCCGGGTCAGCGTTTGCATATTTACAGTGCATTAACCTCCAATATCCATGACATAATTGCACCAAGCCTGAGGTCATTTCTGCCCCCCACCGGTCCTGACGTAACTTTTCGGGCACTCACACATCCTTTGTTTCTCAATCTGATGGCACGATTCGGCTGAGATTTGCCACTATTTATTTTCGGCCTGCCTTTCCCTCTTTTTTATCTGGACACCAACCTCATCTGGGCATCCCGCCACTCCCACATTCCCCTGTTGCCCCCCCCAGTACTCCTCAGCAATAGATATACTTGGTGTCTTATTGCCCAGCAACAAGCAATTCAAAAGAGGAGGCCACCGGCAACACAAAATTAGGAGAGAGGCTACACAGTACCACGGACAACATAGTGTAGTAGTGACACACCACAGATAGGGCCGGTCTCTCACACCAAAGCCGCAACACGCTACAAGTAGGCGCCGGCCTCACATCCACGCTACCTGCATTAAAACCCTGCCTCTACTTCACAGGGCTGGGATCTGTCCTCACCTTGCACTTACTGACAAGATTTGATGATAACTGTAACAATGGAACAGAGAAATGCACTTAAAGCCCACTTGAAGACAACACAAGGCCATAAATTGAGTGCAAAAACTATCATGAATTTTAAATCATGAATGTTGCATATATGGTGATAGATACAGTTGGACTAATTTGATTTAGCTCAGTTTATATACAGATGGGCTAATTTGGGTTAGGGTAATTCAGTTTACAGAGAAGGGCTAATTCGGTTTAGGCTAATTTGGTTTAAATAATTTAGGCTAATTCGGTTTACGTTTTTAGTCTTAAGTTTTGATACCATAAGAACATAAGATATTTACAAACAAGAGGAGGCCATTTCAGCCATCAAGCTTGTTTGGGGGAAATTCACCTAATAACAACTAATTTTAGTTGGTAAAATCTTATCTAGCTCTGATTTAAAGGAACCCAAGTTTTAGCTTGTGTCATACTTTTCTTTGATATGACATTTAATAAAAAAAACACACACCTTTCTTCTGTGCTTATGTTCGGTTAGTGCGCTTCAGGAAAGAGCTGAGGCAAAGAGCTTCACTCATCTGACAGTTCCCATCTTCAGGCAGATGAAGGCTCAGGGATAAACTGGTGTTTATGGAATGCTTATAAACAGTGACAGGTCACCATGTTTGTGCTGGTGGAATAAAACATAGATGAGTCTCTGCCTATATATAAGTAAGCAGATGGTAACTCCCTGGTGTTAAATGAAAAGCTCTATATTCAGCCTGGGTTTTTTTGTTCAGTCGTTCGGATGTACTGTGCTTAGCTACAATAACAATAATTAAATTAATTATAACAATTTACATTTACAATATATATTGCCATTCAGAAATCCAAGGTCGCTGTACAAGGAGGGAAAAAATACATCGATGAAGAGAAATGTTCATTAAATAGGAAGGTCTTTAAAAAAGTCAGATTTAAAAGTGGAGAATGAACACATGGAGATTAAAGAAGAGAATTCTAGAGTCTGGGGGGCAATGGGACTGAATGAGCTGCCGCCCAGAGTGAGAAGTGCGGTGTGAGGGAGGAGGAGGAGATCACAGCTAGATGACCAGAGAGTGCGAGAGGGAAGAGGAAGGGGTCAGGAGACTGCTGAAGTAAGGGCGTGCAAGGCTATGTCGTGCTAAGAGTGCGTAGCAAGATTTCGAATTTGATACAAGACAGAACCAGAACCAGCGTAATAGTGAGAGAACGGGGGGCGACGTGAGGAAAAGGCTTCATATGTGTGAGGACTCTGGCAGCAGACTCCTGAATGAACTGAAGCCTTTGTAGAGATATACAGGATGTAATGAAAGCATGAACCAGAGTTTGTGCTTCATTGCTAATAAGCATTGAGGATCCTAAAGCGCTTTACAGAACCAATGGGGAGACACTCTGAGAACCGCCACCACTGTGCAGCCCCCACCTGGATGATGCGGCGACCAGCCATTCCGCACCAGCGCGTTTACCACACAGTAGCTAAGGTGGTGAAGGGGCAGGAGAGAATTTATCAGTTAGATATAGGGGGTGATAAGGAGGCCATATTTGAAAAGGGCAATTTTATGGCGCTTTTCCACTGCTGCCAAGAACGAAGCCTTATGCAAGCCGTACCAGGGCTGACATGATGCTGCTTACTAGCAGGGCCCAAAGTGTGACTAACCCAAGCTGCTTGCGGCACCATCCGATTGGTCGAAAAGCACGAGATACCGGTGATTTGTGTCAATATGCATGGATTATCTGAAGGGGAAAAGGACATATTCTATACATTATTCATGCACATGATGACGCCCAGGAATCTTTCATGACTTCAGTTTAATGGCTTATCCAAAGGACGGCGCCATTTTCACTGTGCAGTGTCCCAATCACTGCACTGGGACATTGGGATACACAAGAAGCACAAGACGAACTGCCCCTCTTGGTCACACCAACGCCTCTTCCACCAGCAACCTGGCTTTCCACTCATCCAAGTACTAGCCAGGCACAAACCTGCCTAGCTTCAGACAGATCCCTTAGTCTCAGAGGCAGGTGGTACAAATGCTGAGTACTGCTGCAACTTCGACGTTGCAGCTTCCCTTTACAGGTTTAGAGAGACAATAGGTCTAAAGAAAACCTCTCAAGACATCAGGGTCAAGCCGATAGAACGGCCTCCTCTGGCTGGCACTACACAGTACTAATGCTGCATTACCATGGGGATCCGGATGGGGGGTAGATGGGAAACAAAGATGAGAGACAGAAGTCGTCATCACGATCGTAAGCAGGGGTTAGATAGGCAGAAGACAGCTCCTGTGGCGCAGGGTAAAAGCATGGGAGAAGAAAGACACACACTTGTTCCAAGAAGGGGAGCGGAAGACTTACATGAGGCTGGGCATTGGGAAGATCATGCTCACTAAATCAGACAGGAAGAGAAGCAAGAATTCTGGGAAAAGCACAGGTACAGGATGCCTGGATATCGGACATAGACAGAGGTGGAGATTTCAGGTCCAGAAAGTACAAATCCAGACCAGGATTTTGTTTCAACCAACCAGTTGAGCACAAAGAGTCACAGTCACAGAGTACTCAACTGGTTGGTTGAAACAAAATCCTGGTCTGGATTTGTACTTTCTAGACCTGAAATCTCCACCTCTGGACATAGGTGAACATGTCCTCACACCAAGGGAACCCGGTAAACCAGTTAAATAAGACCAGCAATTACGAAAAGTCGAAACTACGATGAGGTACTGCTGTCGGTATTCCGGTGAGCAACACCGGCCATGGGGGCGTGGCCACAATGCGGAATCAGGAGCCAAACTCACACCACGGCTGCAAGCCCATGGCAAAATAGGCTGAATGGACCGAACTGCTGTATCATCAGAGCAGCATCTGGGTTTATTCTCTGTGTAATTTCCCCCAGGCTAAACTGTCAGCTGGCTGGCATACAACTCAGGCACATCCTCTCTCAGACTGCATGTTCTCCCACAATGCCTTTGTGTTAAAGAAATGCACTTTTTACATCTATGGATTATTACTTATACTTATAATGGGGCAGCAAATTATGTTTATGTGGATTTATTGCCAGCAGTGTGAAGTCAGTAAGTCAGTATAGTGACTCATATGATAAAATGTGGGGGTGGTGTGGTGGTTACTGTTGTTGTCTCACACCTATAGGACAGCCGCCCCACACCAGGGCTCGCATCTCTGCCATGGCTCTGTGTGGAGTTCACATGTCCCCCCCCCCCTGTGTCATTGTGGGGTTTTCTCTGGGTGCTCTGGTTTTCCATCACACTCCAAAAACATGCTAAAGTGAATTGGATTTACTGAAATGACCCATAGGTGTGCATGTGTGTACTCTGCAATGGGTTTGGTGCCCCATCCTGGGTTGTTCCTTGTTTTGTGCCCTGTGATGGGCTGGTGCCCTATCCTGGATTGTTCCCTGCTTCGTTCCTGTAGCCTCTGCAATAGGCTCCAGACTCCTGAGACCCTGAATAGGACAAGCAAGGTGTAGAAAATGGATGGATGGATCAAAGCACGATCTCAATACTCAAAATACATGATACCTACTGCTTTGCAGGCTATTCCTTGGATCCCTGCAAGCTACTACTGTAGGAGCTTGTGGTTGGCGTGGCTAACTATTACAGTCAGCTAATGACCTGACAATGCAGAGTGAAGCATGCTGATTTATGCAGCAGTATGACGATGAGGGCCTGATCGTCATGATTGACTAGTAATGTCTGAACGACTGATCTATCGATTGACTTGTTAATGGCCACTGTTTTAAAGGAAGATGTTAATCTTCAAAACAATTACCCAAAACAGAAGCATTGGGGGAGAGGATCTATCCTAGGCAGCACAGGGCACAAGGTTGGGGAACATTCTGGACAGGATACCAATCTATTACAGGGCACACATAGGCAATGGGCATTCTACAGATGCCTGTTTGTCTACCTTTATATCACTGGACTGTGAAAGGAATGAGAATAGCCAGAGGAAGACCCATTTGACAGGAGGTGCTTCCTACTCAATCAAGGTGTCACGCCACAGGAAAGCATTTCACTATAGCACAAAGCCAAACCTCTTCCTTTATATTCTTCACATGGATTGAGGTTTGGGCCTCAATAACATCCTCAATTACAACCAACAAGGAAATATTATCCCTTAAATCCCATGGGCCAAAAATTCTTGCGTAACACCTACCATTGCATAATTCATTGGCAGAAACAGCAGAGTACATCTTCTTTAGCAGCAGAAGTAGCTACTGTGGGTAAACAAGAGGGTGAGACATTTTAGAGCTTCAGCTGCTTATATAATATATTGTAGTAATATAGTGTCATCATCATGTAGCCACTATTTGCACTTCACCCCTTTGGTATTATGGCACACAGACTGTGCAGGACAAACAGCACAAAGGCATGACTTTGGGATGCAACGTCATGGAGACCAGGTGACTGTTGCCATGAAACAGAAGAAAAACCATTTGGCTATGGCAGGTAGACCCATTTGCACAGAGATGATCGCGTACCTGTATACTGCTCTCTCCTTCCCCATAAGGACTCTGAACTTCCCTGTGGCTGGATTTAGTAAATAATACTAAACGTTACATTTGGTGGTTCTGACTTTCAGGACACCATCCAAGAAACAGAATAGGCCCGTCAGAGCATATAACAGCCATTATTGATTTCAAAGATAATTAAAAATATATTCATTAGATGTGGTTATTTACACCTAGTATTAATGTTGTTTGGTTACCTACTTCAAGTTTATAACACAATATATACCATACCATAGACTCACGCTCTCCAGGTTACATTAGTGTTACAAAATTTCAACTTTACAATGAGTAAAAGTACATTGTTCAATAAATGACATGAGATATTGAACACTTTATTATATAATATGCTTTGTGTTAATGATTTTGCTCAACTGTAGACTAATGTAATTGTTCTAAACATGTTTTAAGGTAATCTATGCTATGCTGCAATGCATTGAAATGCATTTCCACCTTATGATATTTTTGCCTTATGGTAGGTTTATCGGAGCGTACCCCATTCGTAACCTGGGGAGAGGCTGCATGTGATGATCGAAAATCATGAGTTAGCGCCTCTTTTTAAAAAGTCACATTTCTTTGGGAATCATTTGTAGCTAAATAAAATTAATAAAAATACGAATTTTTCTTTATTGACGATTTAGATGCGTAACTGCATAAGAATCAGCCTGCTACCTAAGCAGTCAGTCCTTTTCAGTGGGCGTCTAACTGGGCTGATTCCGCAGTGATCATCCTACAACGGCTCCTACAATGACTACTGTGCCCCCTGTCCATGTGGCAGTGACAGAACGTGATACAGAGCTGAGCATAGGCCACATCAGAATCAGAATCAGAAAAACTTTATTGATCCCAGAGGAAATTTCTCAATATAACCAGTATAATTTGCTCAATAGCTCACATAACCAGGGTTCCTCTAATTCTGGCCGAATAAATTTCCATGACTTTTCCAAAACTTTTCCAGTACCATAAGAAAATTTCCCAGTTTCAAGTTTGTAACACTAAAGTAGATAGAACAGTATTTGTATAAGGTAGTTAATTCCATTTGGACATTTCTGGGAAATAAAAATGAACAAGGCTAGTTTTCAAATCTTTTCCTCTCTATCCAAGAATTCCAAAACTTATCCAGGGCCTGGAAAAATTATTTCAATATTCCAAAACTTTTCCAGGTTTTCCATGACCGCAGAGACCCTGCATAACACCGCCAAGGCAGTGCAGTAATCACTGGAGCCAGCAATCACTGGAGGTGGCTGCACCTGCAGCTGCGAGCCGGTGACTTTACAGACACGGAGACATGTGTGCGCGTGTGAACTCTTGGTGAGCACTCAATCAACCCCTACTGCTGGAGGGCTTATTACGGAACTCAGTGAAAGAGGATATGGCAGGTATCTGTCAGCCCGATTTGAGTATGCATCTTTGAACTCAAAAAAGCATTTCCGCTTTTTATGCAAGGTTTTTGTTTCCACCAGCTATGACAGCTGAGGCACTTGGACTTGTAAATGCCATAAATATGGAATGAGCAGTGATTTACCTATCCCAGTGTGGAGCGGGTTAGCTATGTTGCAATGCTTGGTGACTTGGTTGTGAGGTTGAGCAATCCCATGACAAGGGTTTTGGAAGGGGGTAAGAGAGCAGGGTCCTCTTGCTGACTTCTGCAAACCATTGAAATCTATATTAATATAACCATATTTATCATAGGATACACAATTTAGTCCAATCAACTGCTTCTAAGGGTACAGTGCTGGCACCAATGAGATTGTCAAACCAAGATACGAGCATTGATACGAGATATTTCCAAAAAGTTTACTTAAAAACATTGCACAAACAAAGGATTTTTCATGATTAAATTTAGCATGGCATACATTTGGACCACCACCAATATTGTTGGTCTTTCCCACAAGCACTGGTTGATTGGGTTGTGGGATTGAGTACCTTTCTGCTTGGTGGTCACTGGTTCTACAGCTCTGCCATTTGTCGTCGCCCGGAAGCTTAACTCAGGTATGGGAATGGTAGTCCGGAAGATCGAATCGCTGGAGAACCCAAACTGAATTATGCGCAAGAATTCCCACTAACCACAACAGGAAAAGCATACAGTAATGGTGTGTGGTATTTCACACAGCATCACATACTATACTATTTAAACCTATCTGTCGACGATGTGTCTCCTCCCCCAGCACAAACACGCACATGCGCTTTTGAAACATTATACCCAGACTATAAATCTTGTCTCCTGCAGCGGCTAATACAGTCCGGTCTATTCCAGATCGCTCTCATGCGAAGCCGAAATCCAGTCAGACGCACACAGCTCACGAGCCGCATAAGGTCACGGAGAGAGGTTATTCACAAATGCCGCGATTTCACCCACCTGCTGAAACACCACTCAGTGGCGGTGAGTGAAAGGAAAATGAACTTTAATCCCTCAAGCCCCACCCCCTGAGCAGCATTCTAGTATGGCACCAGACCATGGTGTCAGAATGAGCAGACTGACACACATAGTGGAAGGTTCCAAGTCAGGGATGGGTGAGGGGTGTGCTACTGGGCGATGGCAGTCGAATTTGCGGGGAGAGGAGATGGGAGGCATACCTAGAGTGTGAATCAGGCAGCTAACTTTACCCATGGCTTGCTACCCTCAGCACAGGGTGTGTGATGGAGCCCAAATTTCGCTGGCTCGCTCTCACTTCCCCCCCCAATGGACTCTGATCTGGTGGTTTGCGAATGGAAGGGTCACAGCTCTGGAAACAAGTTGTGCAGGTACTTTGGAAAGTGAGACACACTCCTACCAATGGCTGCGAGCAAATAGGATGCTGTACCTGCCAATGAAGAGGATCCAATGCAGGCATGTGGGCAACTCAAAAACACGAAGGGGTACCGTAGCAGAACATTCACGATGAGTTCCATATTTGTTCTTCTTCGGCTCATCAAAGAGTAGGTCAAGCGTCCGTCGCAGGCTGAAGATTGAGCAGAACAGGCCCGATTAGTGGGCGGACGGTTTGGAAGGGAGAGCAGGACCCCAGACCTAAATCTGGACTTGAACATGGGAGGTAAAGGGTGAGAGAGGGGCAATGGACGGCCTGCCGAGAGCTATTTAGGGAGCAAAGCCAAACTTGTGCCTTGCAGAATGCACCATCCACCAGCTGCTATGTCCACCTTTGACGGATGACCTGTGATTGTGGGCTGGTTGCTAAGTGAAAAAACAAATGCGTTTTCACCCCACAAGTCTTGTGCCGTCACCTTGGGATTTCAACACGAAATGTCAATTTGGAATCTCTTCGCTCCCTTCGCCGAGACCCCAGACTTAACTCTTCCCGGTGTGTCTCCTTCCCACCCCACTGGCTCGATCTAATATTCACTGGGTTCCCTTGTGCTGGTTCCGAGCTGTGACAACAAGGCACACAGCCATGCAGGACAATGAAACACGATGCCCCGGCCAAAGCATCGAAACGCTGAAACACGATTCTGCGGTCTGAGGATGTCACCGACTGCCTGCTTGCTTGGTGTCATTTAACGCGACACCGATACAGACCCCCGGCAATTAATAGAGAGGCTGAGCTGCCTGTAGCAGCGTGGGAATCTCAGCTGGAGTCCCGCGACTCCCCCACACAGGAACCATCGGCTCAATAGCTAAAAATTGTGCTTAAAAATCTTATCCCTCATCTTTACAAAACAGGAAGGGAACAGGAGGTCCCCCTCCTTCTGATCACATATGCAGTGTACAGTCACGGTGGTCCCAGAGACACTCCTTGGAAGCACAGGGCAGGGGGGACAATTTTTCCTGAATTTCCTAAACATAAGGACATCTCCCAGATAAGCAGCATGTGATTACTCCGTACAACGCAATGTATGTTGACTCAGATCAGACAGTCAACTACATTCGACATTTCGCTAATTTGAGACCGTGTGGGCGGCCTGCTTTGCAAAGCCGCAAGGGGGGTCTGTTGGTGTTTAGTGCGTTTTGGGGGCTCTTTGGTGCCCCCGAAACCTCGGTTAATCCGAGGCACCGAAAGGCTGTTTTGGACGACAGCAAACCAGGCTGGAAACTGAATGTCAGCCTGCGAGCTTTTACACATTTCAGCACGCAAGGCTAAAAAAAGACCGCACCAGTGAGAACTGGCGGTGGAGTGACTTTTCAGCTAAAAGAGCTTGCCTTCTAACTTCAAATTCCTCATGGATTTATTAGGAATGCTGTCATATTACACCTTCTTCCATTTTTTTTTTTTATTAGCTGCAATCTAAATGTAAACTGATATGCGGAACAGAACTAATCATAGCATGTCTGTCAATATCTTAAAGAGGCCATTAGCCTGCACACAGATGCCTTAACACAAGACAGCTCTTTCTGGAGTATTTAATCTGTTTAAACTGATCTTCGAGCTTTAGGATTAAACTGATCTTTGATTCAAGATTATAGTCGGAATAATTACAAGTCCTTTTCTAGACGTAAAAACATCACTCAACAGCTGCAGTATATGATTGATAAGTCGTTGCAAACGAAGGACACAGTACTATTAGCAGTTGCGTTTTCAGAAGCAGAGTAGCAGTCATGCTACACAGAATATCATTGTCCCTAACCTTTTTAATTTTTTTTAGAATCTAACATCTGACATGTCTAAGAAGCCTGCCCATGATTCCCCTGGATGTATATCCAGTTACTGGTCACAAGTCTTTGTGTCTTTTGTGTGACTAGCTGTGAATTGGAAAAAGTTTGTGAAGTACCTCTGCCTGTCCCGTGTTTGACTGTCAGGTGCATCACGTGAGAAGCTTTCAAACATTCACGCCCTGGATAGCCCATTGTCTCAGCATGCTAGTCAGGCACCTGTGGGTGCCCTCCTGCCTCTAACCACTAAGCTCTACCTCACCTGGTAAATAAACACTTTGAAGTTTCTCCTCTTCAACAGCTCACTCTCATTGTGCTCCAGCTTCTTGATCTGTCCTGCTTGCTTCTCCAGGTTGGAGCGCACCGTCTTGACATTGACGTTGACCTTGCGCACCTTCTCCAGCATCTTGTTGACAATCTGGGTGGTGCCGTTGTGGCTCTTGGACAGCTTGGCAAGCTCGCCCTGGATGCCCATCACTGCCTGTTCCATGCTCTGTTGCCTTGCCTCCAGTGCACCTTGAGTCTGCTGGATCTGGTCCACCACGCCGATTATCTTGTCCAGCAGCGTCAGCACCATCGTCCCATTAATCTGAGCATCACTCTCCTTCTCAACCTCAGCAACCCGCTCAGTCTCTGGAAGCTCTTTCAAACTGGTCACCAAAACCACCTCGTCGTCATCTTCGGACACCTCGTTCAGATCTATCTGCTCCAGTTTTGCACTTGGTTTTGCCATTGCTGCCGATGGAAGGCAAAGTCTCAAGTCTCACTATTACACTATTCTCTTCCGCTGAGAGAAACCCCCTTTGCTCACTTACACTTTCTTCCTCACCCTCTGGTCGACTTCGTGTGTTGCCTTCTTCTGCCCCCAGGACACCAGCCAGCTCACGGGAACGGACGCCTCTCACAGTTTCAGCATATGTGCTGAATCTCAAATGCCACAGTTCCTTGTGAATGCGCCCTGTCAAATTAGTCTGGAACTTCTCCTTTCCTCCCACACAGTACTGGACCCCTCCCCTTTCCCCTCCCCTCTCCCATCCCAAGTGGGTGATTCCACCTAGTGGCGCAAAAAGCCCCCAGCCCAAATGCCACCTCACGAGCACTAGGGGTCATGGTTAAAATACTTCAAGCTAGGCTTACATTGAAGGAATGGCTTGATCTGGTGTTAGATTTTATGCATATAGCTCCTTCCTTATCATATCTAGGAACCTTTAATAACTGAATATAACACTATATAATATATATCCGTTAGAACAGTCAATGACCCACATAAAAAAAGGAAATTTAAATTAATAAAACATATCCACAAGGCATAAACTTAAACTCAGAAGTCAGAATTAGCTCACATTAGGAGCATTGCTATTCCAACACATTGCTATTTGCTTAGTGACCTATTAAGCACCTTCACCTAAACCAGAGAAGTGAACTCATCAATATTAAGAATAGAAATTTAAAACATTAAAATTGCCTATAAATCGACAAATACAGAGTGGATTGAGTTGAATCAGGTGTCTCTGACATTAGGGTTATCACATGCGCAACCAAAAAAACCCTCTTGCTTGTTCAAATATAAAGAAAAATGACACCAAATCAATGCAGAATAATTGGGAGGCAATCAAAAACTAATTTGTCTAGCTAATGCAAATAAGGCGCATAGATACAACACAGCATGTATTGCCACAGACAGGCTGCGACTTTCTAATAAAATGCGTGTCAGTTCTCAATACTCTATTGAGAAATGTGTTGTGTATCTATGTAAACAAGTATTTTACAATACAATTTGACAATGCATCAGTCTTATCTATGGGTTTGACTTCTCACTCATTAGTTCTTTGCTAAATATACCAACATGTCATTACAGCACAAGTGTGAGATTCTCCACCCAGATACCTCCCCGGAAAAAAATCTAACATCAAGTAAGTGCAAGAGCTGAAAGTACGAGTTTCATTTTCTTCACAGGTCATTCAGATATCTCTGTCACATTGCGAGGCCCATATGACTCCTTGAATTAAATTATCTTTAATTAATTAAAGTATCCTTAGTTATAGCTAACATATATATGATATATATGTTATATATATATATAT
>JAODKE010000050.1:13768465-13784735 GCA_026779605.1 Mormyrus hasselquistii | reverse complement strand
TATATATACAAAAACAAAGGGGACCTGGTTCAATAGCTATTTAGAACTATTGCCAAAGCTCCAAGCTGATCACGTGATCACCCTGTCCACGGCATGTAACATAAACGCAGTGATCACATGTTCCACAACATTGCAGGCTGAATACATTGAATATCTGTTTTCTCAAATTCAAAAAGAGACGCAATGAATAGATGGCCCAGTGACATAGGAACCATATTGAGGTTAGTAGATGAGAAGTCAAGGCATCTAACACTAACAAATAACGCAGAGCACTCAGTGCTTAAGGCACCTGGAAAATATGTGTGGGAATTCAGAAAGTAAATAAAAGTACCACGCGTAATATTTCATACTGTACCTGGTATATATGCTACCATTTTTACTTTAAAAATGTTTAGAAATAAAGGTCACCATTATTGCTGTGTTTATTAAACATTATCATCTGAATCGTGTAATGTTTTTAGAGACAATACTTCAAGTTCTGTAAACTTTAATATTGCATTACATAATTCATCTGAGATTAAAAAAGACTCGATAACTCATGACATTTACCGCAGCAAAGGTTCCATTGCTTTAAACTGCCATGATGTGTTTAGTTTGACCTTAGGTGCTAAAAATGTTTTACTTAATTTCATTTCTTTTTGATGACCAGACTTACGCATGGCCAATGCCCGCAAATTCATAAAGCCGACCGGGCGGCGACGCCTTCGGTCACGTGTCAATGCGTGCTCTGACGTCACGTACGTAACAGCGAAGTCCGATCAGCTGATATTCGCCGTGGAACTAGGCAGCGCTGAAGTAATCGGAAGGATTCAATTACAGTAAGTTATTCTCTTATTTTGACTTTGGGTGTTATACGTTAATTTAAATATTTAGTTTGACGTGTAAGCGGGTTATTCTTTAGCATTGTATTGTTTTTGCTTTGTTTCTGTTTGAGTATAATTACAAGGATTTCGCGTTAGTGTCTGGCTTACTTTCCAGGCTAAGTTAACTTTTTCCCAGGCGGCTGGTTTCGCATATGGACATACAGGCTGCTAAATACTGCTTGTTTGTCGGCTAGCTAACATTAATCTCAATTATGTGATGTCGTATTTATCCCGCTGCCTGCTTTGACAATACCTGGATGGAGATGGCTGTTAAATAAGACCGATCTTTCATTATAAACTTACAGGTTTCGCCCACCTTAGAAATCAACTTTTAACGCCAAATTGTCGAGTTTTCATGACCAAAGAAACGTCACTCATTAGGCTGATAGGTTCGCCTTTCTGAAAATAGCAGATGACCCCTCGAGCTCTGGTGATAGTGTAAATATCGTCGGGTGCCCGCCTTTCGCTTGTCATCCACTATCAACAACTTTGCTGCTGCATGCTACGAACTGCTAGCAGTGGCATTCATGCTTGACAGGCAGGAGCATTTTGTTTGTTGTGTTTCACTGTATATAGACGGCATTTGATAGCCAGAGTCCGCTTTTAACAGCACCACGCTGACGCAGTTCACTTGTTTTCTAAACTGCTGTCACTAGCCAAAGCGGACGCAGGTAAATACCAACATTTTAATCGCGAACTGAAAAAAGTATGTCGTGTTTCGGCAAATAACGTTAAAAGGCAGGGTTTTATGTATTTGTGAGACTTTTTCCAGTCGTTAACAATGTATGTTGGCTGTTTTGGAGCTCACCCAAGGTTGTAATTTATACGTTTTCGTGGAGTTTTCCTTAACTAGTACCCAGAGTTACCTGGGTCAGCAGTTTAATCCTGTAACTTAGAGTCATTTTAGGTGAACCTTGCACTCCAAGTACCCTTTGTAAAGTTTTTCATTATTTCACAGGTCATCAAGGTTATGGTTTAAAATCCTTTCACAGCAGGTTCTGCTACTTTTCATGAACTGACCTAACAAAGTGCAAAATATCCAGTTGTGATGTATGATCCTTGAGTGCTGCTATACTAAACACTAAATCGTGGTGCCTTTTCGTTTTATTGTTCCTGCAGTGATAAAGAAGAGCATTGCCATTTCACTGTAGCGTAGTTACACCGGCGGCCGCCATGGGTGATATCTTCCGAAGTGAGGAGATGACTTTGGCTCAAGTCTTCCTTCAAACAGAAGCTGCGTACTGCTGTGTCAGTGAGCTGGGAGAGCTAGGGATGGTCCAGTTTCGTGATGTGAGTTTCTATACTTCAAAATGCTGGTTCATCTTTTGTCTGGTGGTCTAACCATTGTGGTAACAATACCTCCTCTAACATAGGATGGTTTTTAACCATCCCCTCCACGCAACCACCAATGAACTCTTTTAGCCCCTCTACTTTTCTTGAAGACAGGCTTCTTTTCTGTAATTCCTTTGCATTAATGATTTTCCCAATACATCAGTCTACTAGGACACTGTTTTTAACTGTTGGCTGTGACCTAAAAGTGGGTCATGGGGTCATTTTCCGAAAAGTTACAAGCATTTTTTAAATTCATTGTAGAGTAGAATCTAATATGGCTAAGTGTGTATGTCCTTGTAAATGATTTGTGTTAATGTTTTGAAAATCTGCCTGTTGATTCTAAGTAAGTTAAAGTGAAGTATGTAAAATAAGATGACACAAAGCAATTTATTTTCTCAATGACATAATACACATATTGTGACACAGTAGTTTATTTTCATTTGTAAGAATTCCTTTCATATATTACTGTCCGAATCATTTTGCGTTGCAGCTGAACCCGGATGTGAATGTCTTCCAACGCAAGTTTGTTAATGAGGTGCGGCGTTGCGAGGAGATGGACCGCAAACTGAGTGAGTCTCTCTTCTTTCAGACCTGCAGTCTGACAATGAAGAAATTGATCTTTTTTCCTTTTGCTGTGAGTTTGTTTCCTGAAAGATAAATTTTGCTTTGTGTGTATATGCAGGGTTTGTGGAGAAGGAGGTGAAGAAAGCTGACATCGCCATCGTAGACTCAGGGGAGAACCCAGAGGTCCCCTTTCCTAGAGATATGATTGACCTGGAGGTATTGCTGTGTTTTTGACACCAGTGCTTTTCTTGTATCTTTGACCATCTGGAGATCTTGCCATTTCTTCTCATTTCGCTTGAGTAGCCGTCGCCTGCCTCTCCTTGACAGGCCACCTACGAAAAGCTGGAGAATGAGTTGAAGGAGATCAACACCAACCAAGAAGCCCTGAAGAAAAACTTCCTAGAGCTTACTGAGCTGAAGCACATCTTGCGCCGCACGCAGCAGTTTTTTGACGAGGTCAGGTCCCCCATCCATCAAACAGCCTGTTGGGCCACAACTTGGTAGGATTTGTGGTCCAGTTCATTGGACAGCACGGTTGGTCTGGTCCATCAGTCTGGGATTTGTTCAGGGGTGTGTTCAAATTAAGAAAACATTATGCCAAGTGTGGACTTCTGTTTCATATGCCAAACTTGTTCTTCGAGAGTTTTAAGTTTCAGATTCACATGTAGGGAATGCGTGCTTTAAATAGCACCCAGGCTTCCTTTAAGTGTCTGTCCATTGAGCTGATCATCTGGATCTAAAGGACCATATCTACATTTATTATAATAATAATTTTTGGACCCTCTTGAGCTGTCCATTGACTGCATTAAAAAGCATTCTTAAAAATGTAACCCCTATCGAATGTGCATTTGAACTCACGGAGTGTTTTGCTGAAATTGTAAGCTTTGTTTTTAGGCTTTGGTAACTTATTTAGTTCTCGGTAAGTGTGCACATAATAGAATTGTTGGTGACACTTGCTTATTCATGTCACAGTTCTACTTTTTCTTTTTTGGTGACAGATATGCAGTGATCGGTTGTGCAATTAAAGCTTAAACGCAAAGCATGCATCTTGTTGTGAAATCTCCGGGTCTGTTGTGATGGAGGGATATCAGACTGCATGCCTATTGAGAGAAATCATTATAACGTGCATGAAATGCTGGTTAATTGCGTTAGTGGTGACGTGACACACGGCCTGCTGATCCTTTGGTTTTGCTAGGAGTCATTTCTTCCAAGCGTATTTATTTCTAGTTGCTGATTTGAGGGTGGCCTCGAGTAACTGCTGTGAATCACCCAATGATGTCTGTCCTTTTCCTAGCCGTAAAGAGCAGCGGCGAATGGCAGCTTCACGACTCGCCTCTTGACGAAAGGCGGGGAGGGGAAAGTAGTGGTTAATGGCATGCGGCTCCTCCTTGCCCCAACTTCCCCATCGTCCATCGTCTCCTATCCTTCGGGTCACCATTTCTCTCTCTGCTCCCGCAAACTGCTCTGTATTTCTGCTTGCATTCTATTCCACTGGCATGTTCCTCCGCATGTCTCTCTGCAGTGCACAGTTGCTTCTTCATGCACTCTGGGGCCTGTCAGATACGTTGCATCGCTCCTTACAACAATACCTACTGCCGACATCCTATTCTCTGTGGGTACTGAGTGAACATCTGGTACCGCCAGTGTAATGCATTAGTATTGTGCGGGCGATGAGCTTGTTGACCATTTGGTAGTACGTCCTGAATGGGCATCCCCGATGGAGGAAACCACTTTTCAGGCATTGCGGTAAATGGGATGAGGTGGGGCGATGCAACTGGGGTGAGGAAGAGAAGCTCTGTGCTGCCAATCAGAGAGCTCCTTTCCTCAGATCCGCCATCGGCTTATTGGCAGGGACGGTTTGGACATGCTGAAATGACTCTCCTTATTTTCAGTTCATTCTCTGTGTGTGTTTAAAGTCCCATTTGTGTTTTGGCTCTTTAGGTTCTGTTGCTCTACCTGAACATCTTTAACCCCTCTTCTTGCCCCCCCCCCCACCCCCCCATGTACTGTGACCTGCCGCATGCCACTAACGGGGGATGATTAGCTGTTTGGTTGATTTTGTGAATTCAGGCTCAATTGCGTCATCATCAGCAGATGGAGGATCCCAGCTTGCTCGAGGAGTCGTCCACCTTGCTGGACCCAAACGAGGTCGGCCGGGTCGCGCCGCTGAGGCTGGGGTGAGTCCTGCAGTCTTGAGTTCCTGGTTGATGGGTCACTCAGATCTGTGTGTTGTGAGTGAGTGCCGGTAACAGGAGCTTTTAAAATGGGAAGTCAATATCTTCACCCTACTGGCAAAGTTAGCTTGACCTAAATAGTAGACGTGCTGTTGCCATACTGGCTAGAACATGGCAGTATATCTGTCCCATGATCATTCAAGTCCGGTGATTAGCAGTGAAAGTGTAATGCTTTTCCTTACTTCGTTGTTTATAATTACAATTCATATTATGAAACACTATAAATTACTGAAGGCCTGCCATTCCGAGAGAATTTTAACATGAAAAGTCAGGTACCAGCTCAGAATGCCAGCGTAACGCCTTGTGTTGGAGTTACTGGCTACAAACACGTTAATGATGTCGATAAAGTTGCTGCTTGGCTATGCTGGAAGTGAACACAGGCGTTCCTGTTTTATTGAAGAGGTAATGGGCGTGACGGGGATGGGCTCCGCTGTCGAAGCGTAGAGAGACGCATTGGCTTTCCTGCTCAATGAAGAGAAATTCAGGTTTGAATAGACGGCACATCCGGTCAGCTCATGTTTATGGCTTGATGCAGGTGCCTGATCTTGCCGTACTCGTTTCTGCATCATTCTGCGTCATCCTGGCAATCCGTAGCAGTATGTTTAGTAAACAATCAGGATACAAGATTGGCCAATAGGAAGTGTGGCATTCTCTCTCGTAGATGCACTGATTTCCTGTTTTTTTTTTTTTTTTTTTTTTTGTGATGTCGGAGACTCATGACCTTAAAGCTAATTTGTAATATCTGCAACCTGGTTTTTCAGAAAACCATAGGGTTGTATATCACTCGATTTAGGATGTGCGTCACACGTACCGATCACACCCTCGAGATGTTTCCGGGAGAGCTCCCTTCGATTTTAAGTGTCTCTGTCGGCCTCCCAGGTTTGTGGCCGGAGTGATTGGCAGGGAGAGGATTCCCACCTTCGAGCGGATGCTGTGGAGGGTGTGCCGTGGAAATGTCTTCCTGAGGCAGGCGGATATCGAGGACCCCCTTGAGGACCCCACCACGGTGAGTGGTGCCTGACCGGCTCCGGAATCTGTCCCTCGTTATCCTTTCCCATGGATATCCGAGGAACTGCCTTCCGAGTAGACTTCTCTGCATTATTAACAGCGGAAAGTTTGCCCACCGGTGCTAATGATAGCGTTCTCCGATTTCAGGCTCTAGTTTCATTTCTTTGAGCCAGTACACCCTGGCTCCCCGCCGGATGTGAACCGTTACGATTAGCCACATACGCGAATACCGTCTCGTGAGCCAACTGAGCCGATTGACCAAAACCACTTCCTTTGCAGGGAGACCATGTTCACAAGTCGGTGTTCATCATCTTCTTCCAAGGTGACCAGCTGAAGAACAGGGTGAAGAAAATATGCGAGGGGTAATTCGGTCTCACGCAAGATTTTTGTTCGATGATTTTTTTTTGTTTGATTGTTTTCCCGATAATAATTTTCTGGGATGGCTTCAACCATAATCCACAGCACCCGAACTCCCCATCTCTCTACCTTACAGATTCCGTGCGTCTCTGTATCCTTGTCCTGAGACGCCCCTGGAGAGGAAAGAGATGGCTGTTGGCGTCAACACCCGCATTGATGACCTTCAGATGGTGTGGATCTCTCTGACCGCAGTGTGGCAGTGTGTGTGCATTTCCGCACAATAAGCCTTTAAACCCTGATAGATGTGTTTTGTTTGTTAGTCTTGCGATTTCCTGGCTTATCCAGACGTTGCCACCGGGGCCAGATGGTTGAAAGAGGAAAGGCTGGAGTCTCAGGTGCACCTTGTTGTAGAGTCTGGGCCAACTTGTAAAGCCTTTCGTGCCTTTTTGTTGGCAGCAGAAGTTGTGGGTTGGAGTGACACAGAATTTTGGATCATTTGGGAGCTTCTGCTACTATATATTGAATCGTAAAACTTCAAATTTCAACGATTCCAATGTGAGCAATGACTGCGATGGATGCCTTGCGGTCACGCCTTGGGCAAGGATTATCTAAAGTGCTTTGAGACAATGTCATGTTGTGGAGAAGCACTACGCAAATCTAAAATCGTATCGAAATGGAATAGGAAACGTGGATAGCTTGTAGTCAATAGCCATTTCCATTTGTGCAGTAATTTTTAAGATTCTGCATCTAGATTAAATCTTCCTGCTGAGACCAATTGTAAGCTGCAGGCTTGCCTTTGCTGAGAGCGGAGGGAGGAGGCCACAATGTAACAACATTAGAGTAAATCTAGTAAGAGTGAAACATTTTGCCAATAAGCAGGGTTTTTATACCTTATTAGGCTGGCAAGCAGATAATGAAATCAAGCTGATTTATGTAAACATTCGTGGTGGTTACTGTGAAGTAGTCCAGGATCAGTCACCCCCTCCCGCCCCCACAGTGCAGCAGTGCAAGGCTGGTTGAGAACTTAAAACACCTGTTGTTAGCATTCACAATTTTAAAATGACACGCTTATGCCGTTCTCTGCCAGGCACTCTTTGAAGACTGTAATAGGGTGTGGATGATTCTAATCTACCCTTGTCTTTGCCAGAGTGGGGATGTTTTGGGGGGGGGGTGGTGCTGGAATGACGCTTCCCTTCAGTGATGCGTCGTCATTGCAGCAAACAGGGGGTGAGGGTCAAGGCTGTGTCTGCTCTATCGAGTTAGACACAGCTTGAGCTGCCTTTCAGATGTGCTGGCAGTTTGGATTAAGGGGAGGCTGCATGTATCCTTTTTTTTGAGAACGATGAGTCCAGGAAACGGACCAGAACCACTTGAACAATGAGTCAGGGCTGCATGATGCGCATTAGCATGCGAGGTATGGCTATTATTGACCGTATCAGGGTAGGAAAACGACTTTGGTTTGGGACTCTATACTTTGAGCACAGTTAGCCCCCGCAGGACACCCACCCACGCATGCCCCCGCCTGCATAGTGACCGTTCCGGCCTACGCCTCTTTCCATGCCAGGGGGCCTTTTAATGCCCGGGCGGTGAGTCATCGGCGGGCCATGCCTTGATTCTATGGGCCAGCCAGGCCTATCGGAGTCCCACAGTCTGGATCAGTTGCAGCTGCGCTTGCTGTCCCTTTGTGGGGGGGAGGTGGGATCAAAGCTTCAGTATGCTATGGGGGGGGGTGGGTCTGTTAATCAGATTGTCCCCATGAAGGAGATGTGCCCAAATCCACAGGTTGGACAATCAAGTAGGTTTACGGGGATGTACGGGGGCCGTGACTGTGAGTGAGAGGGAACCCCGGGAGAACCACTCACACTTTCCCATATGCTTAATCTCACTTCCTTCACGGAATGGAATCCCCTGATCATGTATTGCGCAGTAAATCCCATTATTGCTCTTCAAACAACGACACACGAGCAAATACAAGCTGGCATTTGTGGTGTCAATTCATAGATCTTGGCCAAAGTGTGGGGTGCAACTTAATACTGTTTGTTGGCTGTGTGTGTGCGGGGGTGGGGGGGGGGGGGAATTTAATGTCGCACCCTGGGACCCTTGACGGACTGCCAACCTCTTCCCGTAGCTCCTGTCGCAATGCCGTGACCCTTCTCCTTCTTCTGTGTCAGGTGCTGAATCAAACGGAGGACCATCGCACGAGGGTCCTGCAAGCTGCCGCCAAGACACTGAGAGTGTGGTTCATCAAGGTTAAGAAGATGAAGGCCATCTACCACACCCTCAACCTCTGCAACATCGACGTGACTCAGAAATGCCTCATCGCAGAGGTGTGGTGCCCCGTGTCGGACCTGGAAGCCATACAGTTCGCTCTACGCCGGGGCACGGTAGGCCTCCCCGCCCTCCTGTTATCTACTCTATCTTTAGCTTTAATTGGGGAAACAGTTATGAACTGCATTACTGTTAATGATTAGGGAATTGGATGCCAAAGCAGCAGTTTATATTTGGTTAACCAAGGTGATACCATATCCTTCAGGAGGGGAACACTCACCCTGAATAGAAGCTCAGGAGAATCAGTCATGCAGATTCAAGATAATAAATTTATGAATAACTTAGTGACTCACTCTCGAGTTCCTGCAAAGATCCCAGAGTATAGGCAGGCAGTGAGGGGCCAGGAAGCCCGGCATGGCTGACCTACCCTCCCTGCTTTGCTACTTGAAGGTCTTTCCAGATGGTCAAAATGTGATCCTTATGAACGGATCTCGTCCTCATCAATGATAGACCGGCTTGAGCCATTTGCCAGCACTTACGAGGACTGACTGGCGTGTTTTATCTCTCCTAGTTAAACCTGTATATCTCGATCTTGTCGTTGAAGTAAATAATTTTAAATCAAGGGGAAAAGAGAAGTAGGGGTGAAGCACCTGTATGTTGACACAGCATTGAATCATGTAATGTTACCTTCATGTTACCTTGATGCATTAATCCATCCACCCATCTTCTATCTGCTTGGAGCCACGGGGCTCGAGGCAGGTGATTTTGAATTTTTTTTTTTTTATTTATTTATTTATTTTTTTTTAGCAGACATTTCTGATCAGACTAACGGTGGCCGCGTACTTCAAATGAAATCGAGGGAGTCGACGTCGTTTTACCAGTATGAGTGGTGACCGCTGTTTCCGCGCTCCGCCTGTGTAGGGTCGACGAACCCAACTTGTTTGTTCTGATTGGCTGACGTGATGTGATGTTGTGGGATTGGATAGCAGGACTAGTTATGCAGTTTCCGGTATGTTTTGCACTACACCGTGCATATCTGTAAATACTACAGAAAAGGGTGTAACCGTGTTTGCCTTGGAATGTGTGCGTTTCGTTAGCGTATAATCGTGAGAGTTGTGTGAATTGTTGGCTTCTGTCTGTCCCGCCTCTAGAATTGTACCGAATAATTTTTAATAATGAGAGTAACTTCCATTTTAAAACGACTGTCATCTCCTTCATTCAAAGTATGTGCTCTGTCTGCCGCATTGAATAGATTCCCCACCCTCTAGTGTTGTGGCACGACACCGAACAAACAAGGTGGAGTCTTTTCGAGAGCGTGACAGGCTGCTCCCGCAGACGTGCTCCGTTCTGTCTTATCCGGGCATGATACTCAGCCTGCCTTGGATCACATATGAGACATCATTTACCCATCACCTATTAATATGTACAATATTTTCTTAGTTATAATGCTGAAAATGTGCAGTATTTTCATATTTTTTGTGAAACTGAATCACACTTGTTCAAAGGCCTTTTTTTTGTAGTTTTTTTTTGTTTACATTTTTATTCTTAACACCTTTTATATTCAATTCTATATTCTTTTTACTTACACTTTCTGTAGTTTATTTTATATTCTGTTAGTCCTATTTTGTTTGGAGAGTCTCCCAATTTCCACCTTAAGTAGAAGGATAAAAAACGTAATGATTTCTTTTAAAAAGGTTAAAAAAGAAAAAAGATTTGTAGTTAAGCCTTGAAATACAGATACTAACTTTTCATGGGTTTCCTCCTTTATTAATTAGGTGTGCATGTGATTGTGAGGCGTAGTGAATCTGCAGAGACTACAGCCGGAGAGGAAGCTCAATTCTGCATCTTACGTCAAGATCATAATGCACTTTTCTTCCTGGAGTTTCCCAGGCTGAAGTCAAAAGTCCATGGAGCATGAACTGCTACGCACTTGTATTTTAATCTGCCGACACGAGGGTGGAGAGAGTAGGATGAAGACCTGAACCGTCAGCTGTTACACTGTGTCGACAGCAGGAAGCATGGGTGTGGTGTCTGAGGGAGACTCCGCTGTCACTTCTCCGCTGTCCTGTTGTGGTTCTGTGTGGAGTACAGTGTGTCCCCTAGGTTTACAGCTTTTGGCGGGGGCAGTCGGATACCGACAGGATTTATGGTGTTCATGTGTTTCTCTTAATGAGAGCAGTCAATGTGTCTGTCTGTGCATCGGGGCGGAACTCCGCCATGCTTGATACAGAGGGGAGAGGAGAATTGTAAACGTGCGACCGTGTAGAGACAACAATGATAACATAATGCTATTTAGTTTGTTTAATAAAAGGACAATGTATAGACTTGTTGTTTAAGAAAGGCAGCCTTAAATGACTTCTGTTGTGATTAAATACAATTAACTTGACCTTAAACGGGGGACGGGGTGCCCCCCCTAATATAATGGTAGGGGAAACACTGCAGTATAATGTACACTTGAGCCATAGCTATCTTGGCCAAAGAAATGTTCAGGCAGTCTGTAGATAGCAGTTTTCTTAAATTTCATGTAGTGTCTGGACATGTCTAAATATTTCTTTAACCCTGAACATAGTTGACCTCAAAAAGGGAAAATATATATTATTTTTTTTGCAAACATTACACTGAACTGCAAGAGAAATTCTAAAGTGAGAAGTCTTTTTAGTTTTTTTTTTTTTATGTTATATGTTAAGTTCGTTGAGTTGTTGAGAAAAACAAGCTGTGGTATGTATGGTCTGAACCAGTACCGATGATGAGTCTCTTATCTGCAGCGAGCACGGGCCGTCCGTTGTGATAGCGTTCATCTCGAGGCAGGAAAGCCGCCGTCTGCAGAGCAGTGGACGTGAGGCATCAGTCGTCTGTGGTTTCTGTTTCCACGATACGCAGCGCAGGCATGCAGCCGTGTGGTGTGGAGCCGTTTGTGTACTGGGTCCGAACCAAAGAGTAGGTAGATGTGGTGTGACTTTTTTTTTTGGTTTCGTTTTGGCAGGAAAGAAGCGGTTCCACCGTGCCCTCCATTCTCAACAGGATGCAGACTAAGCAGACCCCACCCACGTACAACAAGACCAACAAGTTCACCTCCGGTTTTCAGAATATCGTGGATGCCTATGGGATGGGGACGTACCGCGAGATGAATCCTGGTGCTGATTTAGTCCTTCATACGTGACTCTTTTTTTTTTCCCCCCCTTGAGTTATGCTGTACATACACCTTACTTTTACGGTTGCCTGAGCCACAGCTTCTCAGGTACAGCCTGAAACAGTCAGATTCTTCAATGAATATTATATGCACCTCTTTCTTTCATTTTAGCTCTTACACGCTCCTACAGTAATTACTATGAGAAAAGTCACCTGACAAGTGCCTTTGGGGTCAACTTGACCCCCAGGGTAGGTGTGAGAATCTCCAACAAGCTACTGACTAATTGCTCTTTCTAGCCTCCAGCAGAAAAACACTTCAGTGCAATTAACAATGGAGAGTACTGGCGGATATGACAAATTTTATACATTTGCATATAAGCATTTTCTGAAATGACTCAAGTCTAAATGCTAGTGTCTGCAGGGGCCAAGCTGAACCGTCTACCCTCCATGAACGACGGTTTTCCAATTTTCTCTCGACAGCCCCTTACACCATCATTACTTTCCCATTCCTTTTTGCCGTCATGTTTGGGGACCTGGGACATGGCTTGCTTATGACGCTTGGTGCCCTCTACCTGGTCTTGAGGGAAACACGGATCCTCTCCCAGAAGATTGACAATGAGGTGTGGAAGGATGCCACCGTTGGAGCTTTAGACCCCTCAGCTTTGTGTATTGAAATGTGTTAAAGGGGGACGTTCTAGAACCTTTGAGTTCAACCAGGCATTAATGATATATGTAAATGTGGAATTACTCTGGATCACTTCATAGGAAGCAAAGAACCCAGAGTAACTCATTCTCTGCTACGTATAAGAATATGGCTTGAAATGTTGATAACGTCTAGTGGAAGATCGGAGGTTATGTTGCCCTCGCTAATTCCTCTTCATTCACTGTGTAGATGTTCAACATGATCTTCTCTGGCCGCTACATCATCCTTCTAATGGGAATCTTCTCCATCTACACGGGCACCATCTACAATGACTGCTTCTCCAAGACGTTCAACACGTTCGGCTCGGCCTGGAGTGTCCGGCCAATGTTCGGCGCGAATGGAACGAACTGGACGTGCGTCGACCGTTTCTTAGATTCTGGCCGCAGAATAACAATGGTGTAAAGGGTGCTGACGCTAAGATTTAAACGTTGCACTTTTCAGATTCCATACACTTCAAGGCAATAAGCTGCTGCAGCTGGATCCAGCGGTACCAGGAGTGTTCACCGGACCTTACCCTATTGGTATTGACCCGGTAATTATAATTTTGTCACTAGGGCCTCCTAGGAGTAGCCTTTCTGCCATATTGACATGCTAAGTCATTGTGGTCATTTTGTGTTTGTTTCTTTTTTTCTTTTGTTTAATGCTATGGTTGTGAAATTTTTGGATTTAAACAGATCTTGTGTGTGCAACTGTACTACACAGATTTGGAATCTTTCCAGCAACAAGCTGACTTTCTTGAACTCCTTTAAAATGAAGATGTCTGTCATTCTGGGGATCATCCACATGATGTTCGGCGTCACCCTCAGCGTGTTCAACCACATGTAGGCCGCCGGGCTTAACCGGCCATTCCATCTCGCGTCATCTCGCATCACGATGCTGTCTTTTCATGTCCGTATCCTTTTTGGAAATCCTTGCCAAGTCTTCTCTGGTTTCGCAGGTACTTCAAGAAGCCCCTCAACATTTTCTTGAGCTTCATCCCCGAGATTGTATTTATGGGATGCCTTTTTGGGTACCTAGTTCTGCTCATCTTCTACAAGTGGATCGCCTATGATGTTACCACCTCTAAAGATGCTCCCAGCCTACTCATCGCTTTCATCAACATGTTCCTGTTCAACTACAGTGACCCTTCAAGGCTGTACACAGGACAGGTGATTTTCCCTCGATGGCTTGGACTTGTAGCCCTGACCAATCACAGTTTGGGGTTCTGTGTTTGTTTCTTTTTTTCTCCCCCCAACATCTGATATAACTTTTGTTTTGCCTTTGTAGATGGTCATCCAGTGTATGTTGGTGGTCATAGCCATTTTGTGTGTTCCCTGCATGCTGATAGTAAAACCATTTATTCTCCGGCGTCAGTACTTATGGAAGAAGCACCTGGTAAGTTTGAACGTACTCCCTGTCTGAACAAATTTATATTTGTAAATTGACTAAAAGTAAATTAATGTAATCAAACGGTGCTTAGGTGTGAAGCATAAAGATTTAAAGAGCCTTGCTGAGTGTGTAAGATCGTTAGCAGAGACAAGTGACCCTATCGGACCCAACAGGGGACACAGAACTTTGGCGGGATCCGGGTTGGCAATGGGCCGACAGACGACGAGGCCGGGATCATCGAGCATGACCAGCTTTCTGAGCACTCCGAGGATGAAGAGGAGGTGAGAATAAGCCGTCCCGAAGTCTCTTCCTGTGCACATCCTGAGTCTATTTCACTTTCTGACTCGCATTAAACATTTCAGCCTGGTGAGAAATTTCCAGCCCTCCCTTGCTTCCCTACCACTGTCTTTGACAGCGTTATTAGCATTAACACAGATTGCCTGTTTAGCTGTTTCACTGAAGTTGGCTTATCCACACTTAAGAACCAGCAGTGACACTCTGGGAGGCTTACCAGCATGGGACAGAGAATGATGTGACCTAGCAGTGGACTAGTTATTTTATACCCTTCTATTCCAAGGAGTAAATGAAATCAAAAAGTAGACTCTCTCTGGGTCTCTTACTGCCGAAATGCAGAACAAACTTGTACATGAATGCTGGAAAAAGTAGTAGATAGTCAGAATTAAACTGAACCAAGACCTCCATTTAAGCATACAAGTTGCTATTTTTCAGGTACTAAGCATGAGCTAGGATTACCTTAAATTATTCAGTCATTGCTAGAGGCTTCAACTGTGGCAGTTGTGAAATGGCTCGAGTTTCAACCGCCTGGCAGGCAGAATTCTAGCAAAGGGCTCTTTTGGTAGGGGGGTGGCATCCCTCTCCTCACAGAAAACACCCACACATCTTCCTCTCAGAGGCCTCAGCTCTGGTGGTCGCTCAACCCCCGTAAGATACAACCGGGCGAGTGCTAATGGAGAGCCTCCTGCCATTTTCTGCTTCATTCTGATCTTTCTTCCTCTTGATCTTTTCCTTGATCTCTTCATACTTTGAAAGTATGAAATGGTACATGTGGTTATCTCTCTGGATGGGAGGGTCTGCGGTATGTCATTAAATATCTACAAACCAAACCTAGCAAGTTCTTATTCTGCGTTTCCACTGCGGAGCTCCGCTGTTCTGTGTTTTTGTCAGGGGTTATGGTGAGTGAATTATAGTGTATTTGTGAGTGTGTCCATGGTTTTGATGTTGGAATTATCCTTGTGAACCTGTTACCCTTTTCCTTGTTATGGCTAAGGATCCTTGACTTAGTGTTCCTTGTTTGTTTTACTGCGCTTGGAAAAACCAAGACAATTCCAGAGATTTACTAGCATGTCATTGAGGATCATTGAACATTGCCCTCACCTTGTCTGCATGATAGTGTGGTTAGTATAGCTCACATCTTCCCATTGCTTTGGAGACACGAGTGCACTTCTTGGTGCACTGTGGTTCTGGGAATTCCTCGTGGTGGGGGGTTGAGCTGCAAAGTGTGATGAGACGGGGGCTATTCCAGGTCCTTGGAGCCCAGCCTGCTAAAGCTGCAAAGACTATCCAGACAGTGCCAGACTATCTCTTCATGGTCATCGTTTCCATCAGTCCCTATTAAGTGGGAATAGAGAGTCCCTATTGAATTTCATTTCACTACAGTGGGGTGAAATGGTGGTGCAGTGGTTAGCACTGTTGCCTCACACCTCTGGGACCCAGGTTCGAGTCTCCGCCTGGGTTACGTGTGTGGAGTTTGCATGTTCTCCCTGTGTCGTCGTGGGGTTTCCTTTGGGTACTCCGGTTTCCCCCCACAGTCCAAAGACATGCTAATTGGAGTTAATAAATTGCATTGTGCATGTGTGAGTGAATGGTAACAGTGTGTGTGATGGGCTGGCCCCCTGTCCAGGGTTGTTCCCTGCCTCGTGCCCATTGTTTCCGGTATAGGCTCCGGACCCCCGCGACCCAATAGGATAAAGCGGGTTGGGATATGAATGAATGAATGAATGAATGAATCTCCACTACATTGTTCGTACATGTAAACAGAAAAATCTTTTAAGAATTATTGCCGAATTATAATCAGGGCAGCTTGTTGCCGTTTTCAAACCTGATGGCAAGTGAACTGTGATGTCATAAGCACCTTAAACTCAAGGAGACGGCATTGTCTGTGAGTTCTGGCAGAACTGACTTAAAAGGAACTATACGACATCATCCATGTTTACGTTTCCCTTTAGGGGAAAATGAGATCAAATGAATATCATGATAATTTCAAAGACACTAAGGTCTGTACAGGGTTGATGGAAACACTGGGAGCTACAGCAAACTGGATGCATGAGGTCAGATAGTATTAGGCTATTGTGAAAATATTCGTGCGTGCGTGCGTGCGTGCGTGCGTGCGTGCGTGCGTGCGTGCGTGCGTGCGTGCGTGCGTG
>JAODKE010000050.1:13751720-13763547 GCA_026779605.1 Mormyrus hasselquistii | reverse complement strand
TTAGACTGATTGGCCTATAGTTAGACAAATTACTTCTATCCCCTTTTTTGAAAATGGACGTTATGTTGGCATGCTTCTAATCAGAAGGTACATGAACCAGTAAAGGTTATCGCTCTCAATTAATATATAATGTACATATGTCCTATACCTTTTATACAACTGGCAGCAGTGTTTACACGTGCATCTCCACAAACACAAGTAATGCTAGGACGTCACTAGGCGATTCATTTTTCCATCTCCATTATTAGACCACCGTCGTATATGCGGTCCGTTGTTGACAAAAACACTGTTATGCGGCACACGACTGTATTTGAATTTCAGGTCTTTGATGCGCCCTATTGGTGAAACTTTGCAGTGCATTGAAAAATAGATTATTGGGCTTTAAGATCTGTTCTGACAGCCTGTTGTTGCTGTGGGGTGCTGGGGAATGATGGCTGAAGCGTTCTTTGTGGCCTATTAAGAATGTTTTCAGAGGAAACGTAAACTCCCCCCCATTGAACTGAGAACTGAAGGTAAGTGCATTATAAATAACCTACATCGCGGTGTCTTTGCACTGCTACTTGGCTTCAGGAAAAATATGCAATAGTAGTAGTTTAAGTAAACATTGGGGGAGAATATATTAATGTTTTAAAAATATTTCCTTTGCCAGTAAGTCATTAAAATGCCCCTACATCATTCCAAAGACACTATGCTCTACATCTTTTGGCAATGTTTGTTTTTGGATTTTTGGAAAATGATGGAAAATCGTATTAATGGCTTAATAATCAAAAACTGTTAGTTGATTTGCTCCACTTTCATATTCATCTGCATTTTTGTCACAGGTTTTTTTTTTTTCAGGGACTTCTCGTTCTCTAAATATGGGTTGATAAATGGATACAGTTTGGTCGCTTCCAGGCACTTTGTGAGAAAATGATTACGATTTTATTTTGCAATGTCTGCTGTCATACCTGTTTAAAGGAGTCTCACGTCTGTGTCTCGCGTCTGCCTGAAGAGCTCAGGCTTGTCTTGTTTTGTTTGTAGGCGTCTGGTATACTTTACCCATGTCAAGGTCTTTGCATGAACTTAAGGTGTATCTATACCTACACAGACAAGAATTACAGATTTTCTGTACTGGAGCTTAATCTTATTAGTGAGCCACACCAAGTGCAACAAACCAACGAATATCAAAACAAAGAAAGTACAGTGGTACTTCGACCCACAAACAGTCCTGTTCACAAACAAATGGGTTACGAACCAGATCTTCGAAAGTCTTTTGCACCGGTTTGCGAACCGTGTTTCAGGCTGTGAACACACAAACCTCCCCCAAAAGGATCCATTGAAAGCCCCCAAAGAAGCGGCCAAAACAAGAAGTGTACGGTATGCCCAAGAACGGTTGTGGAATGTATAAAAAAAAAACTTGTTGTAGATGTATGTCTTTACTATATCTCTTCACAGGTCCAATATCTGAAAAGAAAAAAGAGTGAGAGAGAGAGAGAGAATGTTCTGTTATAGCGGTACCTTTCAGTAACTGATAAGCATGTCTGTGATGGTTTTTAACAGTCACATAGCTATACATAAAATTACAGTACTTCATTAATAACATAAATTAAGTCCTGCCAACAAGCGTATGCTCAGTTATGTATTGGTCCGTCTTCCATAAACATATGTTCTCTTTCCCTTTTTTGCTCTTTAAGGTTATTTTAATTTGTCTATATTCTTGGTCATAGAAAAATATTAAACACAATTTGAAGAAGAAAAAAAAATCAGTGTTTCTGAGGTTTTAATGAATTGTTTGTATTCACATTATTTTAAATGGGAAAAATTGATTCGGGTCGAGAATTAAGTTCGTTAGCCGAGGTATGACTGTATATAAATTGAACTGAGCCCCTTAACCAATGTAAACAGGAGAAGGATAATAACCGGAAGAGACCCTACAGTCTGAGGAGTCTTACGGTGTGGACACACATCTTCTCTGACTCGGCGAGAAAGCTAATTGGCTGTTTGTAGTGCAGAGAAGGTCGACCTTACCGTCTGTCTCTCATTAGGCCCTACTGCTGGTGGTAGTGTGCTAGTCTGTAATGAACGGTGGGAGAGAGCCCAGAAATACAGAATACATCCAGTGATGAAAGAGTTCCCGATGTCCAGGCAAGAAGATCTTTGAGACCTTTTGGGAAAGTCCTGTGTTCCCCTTTTTGTGTGGGACTGTGGTTCATGGGTAAAACTCTGACTATTGGTCACTGCTGGCGTGTTATTCTAGGGTCAGCTCCAGTATTAATGCCTTGACATCTGAAATAGTGACAATGAAATAAAATCCAGTTTATACATAGCAACTCATCTGACCACATGACTAATGTTATTAAAGGCACTTCCCATTATGGCTGGGGTGGACCTTGTTTCATTCAGAGAATAACGAGATTGACTTCGGTTTCAGTGTCTGGCATTTTTATACCTGCTGCATTGATTGATGTTTTATACCTACAATAGAAACAGCCCTAGGTGGTATCGGTAAGGACTTCTTGGGTCTCCTTGCGACTACAAGCGGTCTGTATTTTCCCCCCCGAAGCGTGATTTCTGATAAGTAGGTTCAGTCGATTGAGGAAGCGGTGACGAACTCGGTAACATAAGATATTTAGAGCACTGATTGGTAAAAGCTGTATGTCGTCGTTGCCAAGGTAATACCTCGTATGTCCACATATAATATATGTGCACATATGAGGTATTACCTTGGCAACGATGATGGATAGAGCATTTGGTTAAGATGAAACTGAAACTCATCTAAAGCCAGTCACTTTCCACAAATTCTTCCCAATGGTTGCCAACAAGCTAATTTACTACATAATCTTCTGGAAGTTTCAATGAACAATAGTTTCCCTATTGAAGTTTGCCAGTGCTGATTGACCGACGTTTCAGCTTTCCGGATTTCACCCCTAACCAGGTTTGAACTCTTTCTCCTTTTCTGCAGGGTTGAATTTCAGAACAAGTTCTATGCAGGACAGGGGTTCAAGTTTGTTCCATTCTCCTTCGACAGCATCCTGCAAGGAAGATTCGATGATTAAATTAAAGCAGAGCTGTCACTGCCTTGTAAATCACAAGTCACCGCTGCCCTTCCTGGAATCACTCTCCTGTTTAGTGTAGTCATGCGCTAGTCTCTGACCAACATCTGCTACAGGACTGTGCGGTTCATTTTGTGTGTTATTCATTTTTATTGTGTTGTGTTTTTTTTTTTTTTTTTATTTGCCATGACTGAATTTCTATGTTTTTACAAGCTACGTATTTCTGTGATCATCGAAGGTTTTCAGAATAAGCATTAAAGTATATTTTATTACCTTAACTTTTATAAACAAATATTTAATATGAAACTTTGCAAGTAACACGAATCATTTTAAAATCATCCGCTGGGGGGGGGGGGGGAGCAAGTGATGCAGCCATAAATAAGCTGTTTCTCTCCACTATCACTTTAAAAACAGAAAATGTACGCAAAACTGTGTATAGATAATGGACAAGTCATTTTGAGAAAAATGCGATCTATGGAGTCTGTGGGCTGTAATATTCTGTCTATTTTGAACTAAGCTGAACTGAACTAGAAACAAAAGATAAGGCAACGATTTGTTATATAATGAGATGAGACAGAAATTGAGTTCTGTGTTATGGAGGCATTGTCTGTGTCACGGATCCTTGAAGACTCCCGTATCTTTTCTTGTCTTTCTAAACGTAATTTCGGTTACCATTGCACTTGCGATTCCGTTTCCTGTTGTGTTTGGCCAGTTGCATCCCCTTTCTCCGCTCCCCCGCCAGCCGTTCTGCTCGCTCTCCCCGTCAGATGAGTACCGTTCGCTTCAAGAAGACTTGCTATTCAAAGGGAAGATGCATAAAATGGACAAAATGCTGTCAGAGGCTCAGTAAATTGAGCATGCATTTTATTGGTAGTGGTTATGAAAATGCTCCATGCAGTTGCTGAGATAGATATTCTCTGGAGATCTTGCGTGGGCCATTAAGGTTGGGAAACAAGGCATTGGTTCAAAGGGCAGACTGAGGTGTATTGCACCTCAAAATCAAATCTAATTATAACGGATCAGCATGGTCTCATTCAGCAGGAGATTTGCTGGCCTTGTACCAGCAGGGGGCAGTGTTGAGTAACTGCCCTGATTGGTGTCTGCTGGTTACCAATTATGTCATATATTGTTTTGCGAAAATATAAAACGTGAATAAAAAGTTGGGCAAGCTGCTACATTCCAGAAAAACAGAACATTTTCCTCAGCAGTAACATGAGAACTGAAGGGCACTACACGGCCAGAAGGACACTATTTCATAGTCACCTTAATTCACCAAATTCATATTTATATCCTGCAGAAATGTAACTTAAAATGCAGATTTGGCTTGGTTTGTCCTGGAACTAATTTCTCCAGTGTCAAACACAGAGTTCCCAAACATATCTGTTGGAGTGACCTAAAAATATTTACCTGTTTGTCACATTTGGTCTGCAAGTGATTGTGAAGAGTAGAGTTGTGTGCGGTTATCATTGACTTGGTTGTTTTTGTTCACTCTATGTTGATTTTCATTTCTGTTAAGGACTTGGGCAGAATGGTGTGAAGGGGTGGAGATTTTGGAAATGATGATGGTGGAAACCTTGTTGGGTGTGAGCAATTCGCGTCGTCCAATATGTTGCGTGAGGTGTACATTTTACATTGGGACATGTCTGTGCATTGAAATTATTAAAAATTTGGGAAAAAGGATGGCTGACCACATGCCTTTTGTGTATGGAAGCAAGTTCAATGTTTGACATTTGTGTGTGTGTGTGTGTGTGTGTACACACAGTGTTGCATGCACAGCAATGGTAAGGACCATGTACCACAGAGTTATGGATGCTGAATAGAAGTCGTCCACTATTATATTGGCCCTCAGGGTACTAACTAATCTTGGCTGCCATGAAGAATCATGTCACTATATTAAATATTATAAACGTTACACCCCATTTACCATGGAATGCATCTGAACATTAGAACAAATTTGCATTGGGAAAACCTTCTGCCTTTTCACCCCCCCCCCCTCCCCAAATTTAACATGCCTGGGCAGTTCATGATGCACGTTTTTGCCGCGTGATGCATGTTCGAATTTGGGTAATACTGCTGCTTATGTTGCATTAAACAGATTCTAAAAATACAGTTGAATTGTCCATTTCCAAACACAACACAATATAATCAACATCATTTACATCAGCAGAAAATCCCATTGAGTATGGTGGGTAACTTTGCCCTTGTCTCAATTCTTTGCCCTGTATAGGTCGCTGTACTGTGCAGTATATTATGACTATAGATTGTTCTGACGATACCCCATTCTGCCACATCAGCCCTTATTTTCGAGAAATGGCAGCTCATTATGTGCTTGAACCCTGGACTTTGGCATACCTGCAGAATGCGGTGACTCCACGAGTCCTAGCCCATCCCTGGCCAGCAGTCCCATGATTGGACAGCATGGCTCCCCCTGCAGGTGGCACATGTGAACTCCACCTCTGTGTCCTGTGTAAGAAAACAGAGTATCCAGCGACGAAAGCCTTTTACACGGAGCAACACAACACTACAATTCTACGTCACTACCAGCTATGGGGGGGGGGCAGTGGTTGTACAAGTCTGTCTTTCTGTGGGATACAACTAGTTGTGTTTGATATGCGGAATAACAACCACCTTGAAGTAGTTCTCCAGCAGGTCCAGGAATGACACCCGTGGGAGAACATCCATGGAGAGATGATTGAACTCCTCTGACCTCGAGGATTGTAACTCCACAGCTGCCAGAAACCAAGAAGTAAAAGAGATACAAAGACACTTAATGTTTTCATACATTCTGAATCTATAACACATATATTTCAATAAGAACTGGATTCCCGACACAAATGCATCACTGGTCGATGTCTTTGTTGCGACATTATGCAAGTCATTCAGAAGGTGGTTAAACACAATAAATCCTGCAGGGTGAACCTGCTACCCTTGCACCGCATCTCAAATGCCAGGTTTCCTTCCACAGGACAGACACGGGCGGCTGAGCTGCCCCAGTACTGCATGAACTTTCCCAGCTCATTTAATTAGGAAATCGGGTAAATGAAGATCTCATGGGCGTCTTATACTGTATGACCGGAGACAGAGTGAAAACGCTTACAAACTGAAAACTGCTTAGTGATGCTTTATTCACGTGTCACAAAATTCTCTGACCTGTTGCTCATCTTCAGTGAAGAA
Organism: Mormyrus hasselquistii; assembly: GCA_026779605.1. Lineage (NCBI taxonomy): Eukaryota > Metazoa > Chordata > Actinopteri > Osteoglossiformes > Mormyridae > Mormyrus > Mormyrus hasselquistii. Next base: position 13,757,341 of record JAODKE010000050.1, on the reverse strand, counting down.
ATCTGGAAACCTGAGAGTCAGACTTCTCAACAAAGCTTCTTTCTGCTTTGCGCTTGACCTTTGTCTTGATGCCTGAAGATCCAAAAAATACCTGCAAATTAAGAGAGGGAGAGAAGGAGAGATGGTATCACAGTTTTTGTGGTCAATAATACAGGTGGACAAGGCAACTGAAAAAATCACATGCATAGAGCTCTATGAGAGAATCTGTAAGTGGTGGATGCTTCTCCAGCTACCTGACGGGACCCGTCTGCAGTACTCGTTCCTGCCTACTGATGTCCTTGCAGAAGGAAGGCGGGTTGAAGAGGCACTGCAGTGTGGCGTTCATATAACACGTCTGGCCAAGGTTTGGTATACAACCTTTTTAGAACTGCGCATTGGCACTGAGTTACACAACCAGCGTTCCCAGGTGACCTAATGACCAAATGACTTTTGTCAGATACCTTCATTATTATTATATATATCAAATAATAAAAAGATGTAAGAGAGTAAGAGTTTGAAGTGTTCCGGGGTATCATGCCCCAGGTCTGCTACCTGGACTGGGAAGTGAACGGGGTACAATATGAGGGGAATATTGAAGGATTCATATTTAACACATATTCACATATTTAAAATTCATACTTAGACGGAGAGTCACGTAGAAGTTAAGTGGCTGCATATATTTTAAATACATTTTTTTTTTATTATTAATAAAGGCAGGGGCCTAAGTTAAATAACTAAACGATATACAGCATTTGGGTGCTGGATAACCGCATTCTCTCTGGCCAAACGCTGGCGCCCCTACGTGCACACGCATCCACCGACGCGCCGTAAAAACGGCAGGCGTGAACGCGCTCGTATGCCAAGGACGCGTGTTTTTAGGTTGACGATTTATCTACTCTCGTTAAAACAAGCAAAGAAAAGAGGTAGCCATTAATCGAAATTAGCGGATGTTTCCAGGAGCAGTCAGCCTAATGTACGGATGGCTGGCAGGACAAGTCGAGGGTTAGATTTATGAGCGTTCTTTAAAAATCAGTGAAACTGTTGTATTTATCTGTCAGATATTGTTTAGACAAAATGGTCATATTTTTATTAGCTAATTAGTCCCATCCAAATGCCTGTTATTTATCATTTAAAATAAATACGTCTTAAATTAAGACATTTATTTTCTTGTGTTTTGATCTGTTTTCATGGCAGTTGTTTTTGTACAGAATTATATAAATGTTAGCTATTCATCACATTGAGATTTAGTTGTAGTTACCCAAGTTTGTATGTAGCGTTAGGCATTCAGTAATAAAGCGGTGCTTTACCTTTACGGCGTTCTATAGTGTAGTTCCTCATTATTTCTAAAACTGAATTTCCCATGCTTTGCGCTATTTCAATGTTTTATCTAATTTTTTTTCTTTTATTAAATATTTTTTATACGTGCATTCTGGCACATTCGTGATATAATAAATAATGGCATATGTGTAGACATTAAAGTTTTCTGTTTTCTTTTTTTGTGTCAAAAATATGCACCTTGGGCATACATTTTGAAATTCTGCAAATGGAAAATTTGATCGGAAAATAGTTATTGTTTTAATCTTGAAAATTCTATTCCTTCAGTTTTGCCATGCTCTCATGGTCAAGATTAAAGTCATAGACTATTTATTTCGTGATTGTTTTAAGCATAGAATCCCACGCGGTGGCGCTACAGTACAAGGTTACACGTTCCGCTTGCTTGGGTCTCAAGTCAAACCTATATATAAGCAATTGTTTTTACACAGCTGGTACGCAACAGTTTACCTTTTGCCTGCTGCACTTAAATTAAGATGTATTTTTGTTACCCGGAACTAGAAAACGTGCGGTGTAACTCATTCTCCTATAAAACTGACATAGCATAACATCCTTAATCCAAATTCAGAACTATACATAATATACGGGAAAGATCGAATGTCTGTTTCATAAAATGCTGCGTAAATGGATGCAGTCTGCTAAAATATGCAAGCTCAGTATTTATCTTGACCTCGTTTTGACACGGTGACTCCTGCTAATTCTTCCAAGCCCTCAATGGGATTCCTCTCTCAACGCAATTCTGCTGTGAGGCACGGCTAGACCACATGCTTGTTGGCCCCACATGGGCCAATGGTTAAAAATAACTCGGATTGTGATGAGACAAGAACAAGATGTACATAGACGTTCTTCTCGAGTTCTTGAGGCCTTAACCTTGGCTTCAGTAGCCAAAGTAGCGTGCAGCTCAGGCATTTTTCTCAATGATCTTTTTTTTTTTTGCCATTTCCCAACGTCTGGTGGGTTTCTTCCTGCGCATAATCACACAGACTCCAAATAATCCCATTTAATTTAACAGGCTGAAACAATTTGCCCCATAACCATTTTCAGATCAGAAACATACCCGCAAACTGTTAAACGTTAATTTGAAAATAACCCATACAGAACAGCTTAAGAACCTTGACAGCCTTATAAATAAAATCGTAAAGTCAACAGAAAACACTGGAGCACACTGAGTTCCCCACCTGGACTCTGCAAATTATGAAGCTTTTTAGTCACCATAAATCATGGATTTAAAAATTCTTGGGTGCTTATTTCACTATCCTCTGTTTTGCTACTGGAACACACCACACTAGTCTATCCAATCCATCTTTCCTTATCACTTGTCTTGCGCAGGGCTTTGGGAAAACACTGGGAACAAGATTATCTATCTATTGGAACCATCTCTGCTCAGTTCACATAACTGCAAATCTGACAGGCAACTTGCTTTCCAAAGATACATCATCAAGGTATGACCTTTGCACATCAATGGTATGAATTGTACCTGATGACTTACATTTCAAAATGGTAAGAATTTCCTGCTAAATATTTTCTTTGTAACAGAATGAGCTTAAAATAATTCCGGCTTTCCACAAATCTTAAAATATTTCGGATGGATTCAGTTCAGAAGAGCCATAGTTTTTGAGAGATTAAGGATTAGTTAGAGCACCTCCTAACCTACTGCGACCCTCTTAAGAGCATCTGCAGCTACCCCTGCGGGTTTTTTTTTCTTTTAATATTGAAAGCTGATGTGTTCGGAAACTACCATTAACTCAAAAACCATGTGAAATTAAAGCAGTTCTTTACTGTGGCTGAACGGTGCTAATTCCTGTAATACTTCTAGCTTGTCCAGCTTTCTTGCATAACTACTCTCATTACCGTCATGGGTAACTGGAAGTAGAAAATTGCACGCGATGCGTGTAAGGAGCTGACTTTGATGACCTCTTATGCAGAGGTGAGTCGTATAATCAAAGTTAATGGATGTGCAGCCGGTGACCAGGGCCCCTTGAAAAGTCGTGGTCTGGGGCTTGCAGGTCTGCTTCGCTGCTCAGCCTCCGTGCTGCTCCTTCACCTCCGAGAAGGACATGTGGACCTCTGCACACTGGAGACGGGATGCTTATGACAATACGGGTGAAGCGATGCTGTAAGAAGACAGGGGCTCCCAAGTCAGCCTCTAAATGTAAATCATCAGGAAAAATTTATACCAATGATGTGGCACATTGTCTGTGAGGACTGTACTTTCCGAGAGAGAGTAAATGCCGGTGGCTGAAATCGCTCCCCTGCAGAGAGACTCACAAAGTTACATAAACCAAGCACCAGTCTAAATAGTTAGGGACTAAAGGATTAATCTAGTAATTATTTAGGTAAGATGGGACTCTCACGAGGGTAGCGTGGTGGCTCTGTCGCTCATGTTGTCTCACATCTCCAGTACTGTAGGTTTGTTTGTGGGAGTTTTCTTTACACAGAATTTTTCAGAAGGCAGAACAAAAATAAAAGATTGATTCAGAGATAACGAATAAGATTGTAGAGGAGGTGGGTCCAAGACATCTGATTGGTTGGTACTGCCTCCTCTGTTTATTTGGACCCACCTCCTCTACAGTCTGATTGGTTCTGTGTAAGTAAAACTCCCTAGAGCTGGAGGTTTGAATGTCGCTCCATGTGCGCATACATGTGTGGGGTACATATGTTCTGGAGGTGTCCTCCTCCTGTATCCTATGCTGCCCAGGATAGGCACCAGGCAAAATCTCACAACCATTTTTTAAAAAAGTTCCATCTGCCTTCGTGTGATTAAAAATGTAATTCTACAAGAGCTAAAAAGCACCTCATTTTGGTTTAACTATAGTACAATTAAGTATGCCAAACAACCTGCTGAACTATTAATTCTGAACTACTAAAAAAAGTTTAGATAAGCTGCATAATCATATAAGGCATAAGATGCAACGATATCATTAGTGGCAATGAATAATATGGCTAGAAGATTTAAAAATGCATTTTGAGATTCAGGAGAAAAGAAAAATTAAGACTAGGGCAGAAAAAAATATGACCAAACTGAATGAAACGGGCCTAACAGATTTTTAACCAAAACCAGCCCCTGTACGGAATCCCAAAGACCAAGGCAGCTTGTCACCGTTAGGAAACACCAGCCTCGTTTGATCTGCAGCAGTCTGGTGCCAATTTAGAAAGGGAGAAAAAAGTGAGACGACAGCAGAGAAAATCACAAAGTATAGACCCCTCGGATTTGTGCGTTTGGCCGCGAGACCTGCCCCCTCTCCAGGGCTCTTACAAAAATCTATGGAACCTAAAATATCTATGGTATTGGCAGACAAGCTCAATGTTCAGAGTTTGCACAGGTTCCTTCCAGGCATTCCAAGTTCTGACTGTAATCTGAATTGAATTGATGGCTCTAAATTGCCCAGACTATGTGTGTGTCTCCTGATGCCCATCCAGAGCATCCCTCAGTTCGTGTCCTGTGCAGTCTAAGGTAGGTTCCTGGCTCCCTGTGATGTACTGGTTCTGTATATCCAGTAGACCAAAAATGCCAAGACAAGTTGAAGGGTTTTTTTTTTCCCTTTCTTTTTTGATCATCCAAAACTAAACATAGACCTAACTGTTTTGTTCAGGACAATTTAATCAGTGCCTGTTTTTTTTTTTTGAATTTCGCTTTTTTCCTTTATATCCAAGGCTAGTGATGCCTTGCCAATGGTCTATTTTGCGCTGTGGATTCATGTGGGAAGTGTGTGGCAGGAAGTAATTGTTGTGGATTTGGACGGCACCGTCTAACCCAACAGTACGACTCAGAACCTCTAGTTGGTGTTTCCGAGCAGAGAATAAATAGCTCTTGTATCTGAAAGCACTTTTCAAAGCATGCACTGCAGGAGAAATGCATTACTTATATTTAGCAGAAGGATGAGTACTGTTAAAATAGGATACTTTCTGAAAATTTGCTTTCTGTAAAAATTTGCAGAATCCTCTCAGTGTCTTGCTGTAATTCTCCACGTGGCTTTTTAATTGACCCTTGGGGATAAATAAAGTAATTAGAATTGGATTGAACTGAATCTCAATTTGATACCATTCTACATACATTCTAGAAATGTTCCTTGAACACTATATTGAAGAGAGAAAAAAAGTATCACTAAACATATATTGACTGCAGAGTTCAACAATCCCATTTTACCAGGTGTCCCATTTTAACAATACTTGCCTTATATTTATCTATATTTATTATTTAAGTCATTTAAATTACTTTAGAACTGTGTCATAAAGCTAGATTTAAGGAAGCACTTCTTTACGCAGCGTGTAGTCGGAGTATGGAATAGTCTTCCCGATAATGTAGTGCA
>JAODKE010000050.1:13722625-13743976 GCA_026779605.1 Mormyrus hasselquistii | reverse complement strand
GGGGGGGGGGGGATGTGGGTGGAAATCACAACTCTGCACAAATATGCAGGCATGCCGTATCTTGTCCATTTCTCTCCACATGAAGACAGAATTTGGCTTTTATTGACCATGCGGACACCCCGGCCTCTGCTCTCCCCCGTCTAAAACGTTCGTGGACACCGACACCCCGCTTCTCTGCAGCAGACATCATGAAAGCATTCCTCTCTTCCCACACCATTTCCCCCCCCCTCCATAAATTATTTACCGAAAGGACTTTTCATCAGCGATCGTTTAAATACAGGGAGTTTGTCAGCCATTAAACGCTGTGGTGAGAGTGTTTACAGTCGGCCTAAGTACTGTTACTTAGCAGAATCCCGAGTGTCTCGTGTAAATCACTGATAAATATCACAGACGGGCTCTTTTCCAGTCTGAAGGTAAAGTAAGGACTTGGTGATCAGAGAGATAAAAGGTCCATTATCTCTGAGGTTATTACAGAGAACAAACCTCACTTCCACTGTATGGTACTGTAATTATTGGGTAATTGTGAGCAATAACCGAACACTAAGGAGATCATCTTACTAAGGGTCACTAACTCTGGCCCCTGAAGGGCTATTAAGGCAAGAAAAACCCCTCAAACAGAAGAGTTTGGTTAAAGGGATGAAGGGTTAGGGTTACTGATGTGGTACATTAAGCAAGCCGGTTTTTAACCACGTCTAGTCAGAGTTTGTCAATTCAGGTGCAGAGTGTAAAAGTCCGGACCGGGATTTTGTTTCGACCAACCGGTTCAGTACTCTGTGACTATGACTCTTTATGCGCAACTGGTTGGTCGAAACTAAATCCCGGTCCGGACTTTTACTCTCTGGACCTGAATTACCAGACTCTGCATCTAGAACATTTAGTTGGAACTGCAGTGCATGTCTGACTTTTTATGAGGTATAAACCACCTGGAGACAGAGCCGCACAGAGTAAGAAGGGGGAAGCCAGGCGGTCACCGCGGGCCAGCAGCCTGGTCCTCACCTGGGATCCTTGATGAGCAGGTTCTTGATGAAGTCCACGGCAAGGGAGGAGATACCCTGGAAAATGTCCGGAGGATATTCCACGTTGACCTGAGAGATGTTGAGGAAGGTTTCCTGCTTTTCGTCGCCCAGGAAAGGGGACACACCCGTCAGCATGACATAGGTCAGGACACCGACACTCCTGGTTAAAAGAGAACGCAAGGTAGGTTCTAGTTTTACTGCTATTTCTATGTATATACGCCGCAGTAAGCAGACGGTAAGGCTTTATAACACAGGCTGTGACAAGATGCCTCTATCTTTATTTGATACAACCCAGCCATGACGGGTGACATTCCACACGCAGATAAGGCTAACATTTCCAGAAAAGCATAACCTTAGAGATCATACTTACCACATATCAGTCGCTGTACTGATCGGCTCGTAATTCAAGATTTCTGGAGCTACAACAGAGTGTTTTCGATTAGGTTTGGTCTTTATAAGGCGCAGTTGAATGATCGGCGCACACAAAGCGCACTCACCCACGTACTCCGGGGTACCCAGAATCTCCCGCACATCTGTGCTGTCCACATGCCGGGAAAGACCGAAGTCCACGATGCGGATGTCCCCCAGTGGACAAGAGCTGGTCAGCAAAATGTTCTGTGGCTGAAGGGAAAACAGCGGGAATAACACTCAGTCGAAAGACAATCACTGATTTGTACGAAACACTGTTCAAGGCTATTCAGCAGCTGCACCGGCCAAGAGAGAACAAAGATGAAATACGAGATGTATATAAACAAATATATGTAAACATTTTTTGTTTATATGGCTAAATCACCCTGAGCAGTGTCACCGACCCTCATGTCTGACACAATATACAGGACAATATCCAGGACAAAAATATTGACTTTACAGAATTACGTCACAATTAGCCTCAAAATCACGTCGTCTTGTGCACTGACCTAACAGTCACACAACAGAACACAACTTCTCATACCTAGAAGATCCCTTAAAGCAATCAGAGACCTAAAAGCAAATATCTTAACGGGTTAATCCAGGACGGTGCCGATAAATTCCGGCAGGTCATGACTACAGCGAGGAGTAATTATGAATAAGAAGCCACCATCTATCGTCTGCCCCAGGTCTGATTGTATTAGGATGTAGGAATATAACAAGGTAAATTCTTTGACCTTCTGTCATAGCCTCAGTTATACCCCGGGTGAAGAGACACAAAAACGAACTAATCGCGTCATTAAAGCCCGACATCTCTTGGATGTCATACAGTGCAAAATTCAATGGAACCCATTTAGTTTGCGTGTGAAGGACGAGCGGCACGGAACGCAAAGGAAGAGGAGTCGTCGGGGTTTCCCAGATCAGGGCGCCGCTCGTTCCTGACCTTCAGGTCCAAGTGGACGACTTTGCGGTGGTGGAGCCCAGCCACGCCCGTCAGGATCTGCCGGGCCAGCCGGATGACATCCTCCTCCGTGAACGCTTCATCATTCTCCCCCACGCACTGGCTGAAGATCTCCCCACCCGCCGCACTGCGGAGAGAGAGAGGGAGCATGGTAAGGCCACACCGGGCGCTAACTGCACGCAAATGAGATACCAAAATGAACAATGTAAATCTCGCTCTATGTAATGCAAATGGATAGACTGTTTGCGAGAGTGTGTCAGGCCCCATGGAGAGACTCTTAAAAGTCAACAGCAACCTAAAAGTTATAGTGCTTTAAAAGTGTAGGTGGGAGGCCCATCCTACAGGTGACCTTAGATCAAAGATCAAAAGAACCTAAGTGGACATTCCACACAGAAAAGCTCATTCCCATGCTCCGTTTCGGCAGGAGATGGGATCAAAACCCATCTCAAGTTCTCATCTCAGAAGAGGAAATTTCTCCCTTGCACAAACTACTTATTTTTGATCAAATTAAATAGTAAGATCAATACACAGATTCACTGAAAGGCCTTCAACATCATCTGGATGTCTAGAGACATTTCTCAGGTTATGAACATTTTTACCGTGGATCTCAATCAATCGTGTGGCCCAGGCACTGCAGACGCTCTTCCTCATCGCTTCACTACAATCTCAGATGTTCATCAGTTCAGAAGCCCTGCGGCCACATTCCCCCAAAAGTAAAACTGCATGTGCCAGGTGATCTGCGGACACGCCACGGGTATCAGTCACGCAATTTCAGTCTAGCCTATCCCTCAGCTTTGTGAGATACAGCTTCCTTATCTTGGCATCTCAGATGGGAGTCAGAGGAATCTTCCCAGTGTGGGCTGATAGGGGCATACAACACACACACGCAGAGGAGTCGGGCGTGACTGCACTGATCCAATATGGGATTAAGGTCTGTTCAGGAAAAATCACCACATCTGGAAATAATTTGCAGGACAGACAACATCTTCAAAAGATATGTAGCTTACCATCATCCAGTTAATGGATTTATGGTATCGATAGCTTATCACCTTGAATTAAACAAGAGAGATCTTTACTTTAAAAACCTGTGATCCAGAGCAAGATAGTCAACCTGGAGGTGAATAGGAGGACAGATATATGCTCTTCAGATGGAACAGTTCACACTATGAACATCCAAGATCATCAGTACCAAAGATGTCACGCTGCATCCTCATAGTGACGCACGACTTGAAACTTCTGTTCACATAGGGACAATTTCCAGACATAATAGAATTTTTCAGGTTTTAAATTTCAGTTAGACAGGCCGTGTGCATGTCAGATGCAGACAGCGATGGTGGTCTTTGACAAACAGCCCACCAATGCTTCTTAACGCCTTGTCACTAGCGTACTATAAATTAAATGGCTTTTTACTGAAACAGATCTGAGACCTTGAAGTGCTTGTTCATTTTAACGAAAACCACGTTATCCACTTCCGAGCTCAGGCACATGTCAGATCACAGCTCTTCCGTGGTTTTTTTTATTTTTTTTTTTTATTTGCACTTCATTTCATTTGGAAAACATGGGCTGGCAAAATGTTTCCATCATGTAGTAAATGCTAAGAAAATGCAAACTATGATTCACCCCGTAGGAAGTAAATAAAGAAAAGAATTATAGCACTCATGGACTGATTTAGGAAAAAAAATAATTAAATGCATGTGGTGTTTATTTCATCTCCTTTCTAATGTCGGATCGCCATCATTTATCATGTCAGCAGTCGGGCACCAGAAATAAATGTGTGTTCTCAAAACCAAACAAATACAGGCGTCGCAGGCAAGCTCACAAAAGCGTGATTATCGTTCATTCACAAGACAATGATTATTGGGAAAGAGGGTTTGGTTCAGCTTAATGCGCTTTATAGAGAAGAGAGGAGACAGTTAAGGAGCCAGCCACCATCATACTGGTCTGGTTTCGTGGATCATCCTGGTTTGTGTCAAGATTAGAAGCTCCTAGGACAGCCAATCAGTAGGAAGAGCTCAGACTTTGGTGTAAGCCAGGTAGCCCGGAACTTACCAGAATCTTCACTAAGCTAGCGACCTCACTTAGACCCAGAACAGAGGCAGAACCCAGAAAGTCTTTGGCATCAAAAGGCGAAGCAAAAGCTGCGAGTTCACCAAGCCGCAGCAATGCTAGCCAGGGTGTCTGGGTAGCACCCCCTCCCCCAAGCACCGAGGATGACAAGGGCACAGGAAATGCAGCAAACACATCTGCAGAACAGTGGTAGAATGCCTTCTGTCTCCCACAATAGGATGTGGTTGTATGCGCTGTAAGGTGATTCCTCATGCAAATAAACTTGCAGAGGGCTGCCAGAAGTCAGAGAGAGTTTGCTAAAAAGGAAGGCATTAAACAGCTTTAACGGTACATAGATATACTCCAGAGAAAAACCACCAAATAAACTCATTGTTCTTCCTGTAAAGATTGAGGACAGAACGGACTTTTCCATGGTTCTAACAGCAACAGTTGGGCCAAACAATAGTTCTAACACGGTAAGAACAACTAATACCACCAAGATTACGCTAGAAGTATTCGAGACCCTCAAAACCACCATCTGTTTCATACCAAAACAAATGAAAATGGAGCAGCGGCTACGGCGAACAGCCCAAGTCTAAACTTCAGTATCTATTTTAAAAGCACCAGGCATGCCAGATACAACTGCCTTCATAGCAGAGACCTCCAGCCCCACAGCCTGTTAAATCCAGATTTATCCGAGGGCTATGGAAGTTTAGCACACGTGGGATGGTCTGGACGGAGGAGAGGAGGGACGGGAAGGTGATGGATGAGGATTTTCCAGGTTACATAAGAGGACTCGAAATCCCCAGATAAAAGATCAGATAATACTATGCTAGCCAAGATGAAAGGGGATTTAGGGATAGCAGAAAAGTACAGAAAGTAACCGTTGCTCCTTATTGCAATTAGAAGGAAGACTGTGAAACAGATCAGTGCCACTAAAATAGAGTAAAACCCCAGGAATGCTTCTGTCAGTCCTGGAAGATCAAGCAGTCTTCTCAGGTTTCATGAGATGAATTTTCATAAAACGGCTGTAAGGCTCGTCTGGTTGCAAAACTTGTATTTAAACAGGAGGGAAGCGGGAGCCTGGCTCAGGGAGGGACCGCTCTTTTAAAACGCGGTCATTTCATGCGTCTCACCCCTCAACCCCCAATCTAGGCTGCTCAGCGGGTTGAAGAGAGGGTCGGCGCATTACGGTTCGATTTGCATCTTCGCCCGTAATGATCTCGTTCGGCATTCCGCGGCCTGCGGCAAACTGAGCGACCTCTCTAGGCCCGCGTCTGCCAAACCCCGACAGGCCCCGAAATTCGCCCGCCCTGGATATTTTGTGGGTATGCTCGGCCTTTGCTCAATGTGCAGACCGCCAAAGTGGAAAAGTTGGGGCCTAGCCATGAAAATGCTACGCCAGCAACCTTCCCGAGGTACTGCGGGCCGCCTGGTCAACAACACGACTGACGAAGGAAACCGGGGCAGGGTCACGTCACATTTTTGGAAGTTCTGCCAAAAGCTGCACAGGCAGAACCGATCGAGCGCTTCGACTTTGGATCCCGGTGTTTTCGAATTCCTGCAGATCACTCTCCCGGCAGCACGTGTCAGGTTTCCCTGCGGCCTGCGGTGCCAAGCGCCGTTTGGTGTTCTGGCTGGCACGAGCGGAAGGGAAGGCAAAAATAAACCTTGGCGCTGTCTCGAAGCATGTTTTGACAAAAGGAGCCATTATTGAAAGCAGGAGTTTGGGGGGTGGGGGGGGGCTTGGGTGAAGGAGAGGTTGTTTCTCTCAACCAAGAAATTCATTACATGACCCAACTGATCGGCAAAGATGCGTGGAACTCACGTTTTACAAACTACACACTTCATTTCAATTCAATTTTACCGTTATTTCACATTGAAATGCTGAAAGGAAAGACTTCATATAGGATCATTTAATATTTAATAGGAATAACAATGTGATTTTGTCTACAAACCATTGGAAGACAGAGACTGCACAAAGTGCTGGATCATACAGCACACACACACACACACACACACACACACACACACACAACTACGCTATACATCGCATCGCAACGGTAAAGATAGCTAAGCTGCACTTAAATGCTGACAGAGGTAAATAATGTATGGAGTCTCCAGGATGTTGTATACGACTATGGAAAAGATGAGGTTCTACTTCTGGACATCGGAGTTAAACACGCTGAGGTCAGCGTAGGCGACATGTACACTGAGATTCCTGGTTCTTAGTGCTCCATCTCCCTCTGCCTACCAGCTTCCCCATGAGACAGGAGAAGCACAAGATACATAAAGGAATATACAGCAGCAGCATGTGTTGCCTCCTCACCTCCTCCACTCTGCCTCCACCCTTTCAGCCAATTACAGGTTCAGGTTCAACCAGAGTAACCATATGATAGAACCTCCATGGGTTTAAAAGGCCCTCTTCCTTTTATTTCTTATGTTCTCGTGCCTTATAGATTAACAAATGTGCCTGTGTGTGTGTGTGTGTGTGTGTGTGTGTGTATATATATATATATATATATATATATAAATAAAACTAATTACATTGTGGGGACCACATTCCCTCACAATGTGACGAAAGCCTGCAACACTTTACTACGTGGGGACATTTTTCCAGTCCCCACAAGGATAAACTCAGTTTTGTAAAAATCTGTGACTTCAATTGAAGAGGAGGGTGGGGGTGGGGGGGAAAGAACTAAAAAATAACAAAAAGTCTCAGATTGTGTTTCGTGACTTATGGTTAAGTTTAGGGCTGGTTGGGGTTATGGTTGCTATTGTTGGGATTAGGGGTTTTTTGCCCATAGAGGGGAATGGACAGTCCCCACAAAGATATAATTACAAACCTGTGTGTGTGTGCACGTCTCCCTGTCCTACTTCTGGACGCTCTCGACATCACAGCTTGCAAATGAAACCAAAGTAAACTGCACACTCTCCCGATTTCTGGCCTGCCAAAAATTGAGGTCAGTAAACACTGATTTTAGAAAGTGCAACGTGGCTTTTTGCACTGAAACTACAGGACTCTCCCTTTATGACCAAGTGCATGGCCTCAGATAGGTAGTATGGTAACATTTATCATCGTTTCGCCAGCCAGCCATCGTTCCCACCAGCGCAAACACATATATTCTGGATCAAAGACACTATTCTCATATGAACAGATGACAACATCTGTAATTCACGCGAGCCAGGTTTTGACTGATCCCTCTGTTGCTGAAGGCATTCCCCAGATCATCTCCTCTGCCAGGACAATGACAAGTCTCTTTAAAGCTGAATTACCATCTGCGTCCACAGCCTCTAATCAGTAGGATCGAACGCTGCTTTGGCCCCCAGCTCACAACAGCCTTAGCGCATGGCAACCAAACGATACAGGAGATGGTGCTCCCCGGACCCTACAACCGAGGTAGAGATTAAACACCTTAAAAGGCACCGGCAGATGTCCTAGTGGCAATAATGAGTGACAGGTGGGTCGCAACCTCAGACACGACAGTCAGGAAGTGACAGATTCTCAAAATCGGTGACCTTTTGCTCATCGACAGGTCGCACACAAAAGTTATCAGCCCCCATCCTACCAGCAGAAAGAGCATGGAAAGGCCCACAGCTTTTCAGAAGCCTAGCAGGCCACTGTTTCAGGAAGGTTTAGATTACGAGATTAATCAATACCTTCATGCTATGTAGATAAGATAACATGGAGCAGAAAAAAAACCAAAAACTCTCTGATCCATTTTCCTGGAAATTATACTCATTGTTGTGATCATGTGACTTCAGTGAAGTTACAGTTAGAGTCAGTTGAGCGACCCTTACCATTCGAGCACCAGGACGATCTCCGAAGTGGTCTCAAACACCTCATGCAGGGACGCTACAAATGGGTTAGCCGCGGCGGACTCGAGCACGGCGATCTCGTTGATGATGTCCATACGGCAGTCCTGCCCCTTCCGTCTCTTCCGCAGGAACTTTGCCGCATGTTCCTTTCCCGTAGACTTCTCTACACACTTCTTCACCACTGCAAACTTGCCCCTGGAGCGAAGAGATGAAGTTAAGCCACAATTTACACATGCATCCATTTGTCAGCCATAAAAACCTACTTTCGGATCCTTAAAATTCATTATTTTAATGTTTTCAACGCAGCCTGTTCATACCCACCAAACGCGACTGATAAAACTGCATCTACCTTAAGAATCTATTTTAATCCTTAAAATGAAGCAAGAATATTTATAACCAGCACTGTGGTTGCACCTCTGGAAAGATTACACGGTCATGCCAGCGCAAGTGAACCCGATGAGGGAAATCCTGCGGGTTAGGGAAATTAAATCGCTACGAGATTGAGTGAGGGGGTATAGATGAGGTCACATGCAGGTTAGCCAAACTATGCTGCAGATGATATTTCAGGGGCCTACGTTTCAACCAAGCGAAACGCGGAGTCATTTAGGATGTGGCTTTGGGAGCCGTCAGCGAGAGCAGAACCTGAAGACCGATCCTGAGCGATACTCCCCCTTGAGAAAGCCGCAACATCTCGCGCAGGGTTGAGTCTGACATGATGGCCTCGGGGGAAAACGTGAATACATATTTCGGATCCGTAGCCGTTTCACTCCAGCTGGTTTAGCAAGTCGTGCTTCCAATAGACTCCCTCACAAAAGCGCCACGTTAAAACCATTAAATTGTCCCGTTTTGAAGACTAATCTGTTGCCATCGTCAGCCCAGGCAAGAAAGCGGGAAGAAAATCAGACATCCAGAATGTGGCCACTGTAGGAGAGCCGTCTGGCACCAGCTCCGGTTGATAAAGGCCACTTGTCCACTTCCCCTTCTTGCAGCTGCAAAAACGGGACAAACGGAATTCCTAAAGCCTCTTCCCAGGCCTTTGTCCAGACCGTTGCCCCCTCCATTCATCCATATAAAAGCTCGCTCACATACGCAGGCTTGTTGGGAGATTAAGCTGCCCCTGTTCCCAGACCACCCAGCCCAGCAGTCAGGACCAGACAAGTTCCTCTACATAGATACCCTCCAACCCAACCCAACCCACCTCGAATGACCACAAGCCGTCCTGCTGGGCAGATACCTCAAGTCCTTACATCTTCATTCCATTCACCTTCGTTTTTCCCCACTAATATGGACCTGACCCAGTCCTATTAAGACATGTGACTGTAGGGAAGATGAGAATCTCCCCAAGAAAACATTGCATAGAAAAATCTGGAAGTGACGCGCTAAAAAATAAATCACTGGGTGTTTTGGCAAGGAGACCCAGCCGCTTTGAGATCACCATCTAACCTACACAATCTTAGTTCTCCTGCTCTCCCTACACCAATTTATCAAAAGCTTTCCATCAAAAACAAACCGCTGTCACAAGAATTCCATCTTTTAATCAAAATTACAACATTTTTAAACGACCCCCCCCCCATCGAATCCCGTCGCCCTGGCCGTACTTCAAACAGTGTCGGTTTTTTTGGGTTGAGCTTAAGCCTGAAGTATACGCAAGATCTGCAAAATTCTAGGGAGCATCACTGCGCTTTACTCATAAAAAAAATACACATCCCGTACAAACAGAAAGTGCAGCGGTGACTGAGCCGCGGTGATAAAGGAAGGGCTTTGTCAGAACGGAGTGACACCATTTTAAAGACAAGGCATAAATGATTTAAGTCTTGCCAGTTAATTACGCCGTTTCAAGTTCTGTGAAAGAACATAGCTGAGAACCAATAAAACGGCAACTATAATAACAGATGGGAGTAGTTCACAGAGGATGACAAAGGTAAACTGGAAGGCCTCCTGAAGTAATATACTCACCTTATTAGTCATTCATTTTCAAACCAGTTTTTTTTTTTTCCTCTCCCTTTTCTCAAAACACTAACAGTAGCCGGGAAGGAGCTGATGTGGAGAACTGTGGATGCTTCCTTAACAGAAGCCCATTTTAAAGAGAATTCATCCAACAGAGGCTCAGGCGCCATCTTTACACCGGCTCCAACTTGCATGTTGAAAGAAAAACGCCTCAAACACACACACACACACACACACACACACACACACACACACCCCTTTTTGCAAATTACCGCTAAGGCTGAGGCTGGCAAACATTGCATATCGGTTTTTGCCTCTTCGCTGGTGTCATAATTCTGTGCTTGAAACGAATTTCCATAAAAGGAAGCCTGCGTTCAGGGCGGAATAAGCGTTTCTAGTCATTTCGCCGTGATTGAAACACGAATATGAGTGAGCTGACAGGGGAAGGTGTTGATAATGTAACAGCTCGGTTTTCCTGTGGCATCCGCTTTCTCAGCCTTTTTTCATTACGGCTGACTCACCCCTGACGCAAAGACAGCCACCGGCATCCTATTTCAAGTTAACCAACATTTCCTGTCCTGCTTATTGCTAATGGTTAAAGTTACAGATGCCCGGTTAAAAAAAAAAAGAAGAGAGAAACACACATCTCAGTTTACAAGGAATTACCCAGAATGTGTAGGCGATAAATTTTATATTGACGCCAGTCTCATTTATAACAACCCAATTAGAAAACATATGACCCAATATGCCCAAATTAAGTTTCTTGTTTTGCAGAGGAAGAAGAAATGGTTCTACACAAGTACCTAGATAGCCTCAAAAACTCAACCAAAGGGGCAATATCTCACCTACCCAAAGCTTCAAGTGCCACATTTCTAACTATTAAGATGGATGGCAAATTCAGTCTTGGAACATTTGGCAGAGCCCTCCAGACAGTGTGCCTTGTGAGCTGAAGCTGGAATAATGGACCTCAAACATTAAGGAAAAAGGCGATACATAAAAGAAAAAGGATGAGAAAATACCCCAACTCTAGATTTCTGATTATCTTAGTGGACGCTGATTATCTTAGCTGTAGCTGACACGCATTACATGTTCTGCACTGCTTACTTTCCTGCGATTAAGGGGATTTATGATTCTAGGTTGCCGGGTCCTGGGTGGGGAATGGAGAGACATGCTGACCTCGCTCAGCTACGAGCTTTTGGTTTGACGCCTGTGACATCCCATAGTGTTTAAGGAAATCTCTGCTGCCGCCAACGAGAGCGCTACTTCCTCCTTTTAACCCCCCAAAGGCCTGCAGATGAAAACACGCAAACACCACCAAGAATTTTTGTGAGCATGCGAGTTGTTAAGGATAATAAAGAGACCGCCCTTGGCTAACAAGTAAATCAGCACATTAAACAGCGATAAAAAACTAGCAATAATACAAGCCACAGTATCCCAGAAAAATAAACAGACCTTCCTGTATATGGGGTCTGCCAGCCTCAAACGTTCGTACTGTGGGCTGGAGAGAAAGGGTGAGCTTAATTAGGCTTGCCACCTGTGCACTGGACACTTCGCTTTTCGGTGGGGGGGCTACTAACCAAGTTTAAAGTGGCAGGCAGGAGAAGACCAAAAACACGCCGTAACCATTTCAGCTCACAGATAAGTCGCATAGCCCACTCAAACCACGAGTGAATTTTAATAACCATTTTACATCACAGCTCGCGTTTATTCTCCTTATAGGAATGAAAGCCCCACCGATTAAAGGCAAACAGATGAAAGTTATACCGGCTAACTGACCACTTGTCGTTAAACTTATTGGACATGCTTTGTTGTTCTGTGCAAAAGTATTTTTATTTTTTGTCCAGATGTTAATCTTTGCTTCTGGAAATAGCCTTAACACCATAGGCTGTGCTACGAATGTCCATTACTTTCATCTGGGTTATTTGCGTGCAAAACTGGTGTTCACAGATTGCATATCTAACCTCAAAACAATTAATTCCATTAGAGAAATTCTCTTGATCTTTCATTCAGCTTCGGCGATTACACAACTTTTTTATTCAGATATCAATCTACAGACTTAAACGCGAAGGCTATTTTAAACATTCTTCCTTTCACAGCTTTCGAACATAAACTGCCTTATGTGAACGGAAATTTATATTACAGCTTTTATATTTCACGGTCTTATGTACTGTTCTTTTATTTATTGCATTATCTTTCTCGGTATTAGGTCTTTCCTTTTTGAGCAGAATCCAGGGAGCAGGCGGGAAAGGCACATCACGACACACATGTACAGTATGTCTGTGCATGTAACAAATACAACTTAAAACAATAGTAGGCATAAAACAGTTCAAAATACAAAACAGCGACAGGTGAAAGTAAGTCTTTACCGCTAGTTGGTAACATCACATGAACTAATTAGGACGCTGGATGGAAGTACTTGCTCGCATAAGTCATGCACTCTTGCATATTCAAATCATATAATTTTTAAAATAACTAACACATGAGCAAATTCACCGCAAGCGCCTGCAAACACACCTTCAGAATGAGTTGGAATAGACCATGGAGATGCAGTCACGCGTTACAGATGCAGTCAAACACGCTATTCATCCGAAAAGCAAAGTATCGCAAAAAGGAATTATTTCAAAGATCGGGGTTTCTCTCGTTTAGAGTAGCGAGTACAGCCGAGCACATCTATACTGCAATTTCCTTTCTCAGTTGAGCTTCATTTTGGGGTTCGTACTGGCGTTGATATTGCTTGCATCTGTAGTATGAACTAAAACGTTTTAAAGTCCATAGCAAAGAATTTAAATCGACACGGAACTTACCTGCCCAATTCTCTTCCGACCAGATCATAACAGTTTTTGAAAGGCTCAGTCCTTATTCGTGTCTGGATTTTAGACACCATTCCATTCTTGTTCATCATCATTGAATTTGGATTTCAGTCCGTCAACAGGGGAAACAGTAGGATCTTTCCCTATGAGAGGCTTTCGCTGTCAAACCATTCAAGTCTCGTTCATAACCAGACAACGAATGTGCAAGAAAATACGCAGAAGATCTAAAGTAAATCCAGATCAACACCAGAAAAGAAACAAGTAATATATACTATATAGTTATCAGTGAAAAAAAACGTAACTATAACCGTTAAGCAGCTGTGTTTATAAATGAGAGTCGCAAAGTATTATTACGAACCGTACTTAGGAGAAAGTCAGATAAGCAAAAAAACGTAAAACGAAACAAAGGTCACTATTAAAACTCTGCAGCAGAACTGCGATCTGGAAAAGAAATGCTCCTGTTTGAAGTGGCAGAAATCGGTTTGAGAGAAGCGCACTTTCCAAACACAAAAGCCACTTGGCCGAACCAGTCCTTTTTAATGACGCCACGAGTAAGAGAGTAGATGACACGCTGGGGGGAGGAGTCACCCTAAATCACTATAATTACACCATATGCAGAGACTGCAATCAGAGCAAGGAGGTGTTAGAACGGCACCATCATCATTTCCATCAAAAACGCGATCGTGACTCGTTTTTCTTGACAACAATGTATCCCATCGCCATATATCACAGGGATGTGTTACGTTAAACATTCCGTTTTCTGTCTTTATGAGTGACAAAATGGCATCAATCGTTAAAGACAATATAATTCCACAGAATAGGTATCATTGCAGTTAAGCCTTTGCATTGTTGATCCGTCCGTGAGTGAAACGAGGTTTTACATAAAGATTTTATTTTATTTTAGATGAAGGTTGCATTCGACTGGCTCTCCTTACTTTCTGGAATATCCAGGTGTGTTCGAGAGGTCGCCTTCATTTTTAATAACTACTCCAGGAAGAGTCACGGTGACCTTGAGCCTAGCCTGTTAAAAATAGGAGGTTATGTCCTAGATGGGACACCAGCCCCCCCCAGGCGGCTACCGCCACACAAAACCAGGTGCAGACTCATAGACACATCCCAACTCAGATCTGAGAATGATATCCTGTAAATCTGTTAATCCAGTTTGAGGTTCAGTACTGGTGTTAGATTCATTTTTTACTAAATTCACAGTCTTTCCCTCAGCATTAAATTGTTATATGATCTAGATCTGTGAATTGTAGCTATTAATGATGCTTTATCTCTATAATTATCGTCAATTATATTCAATTTTTTATCGTACATAAATCCCATCCCAACAATGACATTGTCGCACCATTAAACAATTACATGACAATGTAACCCATTCACCCCATCACAGGTTCGCGTTACGTTAAACATGCCAATTCCTGCCCAATGGAGCCCTAATTGTTAATGATGGGGGCAATGAAGACATCAGGCACCTTGAAATTTAATCTACAATGCTCAATTCAGCAGTTATCTACCAGAAACAGATTACAACGAACTGAAAAGGCATCGGTTAACCTGTGTGGGGGCAGAACCTGGAGATCCTCTGAGAAATTCAAGCAGCCATTAAGATTTTGATGTTTGCTGTGAGTAAACAAGGGATTGTAAAACTAATTCCAGGGGAACGTATCACCTAGGCACTGGGACCCGATGAGGTCATAACGTATGTGCCACATACTGGACTCGTCCCTCTGCGCCAGTGGGGATGACCCCAAACAAACGGGACGTTTCATACTCAGCTAATGGCAATAAGAGCTAAAGGTCACGACCCTATTTACAAGAGGCACCCTGAGAGATCGACATGTACTGAGTCATCTCCTCAACATGAGCTCCGACCTCCAACGGAACATCCACATCCAAGGAATCTGGCAAGGAGGGATAATTATCCGGTATTCTGAGAACTAGAGAAATTAATCTAAAATGAACACCCTTCCTACTGCATTCCACCCAGCCAAGCCAAAATTTCCTTCACTAAAAATACCCAACGCATGGTTTAAAAAACCAGGCATAAAATTTGCATTGGAAGCCCAGGAAAAAAAATACACAATGGCCATTCGTCTGAATTAATTTTGAGGGCTTGTGAAAATAAATATTGTTTTGGTGTATTGGTACTGGAGTAGATTCAGATACAATTCACTTTAATTATTTGCATCTGAAATGTTTAAAAAATATCCCCGAGCGCTAATTCCTGCAGCTGTAAACACTGAATACAGACATTCCGGCATCCTGAAATCACTGCTTAACTAAGCAGCTAATTACGTAACATTGTTGTGCATCATAAAATCGTTACCTTAAGCCCGAGAGTGTTCCACACTGAGGCCCTACCACTGCTGCTGTATCGGAGCGCTATCAGGGTTCAGACAGGTCACATGAGCAGGGGGTCAGGCTAGCCCCTCGAGGGGCTTCACACACATACCAGCAAGTTTTAGTTTTAAGAGTTCAGCTTGCATAAACAGAAGATTTTTGCCCGTAACCCCTGAGTGCATTCCAAGCTGGTAAAATGGGGACCTCTGGCTGGCAATCAGCCATCTTCGTTTTTGGCCTTGTCACATGACGGTTACTGACCAATTCTTTTGCCATAAATTGCGTTATTAATTTCCCTAGTTAGTGCTTTCATCCTAAGTGTGTGTTCTTGCTTGTATGGCAAGCAAAAACCAGTCAGCCATCTTCAAATAGGTTCCGAGATCCGAACTACACACGAATCACAATCCCTGATGTCATTTCATGCAAAGTTCTGAGAAGGAATCTGTGAGAATCGCTGACACCTTTTGAAAAACTGTTTATATGAAATGCAGGCTCACTCCTATGTAAATATATATCTTTTTTTTACATATTCAAAAATTACATTTTTAAAACAAGCATTTCCATTTAGACCTGCGGTCCCCCTGTGGCCTACTGATTTCCAACTGCACCAGTACCTGCAAATTAAATAGTGCGATATTTTTCACCCGTTACAATCAAATTTGGGGGTCACCTGTCGGGTAGCTGCAGGTACCCCAACCAAGCAGGACTCTGACGGAGGGGAGTGAGGCAACTGATCAGCAACAAATAAAGTTTAATTCGGTATTTGTGGCCATGGCAACAGGTATCCCTGCATTAGCATATCAGAACAGAATTTAATGTGATTTTAGCTTGGTGACATAAAACAGCCCATTCAGGTGACTTGTTGACAGTAGGCCATTGAATACCGTTCTCTGAATTATGCCAGAAATTGTCTGACCTACTCTTGCGACTATAGCTGTAGGATAGTTGTGAAAGGGCACATCCACCAACATGTTACACGCTCTTCCTACCAACAGAGGCTCACATGTGTCCTTCAAGAACTTCTCATGCATAAATCGGGTCCCGCAGAACAGATATGCCTTTCTCCCCACGATCTGGGCATTTCTTTTTTTGTTATGCAGCCCTTCAGCGTTTCTTCTCCAAACCTTGTGACTTGCAGCAGTGTGAGGCGCAGTTGAAATGGACACTGGCGTACAATCTTTGGTCAGCTGCTAAAGTCCACACCTTTGCTGTGGGATGGATTGTAAGTGTTTATGCAGCGCTTATGCAGGGGTGCTATTTTTATAGCGCGCTCTTGATTTTCTTTGCGGACAGTTTTATCCAAGACAGCTGATGTATTTTATTCATTATAAAGCAAACATAAGCCTAAGTGTGATCCACTGCTCCATCCCCTTGTAAGGACATAGACACACGTCTTTGGGTTTTGCAGCATTGCTTCCATATTCGGGATTCTTCACCGTGGCGCGATGGGGAACACGCTACTGAACATCAGGTAGTTCGTTTAAGCGGGTTGATTAATTCCACCTGTCCCTCATTTCCCATGATTTGGTATAATTTGGTTTCTTCTTTTTTTCCCCCCACATCCAGTAACCTGGAAGAAACACCAGCCTCTGCCCTGTTCTTGTCCTTATTTTCCAAAACAGCTGCTCACAACAGCAGTCTAGAAATTTGCGTGTGCATGAAATTATCGGTGGACATCTGTTTATAGTTCTTAGGAAGAAATGGTTATTTTTGCCGGCTTCCTTTTTTGCATTGAATATCTGCGCCTGGGCGAGTGTCGGCTTAGACAGTCACAAAATCCTGATCCCTCATGTACTGGTCAGCAGCATTGACCAGAAATTAATTCAGCTGTAATTATTCAGAAGAATTTTAGTTTGAGCCTTACGTCTATTCTTTCACTGACACACTAATTATCAATTTCAGTAATAATTTTGCACTTGACTTCTTCCAGTTACTCACAAAAGTGACCCATTAAAGACAGAGGGGGAAAGTTCAGGTCCAGAAATTACAAATCCAGACCAGGGTTTTGTTTCAACCAAACAGTTTCATACTCTGTGACTGTGACACTTTATCTTCAGCTGGTTGGTTGGAACAAAACCTTGGTCTGGATTTGTACTTTCTGGACCTGAACTTTCCCCCACTGTCTGTAATGGATTACTTTTGTGAGCAACTGGTTACGATTAATATGAGTGTTCTTATGGTGTACCACTAACACTAGTTACAGTCTGGTGCTCTGGTTAGGAGTTTAGCCTCTATAAAATAATCCATCATTGCTAAACCTCTTTTCATATATGTCCTTGTGCCCGCGCAACCAGTTAATGATTCTTTGGATAGGAAGCTTATACAGGTGGGTGGTGCATCATGGGATATCAATGTCATGTCATCAGATGGAATGCTGTCCTCACACTCTCCCGTTTCAGATGTTGACTCATGGGAAAATTCGTAGGTGGCTAAGACCGACTCGTTTTGTATGTCCTTGACACTCCCGTCGCATCACGTAGATAAACAAGGTTACCACGGCGACGGATGAGCTAATGGAGAACTAGGGCGAGCCGGCAGACGGTCTCCACCTGCCCGCCCCATCCTCTCCAGGTGCCCGTCGTGCTTCAAAAACAGGACAAATAACTCAAACAGGTAATAAATTACCATGGCATGTCCATCATTTCACTATGGGTCAGGTGTCATGCTTGGGGCCAACGTACCGTGACGAGTATCTTCAGAGACATCCCATGCTGACGTCATACCGCAGAGCATGAAAAATCCATACCGTGCGAATCGGGTTTTTCCCTTTATATGCCAAATTCCGATCGGTATTCTTCAACCAGGCACCAAAGCAACAAGCAAGTGCACTTACCTGGATGAAAGGCCTGCACGCTTGGCTAGCTGGAGAAAAGAGCTGCGTCAGGAGATAAAATCAGAAGAATGTGCTTATTATATTATTATTATTTTGGTGTGAAAAGGTTTGGAACACGTTTGCCGGGACATTCGTGTTCTTAAGGGAGAATCGAAGCTCAAAGCGGTAAAAACTGCTATGGTTTTGGTTGAAGGGTACTTGAGGATAATCTGTAAAAAAAAAAAAAGGGATAATGTTCTGGGCTGCACATAACAGGCCTTTATTAAACAACACTCCCAGCAGTGTCAAAAAAAGAATTGTTCCTCTGTGTAGACCCTACCGCCCCCTTGCCCAAAAGAAAACATTCTCTTTGGCCTAAACAGTGATCATAAGTTTTTCATCAGTTTAACCTTCTGTTTTTACCCAAAGAATGGAGTTGGGTTATTTATCATCATGCATAGTCAAGTGAAACTGATACAAAATGATATATTGTCACTTCCGTACTTTGAGAAAACATAGTATTTAATCTTAAATTGCACAAGTGTTCCTGGGATTATCGTGGAGGCCTTTCAGTGTGTGCAGACATCACTTGACGAGCCAATAAATTTCGCTCGCGTTTCCACAGTAGGCCCGATTCATGCCTTCGCTTTGAAGGTGCACTCAGGGGCCAGAAACACACGTTTTCCAGCACAAGGGCTCCGTCTTGTGTTTCTGCCTTGACTGATGTTTTGTTTTTTCTCCCAAAGGTGCAGTTTTCCCCCATTTTAAGGCCCCGTTAAGTTTTCCATTGAACATAGAAAGACCTCACGTGCCCCCCCCCCCACACCACACCACCAAACCCTCAACCCCTCAGCAGAGCTTTCACGAGTACGACGCTGGTCTGCTTTCCTTTCTGTGAGCCAAAACAGGCCATCGTTTGTTGGCCGGCTCCAGGGTGTACTCTCTGCTAATTACTTACATGTCTCGCGCCTGGAAGTCGGCCAAAGCTAACACCTACTACCGCATATCTATAATGTGACCAATGTTTGCCGTCATTTAGCCCTCAGATTCCTTGCTTTCCACTGTCTGAGAAATAATAGCCAGCCGCCACGTTTAATGATGATCAAACTCAAATAGCACACGTCCAATAAAGTAAACGTCGTCGTTAAATGAGGGGTGACAGCTGATAGCGGGAACAGTGTGTTTGAAGCAGGACGGAGAAGCAAATTTGGACACAAAGAGACCTGGTTATAGATGAGTGGCACACAGTTTACCAGAAGGAGGTTTTAGTTCAGCAGGAGCCTCATTGTTAACCCATAGCTCAGATCTAAGGTCATAGACTTGGAAAAGGCCAGAACCACCTTTACTTTCTCCACCATTCTCAGCACACATGAACATAAGAACACAAGAAATTTACAAACGAGAGGAGGCTATTTGGCCCATCAAGCTCGTTTGGGGAGAACTTAACTAATAGCTCAGAGTTATTTTAGCAAATCTTATCTAGCTCTGATTTAAAGGAACCCAGGGTTTTAACTTCCGCTACATTAGCAGGAACACTATTCCATACTGTACACGCTGTGTAAAGAATTGTTTCCTCAAATTTGTTTTAAAATGTTCTCCCACTAATTTCCAGTTATGGCCACGAGTTCTAGTATTTAAACTAATATTGAAGTATCCATTTGGCTGAACAGCATCCAGATCTGCTAGAATCTTATATACCTGGATCATGTCCATCCTTAGTCTCCTTTGCTCGAGGCTGAACAGATTCAGCTCAGCTAACGTCTCCTCATAAGACATTCCTCTAAGACCAGGAATCATTCTCATGACCCTCATATACGCAATCTATTCTCCAGACAACGAGGGGTTAGGTGAAGAGACGCAAAGTCAAGCGGCAGGAGAAACGTGGCAGATGTGGTTTGCACATCCTATGGTGCTCACTTAGGGTGTAAGCGACGCCCGCAACATGAGCAAGAAAAAAAAAAAACAGAAAAACCCCAACTCCAGTTGTGTAATTTTTCTTTCCCGTTAATTGACTTTGCTGAGGTGAGTAAAGACATTTACCATAAACAGAGGGGCATCGTCATTTAAATAGAACCATCAATTATTTTGAAACGTGTATATATGCTGAGTAATTAAATGTTTGGGAGTTAAGTGACTATCAGTGTCCTAAAATCATCACTGAAAGTGATTAAAAAACTCAGTGTAACACTACACAGAGCTGTCATCTATAGTTCATTATAAACACCTTCATTATAAATTATAATGGCCAGTATAGGAATTAATGAAGCATTATAGCAGCTTCTATTGTCAGTCATGAGGCATTTTAGTGCTGATTTTAATACTTTATAGACTTTAAATAAGTTCTCATCTATAATGCACTATATTTTCATAATGCATTATAATGGTCTGTATAAAAATTAAATATGCTTTGTACTGCATTATGGTGATGATGATGATGTTTATAGTCATGTTAATAATGCCTTATGAGTGAATTATAATATGTTATGAATGTGTTCATAGATTCTTAAAGACATGGCATTCATATAAATGATTATTCTCCTTATCTATTCACTGACTTTTTGGAAGCAGATATTCAGGAAGAAAGGGACACTCACTGAAAAGCAAATAGGGGTGGATGTAGGAATGAAATGACACAAAGCTTGGCTGGTCAAGATGTCAGTCCCAGTTTCATCGGAGAAGAAACTGCTGGTGTGACAGTATTCATTGGAGGGGGGGGTGGCATTTTTGTGGAGTCTGGAGTTGGATAGGAATGGAACCTGGAGTCCAGAGAGGAGAGGAAAAGCTGAAAGGATGATTTGGGGGGGGAGCTGACTCAGATGATAGTAACGCGGGCTGAGTCCGCCTTGACAGTGGAACACTCTGTCTGCGGAAATGCCAGAGAAACATGCAGCACAGAGCAGATGGAGCCACTCAGCTATGCTCCTGTGTGTGTGTGTGTGTGTGTGGGGGGGGGGTCCTCGTAAATTGAGAAATGCGTCCCGGCACTTCCTTTGTCTCGCTGCTATTTGGGGAGCTGAGGAATTCCGACAGACATTCAACCATCCAACTGTTTTTTTACACAGACTTGTGGGGTTGAAGTTTCGGGGGGGGGGGGGGGGGGGCAACAACCCCCCACAGGAAAAAGGGGGGGGCCAGGGGAAAAAACAACCAGGGGGTCAAAAGCGGGGGGATGGGAAGAGCACACGT
>JAODKE010000050.1:13671421-13684861 GCA_026779605.1 Mormyrus hasselquistii | reverse complement strand
CGCGCCCGGGCCGGAGCCCCCCCCCCGCGGCCGCGCGGCGTGTGTGGGGCTCTTTGTCGGTTTTTTTTTTTTTTTGTTTTTGTGGGGGGGGGGGGGGGGGGACTTATTTCGTAAGGTAGTTTTTTCCCACCCCGATCCTTGCGGCCCCAGAGACGGCCTATGTTTTTGCTCCCTCCCAGCTCACCACCCACAGTGTCCATCAGTACATCCTCCGCAAAGAACCTCTATAAGTCTGCATTAGCCAGATGTACTGATGGACTCCCTCCGTCCAGCACCACACAGACACTTTCCCACCAATCGCATTGCTGCAGGCATCTCTGGGGTTTTCAGGAGCCGTCACTCACTACTCCATGATCATGATGACCTCGGAGAGACCTTCGTAGGCCCCGAGGCACCGCACCAACTTGGGGTGGCGGAGGTCCTTCATCAGCTCGATCTCCCTGCGTGCCGCCTCCCTCTCCTTCGCTCGGCGGCCCTTGTAGAACTTTCCGGCGCATACCTGGCCTGTCTCCTTGTGGACCAGCCGGAACACCTGCCCAAACTTTCCTCTGTGCAAAGAAAAGAGAGGAAGGAAGACATCAGTAAACATCGGGGCAGAAAGAAAATCCCCAGGACCTGCTTAATTAGGGCAGAGGACATGCAATATCCATGAATTATTTATAATTTATTATTTATAATTATACACAACTTGATTGCAGTTGGTGCCCTACATACTTTGCATAACACCTGACAGCTATTTGAATTGATGATATTTATCTAACTAGACCTCAGTCCTGGTAAAAAATGGTAATTGCTTGATATTGTTAGCTATTAAACTTTGACTGTAATTCACACTGCATGGATTGGCAGTGTATCCATCTGTCATTACATTCATAGGCAGACTGACACTCACACGCCAAGCTTCTCCATCACATTGTAGTGGTCCGTGACCTTGTTAGTCGTGTCTATGGTGATATCGACGCGTGCCTTGTGCTCCTCCAGTGGCTTACCTTGGAATTGCAAGCAAATCGAAAACGACATTGCATGCGTACAAACCACAAAAGCAGAGGGAAATAACATAAGAATGCTATGCACACACATGCATAGACGCGCTGTAAACAGATTCTATACCATACATTCATTGTATAGTACATCCTCCTCCAGGGTTATGATGGGGTAAATATATCGTGCGGCGAAAATATATTTTAATACAGTATACCTAAGCCTTACATTAGCCTACAGTTAAGCAAAATCATTCACAAAAATCTCATTTTATAATAAAATGTTGAATATCCAATGTAATTTACTGAATAATGTACTGAAGGTGGAAAACATTCATCCATCGTAAAGTCGAAATACACATAATCCAGGTGAATCATCGGAATGCTAATTGCTTACCCTCCACGTCCATCACGATGATCTCCGACTCCTGGCTGGGTCTACTGACCCCTACAGTGTTGTAGGCCCTCACGCGGAATCTGTACTCGCCCTCGGGTTCCAAACCTGAGCGCAGCCGGTACGATGTGCTCCGACAGCGGCTCGTCACCTCACTCCAGTCCCCGGCCCTCCCAGGGCCTTCCTTGCGCGCTTCCACCACGTACCCAACGATGGCGACGCCGCCGTCGTAGCATGGCCCTGACCAAGACAGCACCAGGGAGCTGCCAGAGAGCTGGGAGACGACGGGGCAGCTGGCAGGCGGCTGAGGGCGATCTGGGGGTAACGAAGCAGCCAGACTCAGTCACCGGCGCCTCACGTTACAGCCATAATGAACAAACTTACATGTAATTATACAGAAACGACTTTTCAGTGGAACTTGCATTGTCTTCTTTGAAGGCGTTTTGGAATAATTCGTTTTTTTTACAATAGTGGTTGTGGAAAAATGGATGGCTGGCTGCAGTTTTGATTGTGTTTTTTTTTTCCAACATCCCCAGGAAAGATTTCGAGCTGCAGTTTGCGCTTCGGCAGGCAATTTGCCTTCTGCTCAGTTTTGCGGTTCTTCCGCTGTTCTATGACTAGTTCTTGGGGCTGTGGTTCTGCACCAGGGGTTTACAGACCCCCCCAATGAATCTCTTTTAAGGGGAGGGGTAAAATTTATTAAGCAAAAAAAAAAGGTATTGGGCCTGTATAAAAACTGACATTCCTCAGCGTTCACGAGGGGTTATGATTAAAATACTGCTTTAAAACAGCTTAAAATCTCAAGAAAATCTCTGATTGGTTGATTATCCCATGATGGGTTGAGCAGTACGGACCAATGACAGTGAGGGTGACAGTGTGATAGGCAGGGCCTTGCCGGTCCTGGACCACGATGGTGTATTTTCCCACGTCGCTGTACTGAGCCTCCGTGACCACCAGCACACTCTGTTTATCTTTGCTCTCCACCCAGACCCTAGGACCATTCACCACCTGCAGGGGGCAGAAGAGAGCTATTTGCTATTTTATTCAGCATCGCTGGTGTGAGTTTGGGGCTTTTTACACATAAAGCAGTACCTGCTCTCTGTTGTGTGTCCAGCAGACAGCCACTGGGAAGTCACTGTGGAACCTGCAAGACAGGCGCGCTGTCTCCCCTGCATGGACCTCCAGCTCCTTTGGGGGGTTATGGAATTGCACTGTCTTCTCTGTTTAGCACAGAGACAGACAGGGGAAATTAGCCTTTAGCATCAAAGAAATTGTTCTTCCATACTAGCGTTGTAAGTTTAACTTGCTTTTTTGTAGTCTGTTATTAAGGAATATAATATCCTGTGTAGGCATTTATTTCTTTAAGCTACGGGGTCATTTTTACCTATTAAGAACCTATTTGTTTATTATTAAATGAATCACTGCCGATGTTAGCCTGAGGGCTAACTGTTTTCGCATTTGTTGTATTCCTTTTAATTTCTTTTTTTGTAAATGCAGTTGCTTTGATAACTGCGCGTGATTGGCCTGCTCCTCACCTCTGGTTTCTGATGTAATTAACTTCATTACATTCTTATAATTAATGTTATATTATAAAAATGCCGCCAGTCATCATCGGAATATACACACAAAGGGAATTCAGACCGACATTAACTGTTTAAGTCATTTGAATAATGACACAAAGGAGGTCAATCAGTTGTCATAAGAAATGACAAAGATCCAACCATGTGGCATTTTATTCCATGACACCTAGCCCAGTGACATGTGACAGCAGACACTCGCGCACATGTGACCTTTACTTAAGCAGCACCCCATAATACCCTGATCCTTTTGGTTTATGCGCATCAACGTTCTGTACTCAGGGTGCAAAATGCCCAGTCACAAGAACCGTATTCAAGTGGTAGCTAAGATGATCATAAAGGAAAATAAAGTATTATAAAGGAAAATTTGGGATATAGGAAAATAAAATCAGAAATCTGAACATAAAATATAACACACAGACACACAGATGAGAACTAAAACAATCAAATTTAAACTACAATATAGTGTCTGAATGACAACAAACGTGTAAACTGAATAACAGGAAGCTAACAAGCATAAAAAAAGGATTTAGCGGACATGTTGTGTTTTTGGTCCCTCCCAGCTCCCAGCCAGACATGGTGTCTTACCTGCTCGTGGACGGGCTCTGGCCTTCAGGACGACCCCTGAGGAGATTTATTAGGAAGTTAGCTCACTTGCTGGGAGGAGCTTGGAGTTTGGGCTGAGGGAGCTCACAGTTTGCCGATCCTCTTCCAGTTCCGCTTAAGGTTACGATTTATGCTTCAAGTATTAATTATTGAAGTTTTCCAGGAACACATTAGACCAACGTTAAACTCAGGAAGACACAAAGTATCAAGAAACATTTTCAGCATAGAATGAAACCTGGTGACAGATGATGTCTAGAATAGCCAGAAATGTTAGCATTCGTGGGTTAGCATTTGCTGAAGCCTGCAAAGGTCTGCGAAGACGAACCTTTCCGGCTCCCTGCGCTGTGGGTATGGAGGTTCTGGTTCTGTGCTGTCTTCTGCTCCCTTTGAATGCTGCTATTCTCCATGCCGACGGGGGAGATCCAGCTTTTGCTTCCTGGGATGCAGTTGAGGACTGGCAATGCGCCTGACGTCTTATTGCGAATCCCATAGATGGTTTCAAAGTCTGCCGTGTTTTCATTTTGGGGCAACATGTGAAAGAGAGATCCCGGGAGAGAGTCATCACATGAACGATGACAAGCCACAGTACCAGGATGTCACATTACAGGCAGTCCTTCAGTTAAGAACGTCTGACTTACGTACAACTCGAATTTATGAATGATATTTGGCTTAAATGCAATGGTGCGTAATAACAAATGCAACTACTTTGTGACGCTTGTGAAAATATAGTGCAGATTCAGCGGTTTGTCAGCTCAAGATACAGTACAGAATGTACGGTACTTTTACAATTACTGTATTTTTATCGCTATTATGTACTGTTAAATTATTTTCCTGACTTACCTGCAAATTTGACTTGAAGATTGAAGACTTAAGCAACAGACCTCATTTGTAAACTGGCGACTGCCTGATTAATCTCAAGCTTTCGGTGCGTATGAATGCAGTCTAATTAATTGATGCATCTTCCAAAACTCCTACTTGAAATGTTGCTAGATTGTAAATCGGCAAATCCCATGACCTACAAACGAACAGGCAGGTCACATCCCCTCTGGCGCCCCCTTCTGGCCATACCTCGCACACAGACTGCCGCGCTGCTGGAGGTCTTGCCCACCCTGTTCTCAGCCATGCAGGTGTAGGCCCCTGCGTCCTCAGGCAGACACTCCCGCACCAACAGCTTTGCCACGGAGCCGTCGAACGAGGGTATCCCAAAGCGAGCCGGCTCACCTGCAGATAAGGACGCCAAAACCGTTGGATAATCAGTGAGGAATAATCATCTCTGATTGGAGAAGACCCTTTAAAATGGGGCAGACAGATGCAATGACCTGGGGGCACTACAAACTGGCATCACAAAATAAACATCATGGTGGTGGGGTACTGACTTTGAAACAAAGCCAAGATCACTTCT
This sequence comes from Mormyrus hasselquistii, assembly GCA_026779605.1. Taxonomy (NCBI): domain Eukaryota; kingdom Metazoa; phylum Chordata; class Actinopteri; order Osteoglossiformes; family Mormyridae; genus Mormyrus; species Mormyrus hasselquistii. The sequence goes on along the minus strand of JAODKE010000050.1, from coordinate 13,679,902 downwards.
GTGGCAGGGGTGTAAGGGATTGAATGTCGGTTTGTAAGCTTCTGCAATGCATCCCAGATGAAGACTGGATGAGGAACAGAATGCATGTGTGATGCATGCAAGGTTAAACCCCATAGTGTTTGATAACTAATGGCTGAAGTTCCCCTTTGCCACTTTTGGTATCGTCTATCTTAACCGCCATTGTTTTAAGATCAGCTTTCACTTCCTTCCAGTTCAACCAGTTGAAGTTGACTGAGCTGAACTATTCAATTAGTGTGTCAATGGTTTGTCCCAAAAGATTCCCCAGAAAATCAGATCAAAACCAAATCACAGACCTGTACTTACTCCTTCAGCAAGAGTGATGCTGTTTACAGCTGCACTGATATCTGCACTGAACATTTTCAGAATCTCCTCCAATCCCAATCCCATATTATCAAAGTTTCACAGACTGCTCAACAGGTCATGTCACCTCACTTTTCTTACATTCCTTCTTCACTCTATTACACAGAGGTGGATAGTTCAGGTCCATAAAGTAAAAATCCAGACCAAGATTTTGTTTCAACCAATCATTTAGGTATAAAGAGTCACGGTCACAGAGTGACTCCAATGGTCGGTTGAAACGAAATTCTGCTCTGGATTTTTACTTTATGGGCCTGAACTATACATCTCACAGTATTTCAGATGCCAGATTTGGGGCCTATACATTTTAAGCTTTTATGTAAATAGATATTTTAGTGGAGAAACATCCTAGAGTTGCCATGCCCTCTATAGTCTATAACCAAAACTCTGGTGATGGTGGACATATGCGATGTTTCTGTACATTTATCTATCATCTATATATATCTGTACACTAATCCTCTACATGGCCCCAGAAAGAAGACAAATGAGTCAAAACCCTTTAGTTTTTCAAAGAGGCAATAAGGTTGCCTCTTATAACGAACCACCAACATCTTGTGAAAAAATCTGTGGAATGAAGACTGTTTCTGACTGTGATTCTTTTTTTGCCTCTTTGACCAGGGTTAGGCCAACTGGCATACCAATGGGTATGTGAGCTCATCATGTGCACCCCCCTGCCCCCACCTCATTAAAATGTATCAGTCGCTGGACCCCCTACTCTTCCAAAATTTATTGTGGGGGTCCAGGAACAGTCTTTAGCTCAGCATCCAGTTCAAACTGGTCGATGCGTGTTTAATGAGGGATGAAGGGAGTGACCTGCCACTCACCGTTGTGCAGCCAGGAGATGCTGATTGGCTGACTGCCGGTGACGACCGCCCGCAGCTTCATGTCACAGCCCTCGTCCGCCGTGCAGTCCTCCAGCGGCTCCGTGAACTGGGGGGGTCTTGGCTCCCTCCCAGGCCTTGGGTAGTCCTCTGCATGCATGGGGGGTGACAGAATAGGAGATAGGGTCAATGACCTAATTGTTTACTGGTTCTTCAAAACAAATTAAACACACTGCACTCACAAAATATACAACAAGCACAAATGAACCCTTTTTGATCCAATTACTTGGTTGCACATCATTTTAAATAGTAAGAAAAAAAGTCTTAAATTTAATTATTCATGAAATCAGTGGCTCTTTCTGCCATCTTTAACGTGGCTTGTCAACAGTTCCATGTATAAATTGTTAACGGGGATAATTTTCCCAGAGAGAGAAAAGTCTCAGCTTCCAGTCATTTTAATAAATCCCTTTGAGACACTGTCACTGAAACATGTCCCAAAAACCAGATAACCTGTGTGTTTATCTTTAAGATTTGGCTTTTAAAAATAGTTCTGAAGCTACAAGGCTACTGAGTACAGTACATGGACAGACATAACTATACATAAAAGTTGCACTACAATGTATTATTAAAAACTGCACTTTGTTTTTGTTGTACACTTCCTGCATTAGTGTTATTATTTTGTAAATACAGCAAAATGCCTTAATAGTGTTTATAACTTTGAGTTGTCAATAATACATTTATTGAACCAAATAAATATAATTTTTTTTGACATATTAGGGTCTGCCAGTGCCTGCGGCAATCGGGGGTTAAGATTAAGATTAACTTTATAGATCCCAGGTGGAAAATACTGGACGGTTCTTGCTCTGGGGCCTGACGGTGAAATCACTCTGTTGAACCTGGGATTTGACTTTCTGATCAAAGACACAGCATCTTAATCCACTGATTCACATCACCTCCCAAGAGAATAAGGACATCCCAAGGGTGTAGATTTGGGTGTGGGTGGTAGTGACATGTCCGTACCGTGTATTTTTTGGGGGGGGCAGGGGTTTGGTCCCTAGCAATGTTGAAATCAAACCATCTCCTTGGAATATCCCCCCCAGTCCTGGTGTAACCGCCTTGCCTATGCTCAGTATTGGTGCCGGAGACCGTACGCTCCTCTAGATGCACATTTCAGGTACGATCTACTAAATGTCCACCAATGAGAGCTTATCGAGCCACGGGGCACAACCTGGGTGGCCTGCCTGTCAGCGCGGATGCTCACCATCCATTCACACACCGCTGCGCTGGCATCCCGACGGGCGTCCCCAGGAATCCCAGCTCATCCCAGTACAGGAGCAGGAAAGGCCCACAGTATGCCGCAGCTCAGACATGCACGAGGACAGCACTCAGCCCGAGCTTAACGTCAGCACCACTTCCGATGGATTCTCATCTCTAGAAACTTCTCAAGCATCTTAATATGAAGCGAACCCCCTCAGAGAGCTGTCGAAACGCAATTGCTTTATATTTGACAACGAGGATTTCCCACTGTCTCCCTCAAACGGTCTCTCTGTGAGCAGTCGGCGATCAGCGGCCCGATCCCGCAGCATGAAAGCGCGACGAAGCACACAGTGTCTATGCATGGTCACTTTGTAACTAAAACTGAGAGGGCATCTGGAGCAGCTGCGCGTCTCATTAAAACAGCCCATTCTAACTGTGCAGCCTGGATATTAGATAATTTAGTTAAAATGCCCCCCCATATTGTGAGTACTCCCACAGTATTGTCTGGGACATAACCCCATCCTCCTTACCCAAATCAATGCCCTTAATTTTTTTTCCCAAGGTTCAAACAATTGATAAAAATGTTAATTTAACCAATGGAATTAACAGCTTTTGCTTCTTTACAGAAGCCAGATACATTAAATGTATTGTATAACGGTACTATAGCTAAATCATTACTGGGAATTAAACCAGCAACCTTCCGGCTACACCGTCATACCACCACTTCATTACCTGCAGCCCAAGATAGCATTTCAGCATTTCAGCACTTCAGCATTTCAGCACTGGAGCTACTCATTTCAATAATAGGAACCGTTCTATATATACACCAGCATTTAAGCTTACCTGGGGCCTTTTTGGCAGGACATGTGCGGTTGTTACAGGGGGGATTCGCCACGATGGGGCCATTCTCCAGTATCCGTTCTGCAGTAGGGCTGTCCTGGGCTGGCGCTGAGGCCTTGACATGTACCCTAAGGGTGGAGACAAAGCGCTTGTTTGCACCGTCTCCCATGGCTCAGGGAGAGACCGAGCTGAGCGGCTGCACGCACCCGGGCGAAGGGCAGAGCATTAGCCTGAAGCCGCCTAATGCCTCAGCGGTTATCTCTCAAAGTTTATGTCACTGTTTACGTTTCTGTTTAACACACACCCACCCCAACCTACCACCCAATCTCTCCAGCTGTGTCACTTCTTTTACTCTCGGTCTGCCTCTATCCCTCCTTCTCCCTTCTTTCCCTCCGGCTCGAAATGCCTTCTGCTTCTCTCTCTCTCCCTCTGTTAGCGTCCCTTCACCGGCTACAGGTTAGCAGGGGCTCTGTCCGCCCTGTTTAACCCTCCCCGCAGGAAGTAGGGTGATTTTCATCCCAAGTTGTCGGGGGGGGAGGGGGTAGTGTTTGTGTGTATGCGGGGGATGTCAGAGTCCACCAGAGTGCAGAATGCTGGCATGTTAGTCATAATAAAAATACTTTTAAATGTAAAAGCTAATTGGGTGTGTATAGGCTACTGGCCACTCCTTCCATTTCATTATGCCTCAAATTAATGTTGTGACACTTGAAAATGTCCATATTCATGCACAGAGCCAGAGAACGCTTACACTGGTTTCTGTTCCGTCTACTTGTTTAGCTTCACATAGTCCACTTATCAGTGGTATGTTTGACCTTTGGATGCTACAGAGGAGCAGTGAGTCTGGATTTGCAGAATTTAGTGTGATTACATTTATTGTTGGCTGAGGCTTCTTTGCTTCAACACACTCAGGACCAATTTGAAACAAGGCTGTCATTGTGATCAGGATTTAGAATATTAACCAAGGAAATCGAAACCAGGGCTATTCAAATCACAAAGAGACAAAGTCTTCAAAGTCCGAGCACTGCTGATTTCCCAGCCTTCCTTTACCTGTCAGTCAGGTGTGAAGCCTCTGTGGCCAATCGGAATCAGTAATCATTAAACCAACTACCTGGGAGAATTGAAAACATGGGCTGGATTTGAAGCAAACTATGTAATGTGCAGTTTTACACAGACACTCCTCAGTAAATGACTGAGTTGCATTCCTACGACTAGGTTGTTAAGCGAATTGGTAGATTAGCGAGGATGTGCTCCTTACGGATATTTCAAGCAGACTACTGTAGTGGGTTTTTTAGATATTGTCCTAAAGTCACCTCTGCACCACTAATAACATTTTTAGTTTATAAATGTTTACAGGCCGCAGGTAATCGTTTTTATTCATTTTTGCCGACATCTTGTACCATAGGGTGCGCAATAAAATAGAAATTCATAGACAAAATATATAGCCTTGGAACACTGACTGACCACGAGAACGAGACAAAATGAAAAAGGGTGACGTGAGATGAGACGCCTGACGCTGCGCTGGTCAAGTCCACGTGGACGATAAATAGGTAGGTCATTAAGTGTAGAGTGTCTGTACTGTCTGTACTTAACTGTTTGTACGCTGTAGATTTTTGTCAAGTCGCACTGACAGACCCCTAGATTCTAGACTCAGGCTAATGTTACCGTGTTAATTTGGTGTCTTACTTTCCTGATTCTGTGAGTAAAAGCAGGATGTTTCCAGGGGGAATTATATTACAGAAAAAGCAACCAGCACCGAGTGAAGGCAGCAATAACACACTGCAGTGCTCTTTGGCAAGCTGATCCTGATTCGCCTGATTCTCCTGAGATAGTCTCTTCTGCAGCTAAAGTATAATTGTTTGTCTTGAACCTAATCGTCTAGTTTGTTTGGGCAATAAACATCATTCCACGAGTGGTTTATGAAATAGTTCTCTGTCTAGAGATCCAGAAAGTTCTACAGACAGACGACTGCCCATGTTTGTTGATTAAAACAAACTTTCTGTTGATGTATGGTGACATGAAGGTCAGAAGGGAAGCTCACACAAGCGTCACAGCTTATCCTTCCACCTTTTCACCTGACTTTACATTTCCGGGACAGTCCTGTCATTGAATTCTTCGTTGCTGGGCAAAACATTAACCCCTCCCGAATGTCTCACCACTATAATCTCCGAGGTTAAGGCCTCTCGTGTCTGCATTTGTTTTGAGGCAAGGATGGCCTTTTGAAAAGTAAACACAGGGTGAGAAAGTGACCAATGGTTATGGAGAGAAGGGCATCATATATTGCTGCTTTGTGTTTTTTTAGAGTACTAATCATTTTAATAGCTCTTACTCTGCAAACGCGTTAGCGTGTTATCGAACTCCGAGGGTGGATTAAAGGGTCACACGCAAAAACGGTCTGTCTCTCTGCAGAATGGAAGCACAGCATGCAAGGGCGGGTCCCCCATTTCTTCATCTAGACTCTACAGTTGGATTCAAGAGGTTCTAGAGTTCCGGAGCTTTGACTTGTGGCAAAGTTGGCATAATAAAGCCAAATGACAAAAAAGAATGAGAGAGTAGTCAAGTTCCCTAATAATGTAACATCCTGTTTTGATCTGCACTTGTTTAAGTCATATGCCACAGAGATCTTTATTTGAATATTAGCACCGCAAAGAACGATGTGTGACAGAACCTTCATGCATGTGTTCCCACCAACTCAGAGTGACTGATTCATCTATACCCTGTTCCTATTGGGCCTCTTGTTAAGGCCCTATCCTTAAATACTGGCATTGAGAGAATGTCGCTAACAGCATCCAGCTATGCTATGTTACTGGGAGGTAAGTTCCTGTGTCATCACGTGCCATTTAGCAGCTAAGATATGCCAAAGATAAGAGAGACAAGGTCATAACAACAAGATATAGGAGGATAATTGGAATTGGGGCTCTGTGTAGGCCTTCCTACCACAGGGAAAGGCTAGCTACAGTACCCTCTTCATAGGCAACGTCATGAAATTATACAGGTTCATATATTATGAACATAGCAGTAACGCTTCCCTTTCAGATAACTTACTGCTGTCTGGCACAGTTAAGCACAGGGCTGACACAGGGACGACCATCTAAAAAAGAATAGACACAGAAAATTTCAGAAAAGCTGATCAAGGATCATTCAGTTTAACAAACACCAGGGGTGTTTCTCAGTATCACAAATGCAAAGATCGTACTTGTGGTCTTGGCAAAAATGGTCTTGCTAACTTGCCTCCCAAGAACAAACCTGGGATACAATGAATTTGATACTTTGGGCTGGACAAGAATGACATCGGGGGATTTTTACTGTCCTCCATATACTTTTGTTCTTGAGCATTGGAACTGGTCTTCGACAATGGAAGATGATGTAAAACGGGTACTGGAGAACACAAGTACGGTCAAGTATGTATATTGAGAGACACCCCAGGACTTGTGTTGTACTCATTGGCTCATTTAGTACCAGCACCTAGCACAGCACTGGCCAACGGTTTGTCACTGGTTGGCGGACAAATGCACGTGTTGGCAAAGCTGAGGAGCACCTACCCATGACGGTCAACTGAGCAGAAGCACTGGTAACCCCGGCCAAGCTGGACAACCGGCATGTGTACAGTCCTTGGTCGTCCATACGCACCTTGTCCAGCTCCAGGAGGTGGAAGCCGGCGGAGAAGGAGGAGTGGACTTCAGAGTTGTTGTGCAGGATGAAAGAGTCCTGGAAGAGACAGAGATTGGGGGACAGGGAGAGGGAAAGAAGAGAGGAGCCAGCTTGCTGAAGGATAGCATGTTATTTTGTCAGACAGACATATTTACGCATGCATTACCCCAGCAAGCCGGCCCAGCTGTCTAAGGGTATCATTCAGATGCCTCAAAATATCTTAAGCAGAACATTTTTTAACGTGCTAAGAAAGTTAGATGCACAGATTTTCATGAACATTTTTTATGATTATAACTGTCAATAAAATACCTGGGGTTGGTATGCAAGTATCTGCAAAGTGATCTTAGCTTGTTCATGTTATTTTTACTCTCCAGCCGGAAGTTATTCAAATTACCCCTGTGCTGAATAACTGCTTTACATCTTGAGCCACTTTGTGAACTGAACATATATAAGATGATGAGTTGTGGGTTTTAATGAGTAGAGCTGTGTAGATGATTGTTCTTGTGTCTCTTTTACACAACTTTCAGGAATGGCTGTCTTATGCGCATTTTGTTTGAATGTTTGCAATATTTTTACCCTATGTTATTTATGACTTAAACAGAATGTTCCTGAAATTTGCAAGAGTTCCTGGCTGTTTTTGTTAGTATGTTCAACTCATACAAAATAGAAATTCTTTCAGTGACCGTTGAGAATATGAGATTAGTTTTGAGGATAAAACAATGCATGTCTGTGATATTTTCAATTATAAGAAAACTAATTAAAATAATCCAATATGTTTATTGTATTGGTTCTTCAAAGAGATTGATCGTTAAAATGATTTTTTTCTGTAACATGCTCTAATCATAGAGGCAGGACCGAGATTGAGATAGACCCCAAGATCGAGATGGACCCACGCAGACGAGGTAGGCCTGAAACAGTTAAATCTCACTGCAGTTACACAGCCCAGATGTTTGACTGATTTGTCTTGGGGCTTAAAGTTTGGACCAGCGCAATCCATGCATGAACATAAAAAGAAAACTTCACAGGGAAAATTACTGCGATGATATATTAATGTACACAGATACAAAGTCTACCCATGAGAAATGTTAGACCATTAACTAAAATGTTACCCCTCTCTGTGCTATTAAGAGGAATTCAGCCATAAATATAGACCACTGCTCTGTAGCTAACGCTAATGGGTTAACCCTGAACTCACCAGCCTTTACCTAGAGTTATTTGGGATGTCTGTGTATAGATTCCATCACTCCTGCACAATATGCTTATCGTGCATATGCGAATATCAGGAAAACAATGAAATATTTTAGCAATCAATGTCTTAAGGGCATTTTGTATGAATGTTTGCAGCAGTAACTACTCACTGTATCTCTCTGCTATATCTCCTCTTTATCCTGTAGACACAAATAAATTTCATGCGAGGGTTTACCCTCTATGTAGATTGTGCCAACTGGGGGGGGGGGTAGAGGGGGTGTAGGTAACTATCAATAGATCTGGGGTGGGGGGGGGGGGCCCTCCAGCGCAAGTGGGGGGTGGTTCAAAA
>JAODKE010000050.1:13652738-13671321 GCA_026779605.1 Mormyrus hasselquistii | reverse complement strand
AAGAAACTATCCACTTTACCCTCTTGTTATCTTCCTTCTTTCCCCAGAAGAAAAAAAAAAATTGGGGGGGAGGTTTTCCCTTTTATGGAGGGGGGCACAGTGGGGGGGGGGGTAGGGGGGGTGTAGGTCACTCTCAATAGATCTGGGGTGGGGAGGGGGGGCCCTCCATAGAAAATGGGGGGTGGTTCAAACCCGTTATTTTAACATGTAGTTATGTGTATACTCTCAAATGCAGGGAGAAAGATTCTTCTGTATACTACTAGTGCACCAATCACCACTATAGAGGGCTACAGTGTTTTTTGGAACTTACTGCCTTGTTTTCACTGATTTGATTTCTTCTCCTTGCCCTGGTGCGGATATGTCGAAAGGGGAAGAGCTTTGTACTTACATGTGTATAATGGTAAGCTGTTCCGTTAAGCACGACTCAAAACAGATGCTTCCAATGTGGCGACGTCATTAATGTTCAGCTAAGCGAGGACACACCTTCAGCCAGATGACGGATGGAGGGGGCCTCCCTGTGATCCGGGCCTTGAACTCCACCCTTTCTCCCTCTTTTACCGTCACGCTACGTGGCTTGGTCACAAAACGTGGGTGGCTCTCCCCCCAGCTATGGTACCGCCTACAGAGAAAATGGTAGAGAGAGAGAGACAGAGAGAGAGAGAGAGAGTAGTCATGAGAAGAGGAAGAAAGCAGGGATGAAGAAGAAAAAAGGCGATGAAAGAACACGAAAAACAACATGATGTGAAGTTTAGGGGAATGCAACAAGACCCAACTACAGTGCTGCTCCTTTGGCAGGATCTGAAGCAATTTCTATCTAAAACATACATTACAAAAAACATGCCTGTAGTGCACTACAAATGTTCACCTTTGCATGAGGTTGAAAGGAAGCATGTAATGATGATAATAGCGTTTAGAAATTGGAAGCACAAGTGTGCAGTTATACCCAGAGTCTGCTTCACCACGTTCCCACTATCTTAACTGCTTTTTTAGGGATCCACAGACTGGCTGCTCTTGCTAATGGTGAGGATGTCCTTGGAGAATGAAGATAATGGAGCGGGTCCTCACCCAGGGGTTAGGGTTTGGGTTAGGTTTAGGATAAGAAAATCCGTGTTTCATTGAACAATACAGAATCTCCTGTCTAAGGTGTGACTAATTGTCTTGTTTTTTGTTGATGTCTCATGTTACAAACAGTATGTAAAGAGTTATCATCTCCAAAAACACCAAAAATTGAAACCATTCTCGTTTAATTTTTTTTTCTGTTGGCGGCAGCCATTTTAGTAGCCATGTTAACGGAATAATAAAAGTAACAACAAGCAGAATAAATTCGGTCCCTGCCTCCCAGCTTACCTCAGAGAACATCCTACAGGCTTATTCACGTGATCTGAAAGACACCAGAACTACGTAAATACAGTAGTATGGCATAAGCCAGCCCCAGTGATCGTAATGGTCATCAACCTCATCGTTAATGTCCATCATTAAGGCTTAATGATCCACCTTAAAGCACAGGAAGAGCAGGTCCCTCTCTCACCCTTCAGCTCCAGCCGGAAGCTGCTCTTGGCCACGCCGGCGGAGTTGGCGACCTCGCATGTATAGCGGCCCACCACAGCCGGGCTGGCGTTGGCGACGTTGAACACGTGAATGCCCCATCCAAGGCGGCAGAGGCTGAAAGGGGAGGCCTCGGAGTCCACCGGTGCCCCATCATGGAAGAACCTCACGGAAGGTTCCGGGTTGCCCTGCACCTGTATCCCGGCAATGAAGTGCTTAGCCATTAGCATAGCTAACTCAACTGGCTGGTAGGCTGGTAGCATGTGTCTGTTAGCATTAAAAAATTTAAAATGGATAATTCAGTTTAGAGAAGAATTTGGATAAATGAGGGTAAGGAGAGGGTTAGAATAAACAGCAGTTCAAAACATGACCTCCACAGAGTCAACCCACAGTCATGACTGTTCAGATTTCAGTGATACTGGCCCATCGAAATTCACAGACGCCCTACAAATTAGCATCATACCCATATATGCTATGGTTTTCTTTAGAAAAAAAAATCGAGCAAACAACCAGAAGAGCGTACATCTCATAGTTCAGAATACAATGACACCAGTTGTAGTGATGAGTAATTCTTGGCAACAGTTTAATTAGGCTCATACTTTGTAAGGGCAAAAACACCAACCTTATCTTTCTTGTTTACTCATGCAGTAATCGAGCTAAGAGTTAACTTGCATATTTTGCCCTAAAATACAGTCGCAGCAGATGCCTGGTGGTTAAGGAACTTTGGAGACCCTGCAGTTGAACAGGAAGTGACACACATCTGCCCCCTAGTGGATACAGCTATGCTGCACAAGTATTAAAGATAGCGGATCAAGAGGCGTAGTGAAGACAAGCTGTAAATCTTAAAATAACCTCTTTCAGTACAAACTGGAGCAGCACTCACCTGGAAATAGAATTACATTTATTCTGCTTTTTTTTTCCTTCCAGAAAATGTAGCCCTGACTCCAAAGAGTTTCACCTCAGTTTAAAAGCTCATGAGCCAAACATCTGGTTCAGAACAGGGCTGATCTGCCAGGCTGCTTCTCCATTTGTATAACGAGGTCCTCGTTTTAAATTGGCTGCTCCTCCATTGCGCGTTAAGCCATCTGCATCGCAGCGGTTTTCCCTCCCTGCGTCATGCCCTTAACGAGAAGCAGGCAGCGCTAACACCCCGCGTCCCTTGGGGCCAGACTCGGGGCCCCCGACTCATCTGTGAGCCTAATCCCTGCGGTCGGGGTGACTGGGACGTCGTCTGGGGTGAATCAGCCTTGACCGTGCGGACGAGCCGATTCCCCATTCTCACAGGCCACCCAAAAACAGCCCTCCTCCAGCGATGGAAAATGAGAAAGGCATTGTGGGACACCGCCAATCTTAATACTGCGTGTGACAGGAAAATAGCCTAAGATAGGGGAACCCACTGGAACTGAAATCGGTGTCAGGAACCTTCCGGAACATCACAATCAGCCCAAACAGGACAATGCATCTTCATCTTTCCCTCCACACTCCACACTCTTCTCAAAGCCCCCTTCAGAATAACAGCAGCACCTTACAATCATCAAACTGAGGCAAATAACATGCTTCTACTGTAATCGATCCCTGAAGAAAATGCATTCAGACTAATGCTATGACGCCTTCTTCAGTTAGCTGTCAAGCTTGTATGTCAAACAAGGCAAATGCTGTTTTCCCATTTCCATAACTGATTGAAAGAAACGCCATTACGGTCAGTATTCTTGAATCTCCGGCTTGAGAGTGGCTCTGTGAAACTGTGTGTAGTGTTCTGGCTTCTAGTCACTATTCATTTTCATTATTGTAACCTTGACTGTTGCAGTCTGGGGCAGTTATGTTGGGAACGATGGATGGAACCGTGTCACACTCAACCCGAATGCCGCACAGCTGGGTTCCACCTCACCTTGATGTAGAAGGTCGCTTTATCCCCACGGCGGACCGTGGCATTGCGGGGCGGAAGCAGGAAATACGGCAACTCCGGCACTACGACGGGACTCCGGTGTCTTCTGGGTCCAGGCACCAGCCTCAGGAACATGGGACCCTGCACCAGAGAAGCCAGCTTAGCCAGTACCGGACATGAATCCTCTCAAAAGCTTTTCTGGAAAGTTCTCAAGCCTATCATGTTTCAGCTCTTGCCTAGCCCGGACAGACAGCACATTTTACTGCATCCGTTTCTGCATCCGGACCTATAAAATGCCGTATTAAGGAGATAAAACACAGTACACAATGTTACACATTGAAGCAGACTATTTAACAGATGCTTTTTGTGTTGGTTTCTAACCTACTTACTGCCCTGTAGTAATTAGAAGCTATTTATATCAAAGATTTCCCCTCAAAGTATGGCATTAAAATAGCCCTTTTCTGAAGCATGCGGCATGAAAACTGCAAAAATGTTTCACCATTGACTGAGAGGAAAAAAAAAATATGGAGGTAATTACGTAGGAGGAGGTTGGAGCAAACACACGTGCACGAACGCTGCTAGGAATCAAGTTTTAGGACTCCTGGACTAGATAAACAAAGGAGCAGTCAGAAAATCAGAGGCAGACTAGAGCCAAGTCACAAACGCCATTTCAGCCAAGGAAGGAAAAAAGAAAAGGTTAGTGCAGTTGGCATGATGGATTCAGACAGGCTCTCGTTATCCCAGCTAATTACTTTCTCATGGACTCCATCACTCAGAAAGTGGAATAATGAAATCTTTATTATGTGCAGACAGCAATTAACATTTTAAAAGATGCATACCTAGGAACCTCTTTCATAAAGGTAAATGGGAAAATTACGGTTAAATAATAAAATTAGTTTAAAATAAAATTAGGAAAAATAAAAAGCAGCTAAAAGATATTAGAATTTACTGTTCCATTTTGGGCCTATATTGGGCGACTATGGAACAGACATGGTGTGCCAAGTCTACACCAAACAGCAAAGCTTCACACTTTTCTCTTGTGTGGGATAAGGCTCAATGTGGGTACATACTAGACTTTTTTTAATGCTGCACCTGTGTCCACTGAGACACAATCGGACAAAACATCAATCAACTGGCACAGTCTATGGACTGCACCAAGACAACCCACTGCACAGCACAAGAATGGCTACGCAAATTACCAGCATAACCAGAATCACTGCTTCTTTGAAAAACAGAAAATTAACCCCAGGAAGAAAGCAGTGATTCATATGATGCCAGGTACACTCAAAAAATAAGTGTACCATAATCACAGAGCTACGCTTATATTCCGCTTTATATTAAAAAGACAATCAGCTATGAATTAAAAACTAAAATTACATCCAAAACTAAGAATAAGCATTAAATTTGTTCCACTAGTTTAATTTCCAGATACAATCTCTTGAGTGGCGACATAAATTATTTGGGCATTTCAGAATCACGACATACAGCTTATACAGATGCGTGTGCTTCGTTTGAGACTTACAGATTTAAATGCTGTTTCTTCTGTTAATGAGAGACATGCGATGCCTACATCCAGTACTCTTCCGTGACAGCAGCCTTCAGCCTGTTCTTTGTGTTTTGAGCTGGTAACGACCTCGCCGGCCAGTCCTTCAGAATGGAGAAGTGGTTATAAAAATGGTTGCTCGGGTCGCAGACGTCAGAATGCTGAGGCACTACAAAGGCCAGCCGGACCAAGTAGAGGCCAGAATTGGCAGTTCCGACACGAGGTAAACCTTACCTTGGGATCCACCTGCATTTCAGAATGCAATAGGCGAGGTCTAGAGTATTAAACACATACACATGGACAGACACACACCAGAACGCACAGTGACACAAGGCACGGACAATCGATAATGGTGCACAAGCGATTCTTATTGTCTCTGCTTTTTTTTTTTGTTTGCATTGTGATACAATTGAGCCTCTGATCAGACTACCGTCCTTGTTTTCCGGCCGTGAATGGGTCTCTGTGCGTGCACATGACCGAGAGTGCCTCTTAATTCAGTCACACGCGAGTGCGTACCTAGGTGTGCGTGCTGCATTTGAATGGGCGAGTCTATGACATTGTGTGCGTGCGTGTGCGCGTCTGGATGGCTGTCTGGAGTCGTGATTGGGTTTCAGGAAGACAGCCTCCCTCTCTCTTGCCTCATCAAAGGCGTGACCTCATCTTCCAAAGAGTGACCTCATAGATGACCTTTTCACATGTGCTGGAAGGTAGCCAAGTGGCTCCACCCACTGTGCAGTTATCGCTAGATCTTTTACTAACTTGTACACATTAAGAGTTTATCTATTGGTTACTTTTAAAAAGTTAAATAAGGGCTATTCACAGTTGCTGTTTGCCACGTTCCACTTGCTGCTAACTAGAAAATAACTGGACTGATTGCAGTTCGAAATGAGAAAGAAATCATGGATTGTTTGCTTTCAGCAACAATACGTTTCCATTTCAACAGTAACAGACTTGGTCTGAGATCTTCATCAGCCCAGAAAGGGGGGAGGATTGAAAGGGGGTTCAGCTGTGGGGGCAATTCCTGACATCAGCAGGGACCGGGTCATGCCCTGAGGTCAGCTGAGGGCAGGGGGGGCACTCAGCTGGGTCCTGGGGCTGCACCATGTAGAAGCAGCTGGTCTAGCTCCGGATGAAGGTGGGGGAAGATCATGGGGAAGTTCCTTGCGGCCGTGGGGGACAAATTGGGTTGCAGGGACGCCCAGGAGTTCCAGGAGTGATGCCACTTGTGGTCCATAATCAATATTCTGGTAGACCAAAAAAAAATTCTAAATAAAATTATCAAGAGCGATTGCATCCCCTCCAGAGCATCACTGTGCCCTTGGGAATTCCTCAGAAAGTCTAAACTTCAGTGTTTCCCAATCCAGTCCTCGGGGACCCACAGTCAGTCCATGTTTTTGCCCCCTCTGAGCTCCCTGCCAGACAGACCACATTTTTGGGGCCCCGAGGACCGGATTAGAAAACACTGCTATAGATAAGTGTTTTAAAATGATCATGCACACCTTTAACAGACAGATAATCTGAAAAATGTAAATATGCACAAAACACACATCTGTTTTTCATTAGCTTAAAATACCTTCAGCTGAATCTGCATCATACGCCAGTAAATCCTTCTCTGTCTTTGTGATCTTTTTCTTGACGTTCACTGGGGTGATCATCTTTTTAGTTTCTTTTCTGGGGTGCTTGACTGATAGCTGGGAGGCAGAGGTGACATGGGGTATTACACTGTACAGGAACTTCTGTGAAGCCAACCAGTCTCCAATTACTTGTCAGATGTGATCTTTAATTTCTACTGTCTTTTTGTTCTTTGTGGACTTGACTTTGTTAACCTTGTCCGGACCAGAGGAGTTGGTTTCAGGCCGGGGAACCTTTGAGAACAGGTTCTCATCACGTCCCTCTGAATGAGAAGGGGAGACATTAGCATGAACTTATCAGTTGTAAAGACAGATTAGATTGTAGAGGAGGTGGGTCCAAGCAATTGCAGGAGGCAGGACCAACCAATGAGTTGTCTTGGTTCTGCCTCCTCCAGTTGCTTGGACCAACCTCCTCTACAATCTGATTGGTTATCTTCCTGAACCAATCATTTTTCCTTCTGCCCTCAGAACATTTTTGTGCAAGTGAAACTACTATGAGCATAAAAGGCAGGCTCTCACCAAGACCCCTGATGCATTTCATCAGCTGACCTCTGCCAGCCCAATCAGGCGAGCCCTCTTGGTGCAGCATGTGAAGACGTCATCTGGCCATGCTGTTCCAGTGATCAGCCAAAGGGTCTTTCTCCAGTAGTAGTATTATTGTAACGTGATACGTATAAAAACCATCTAAGAAGCACATGACCTATCCCCCATGGAAGAGTCAGAGTACTAAACCGCCTAGGGAGAGGGTATGCGGTGGGACAGAGGGTAGTAATTTGTTTCTCTAAATAAAAGGCATTTTCCATTGATGCTCCATGAAATCTGGAATCCATGATGAATAAGTCAGAGCACGCCAGAATTGCCTCTGGTGGTCAATGTGCTCCTCCGACTATCCCCACAGAGAGAGACCTCCCCAAAATCCCGGTCATGATTCCAGCACAGTGACCGTTTACCCTTCGACAACATCCCAGCTGTTGGCAGGACTCTCTGGTGAATATTGTTAACTGGTCTGATTTGCAATAGGGGAAGCAGCAGAGGTAAAGAGGAAAGGAGCACAGGGGGAAGCTGGACCACCACAACAAACAGATGCTAGATGCGATAACTTTAGGTTTCATTGTATTTATTTCTTGTTTTATAGCCATGGGTGGCCTATGCTTATTCAACCAGATTATAAAGGGTGGCCGTTTATTGCACTGTTTGTTTAACTGTCATTTTGAGTCATACACTAAATGTATTAGGGTGGTTCTCCATTGTTATATAAATAAATTCACACCCTGTCTCTGTTGCATACTTTTACCAGGGCAGTTATATTACTGCTGATGGAAATATTTATTGATTTTGGATGTTCTATTTCACAATTCTACCAAAGCAAATGTACCGTGTTGCGGGACCTGTAATGTTTTGAATCACTTTCATAGCAATTGACTGGAGGAGAGACCATTCTGCATACGATATATAAGCAGCACAGGACATCTGGGCAGTGCCTGTTATAGTAAAGAACTGGACATGGTTCAAGAATGAAAGATGCAACTAGGAACACCAAAGCAACCTAAGTTCAAAGGAACAGTTGGTCGTATTGGATGACATTCCCTTTATGATACTGGAGAGGGTTCCTGTATTCAGTATATGCATCAAGGCTTTATAGAAAACTATCCCGAATGCCTCTGTAGTCCGAGATGGGTCATCGCTCTCCCCCGAGGAAAGGTGGAGTAAAGAGAGAAAGAAAGCAAATAATCTGTCTGGGGTGCTGCACCGTTCCAGCCAGTTCGTCAACGCCCCAATTGGCCTGCGAATGAGACAGGAAACTCTATATGTAGCATCCAAAAGTTTTTCACTAAATCGTAGAAGGTCTCATCACTTGTCTGCATGAATTTCTGTTTCTCCTCTAGAACTCTTGGGAGTTTTACTTACACAAAAATGTTCTGAGAGCAGAAGGGAAAATGATTGGCTGTGATTGTTTGAGAAAGGTGGGTCCAAGCAACTAGAGGAAGCAGACCAACCCACCAGATGCCTTGGTCCCGCCTCCTCTACTTGCTCGGACCCACCTCCTTTACAACTTGATTGGTTATCTCTCTGAACCAAGCATTTTTCCTTCTGCCCTCAGACCATTCTTCTGTAAGTAAAACTCCCACAAGCTGATGGAGACCACGCAGAGTTCTTCCCGAGTTACATTTCAAGCCCTTTTTAGGACCTATGGCTGTCCGTCATGACTGACAGGAAGTTTTGAAATTTCACTAATATGTCCCCTCCAAATGTGAAGTTTTAAAGATTAAGGCCAACTGACAAGCTCAGTCCTCCAAGGAGACCAAGCGATCAAAACATCACAACAACCAACAATCATCAATATTATCAGACAGTGTTCTGGTCCTAGACAGAGGCATTTGCAGCAAAAATGAGACATTTAAACATAATCTGCTTCATATTGATATTTGAATATTTGTTCCAAAATTTAAATTCACTCTGCGTGCATGTGGAGTACAAGACATTGATCCCTACACCAGATGCGGCCTACTACGTTAAACAGGCCCATCTCTAAGGACAGCCGTCTATCTCAGCTGATTCTCAAAGTTTTGTCTGCTATTGCATAAATATCACTGACTGCAGACTTACCATCATAGCCTTTCATCTTTAAGGCCCCCTCAGCTCAGCGGAGGCCGACGTCAATTCCCATGTCATCCACCGCGGATGACAGACCACCCGCACTGACGTGACCCTGCGATTTTTTTCCTGACCTGCTGGAAGACAGAAGCAGAACACAAAAACTCGCGGCATATTTACGTCGGCGTGACAGCGTGGCTTCTGTCAAGCGCCTTTAAAAAATCGATCGGCCTCATTTTATTAGCCCTTCGTCCAGTTGTTCTCATTAATGCTTATTTATGTCATGGCTACGATGAGTCAGAGCTGGCATCTGCTGGGATACACCATGGAAAGAACACTGCATCTTTGTTGGCCCTGACACGCACTCAGAAAACCACATTCCAAGACAATTACTTGACAAACGCACAGTGCGTGATTATTTGTGTGTCTCCAGTTCACCCTAACTGAATGTCCTTAGCCTATATGGGGGAAAGTGCCAAGCAAAGACAATGAAAGCATAGAAAAAAAACATTTATTTAAATAGAATTTATATATGCAAAATAATTCCATTTGAACTTAGCTCAAACTTATTTTCGTACGTGCATAGTTCCTTGTATATGTGCAGCAAATCTTCTGCATTCTGCATCAATGTACTCAAATGAGAAAAGGTTTTATGAGAAAAACGCCAGAATTCCATCCATTCATCCATCCAGTGCCTGCAGCCACTTCTCTTATTCAGGGTCGCGGAGGCTATGGGGGTCAGGCAGGGAACAACCCAGGAAGGGGCGCCAACCTGTTGCAGATGCCAGAATTTTCCAGATGTAAAGAAATGTTCAAAATAGAAGCAAATATTAATTAATCTTCAATGACCACAGAGGACTGATGCAGATAGGAGTCATTTAAATGAAGTTTTTCTGACCTTCATGCTGTTGAGAGTGGGATTCTGCTGTTATTCCACTTGGCAGGTCCTTGATATGACCTGTCCCTCTGTAAATCAATCTATAAAATAGTGCAGACACAAAATAAATCTCATATAATATAGAACATCATAAATTGTGTGTATCCTGAAAGAAAGCAGGACATATTTTAGAAACCTTTCATTTATTAAATATTGCAGACAATTCTCTGAATTAAAGACACCACTAAGGTTTTAAAATGTTTATCGACGTCTTTTTTGGTTATTAGTGGTCAATATACCAATGTGTTCATGCTAAACGTTAGAGCAGCCCCTGTTCGTGGATTTCCTAGTACCACTAATCTTCAGGTTTGATTGGCCTTGCTTGTCTGTCCTATTAGCATTGATAGCTGCAGTTCTGCTTCCGAGCTCTGCTGTTAGGCCTACCCCGAAAGAGGACTGCCCTCTTGTGTAATATGAGCTTGATAGCCTACTTGCCATTTACGAAGACCTCAAATTCGCCAGAGGACCTCTAGAGGGCGCTCGATCTTAAATGGAAACAATGCCAACAATCTTAGTCCGTGTAGGCTTCTTATTAAACGTGACCTTAACCAATACACAGAGCTAACGGATTTTACTAATTTAGTTTTAGCTCTCAGTAACTGGGCTTCAGTGCTTATAAGCTGTACATACCACAAGCTGTCACTGAGAATTCAGGATGTTAAAATGACTTTGGGGGTCTTCGGAGTAGTATGATGGATACGGAAACTTACTGGAGAGCTTCGGGTTTTAAATGTGACAGCGTGCCTTTATTTCTTACAGCTGTGATTACCTAATCGGTGCATATAGTTTTACTTGTTTGCAGTCTTTTCTAGACAATTCCTCAACACGCTCAATTTGGAAATATAGATGAACAAACAGGCTAATCGTTATACCATAGAAGATAAATACAGAAGAAAATACTTAAAGCACTGCAAAATTACTCAGATGCACAAAAGCTCTCGAATAAAGCTGTATTTTAAATGGCAATTTAAAATGCACGAAATATATTCCCTTATAGTTAAAGAAGATGGACCTTCATTAAAGGATTTTTAATTATGTTCTGCGGTATTTTATGGGTTAGTATAGAACAAACAGGCATGCACTTCGCCAAGCTCATCATAGAGTACGACAGCAGCTGCCAACATGCATATCTGAGTGCTGTGTTTGGTCATGTGATACATCATCGCTGGAAACCTAGCGGGTCACGTGACCCTAACAGGTGTCCGGCTTATCACTTACCGCAGTTGGTGCGGTATTTCGCACCGCCTCCACTGAGATGGAGCCTCTTGCTGGAAGGATGATCTCTCATGTTCCCACTGTGTTCTCCGTGGTGGCCTTCGCGATCTCCCTGATGGGAGGATCGCGGGCTGGTAAGTCAAAGTGGGCGAAGACATAGAACTTCCTGCAACTAGTTAAAGAGTAAGAAGTTTATTACAAGCGCGATTACAGTAGTATTAATAATTAAACGTAAAAGGCCACTCCTTCTGTCCACCCCACGTGACATTGTCATACCCTTTTTATAAGCCATGTATTAATATTAATGCTATGCATTAAGTGTAAGTAAAATTACACTTTCATGAAAATTGCTAGGTAGCATAATTGCTAGATAGTATAACAGCTTCTCACCACTCTCATATTGAACTGTGAACCTACAATAGCTTTTCCTGCAAAAAATAAAGTAAAAATATTTATCTAATTTTTTTGAATATTTACGCAGTTATGATGCCAAGCTGTTATACCCCATTAGACCACTAGGGTATGTGTCATCCCATTTGACATTTCCCAGTTTGTTGGGAGTGGTAAGTGACCTTGCTTTTATTGTGTAGTTCACAGGTTTCCTCATTTTGCTGGACATCATTGAGGCTGTAATGGTAATTCTTCTCTCTGTCTCCAGTAACAAACTAAACACATATGGGGTCTCTCTTTACCGTCATATAAATATTAACTCAGTGGTCAGTTTATGATGTGCATCTACTTGCTAGTGCAAACGGCCTATTCCTCCAAACAGCAAATTATATGGCTGCAGCTGAAAGCATAAAGTACGCAGACAGGGTCCGCAGACTCACTGACTGTTTAACTAAGCAAGATGTCTGGTCTGAGCGATCCTGAACATGGAGTGGTGTTTGTAGCGCCTCAGAAACTGCCACCATCCTGAGATTCTCAAGCACAGGTAGTTTAATACTTTATTAATCCCGGTGGGGAAATTCTCTTTACGCCTCCCCCAACTTGCTCTCTGGAGGTGAGCCACCCCACAGCAGCACCCAGGGAGACAGGCTGAGGCTGGGTTTGAACCAGCGACCTTCTGATGACAGGCACAAAGACATAGCCTGTTGAGCCACATGCTTTTTGGGGACTATTTATAAGGGGATAGATCATCCTATCTCCCACTATTCCAAGAAGTTCCTGTTGGAGATTGTAGTAATCTCTCCCACTCTTGTTGGAGTTCTTTACCCTTTACTTTGAGTGGTAAAGGACTTTCATAGATCGCTTTGTCGCAGCTCCGACTTTCGAGGTTCACTGGGAAAGGTGTGATAAACGAAAGACATCCAGCCAATGGCATTTCCGTGACAGAAAACTCCTCGTTAATGAGAATGCCCAGAACCAGTAAAGCTAACTGGAAGAACGCAACTGCAAAAACAATAGTTCAACTTGACAGTAGCATGCAGAAAGCCTCCCATGGACACACAACGCATATTGTAAAGGGGTGGGAAATTTCCAGAAACTTTCCATTCCAAGGGAAGTTAAGCTGAAGAATTTTGGAAACTTTCCACGGGAATTAACAGGAATATATGCGAATTAACAGAACTTAATTAATCAAGTGGGTACCAGGTAGTCCTACCTGATACCCACTCGATGTACCTAATAAAGTGGCCCCTGAGCGCAAGTAGCTGGGTGACATCATGTCAAGGTGACTAATTGTGCAGACATGTGTTCCTGTTTTCTGTCAGTTGGAGCATGAAGTAACCCTGAAGGCCACAGCAGTAACTAATCAGTACAACTTAACAGACAGATGTTTCATTGATGAATTTCAGAGGTAATAAGAAAGTGAAGTTTAAAGATAAAGTGCAAAGCTTAATGAGAACAGTGAGAAGGTATAGAACCAATGTATAAATTCTACAATTAAATTTCTTTTGAATATGAACTTAGATGATTAAATGTTCATTCTTCCATCCATGTTCTATAACTGTTTATGCATTATTTTCTTAATGTGTATAAGATACCATATTGAATTACTGCCTCGCTCTGAATTCCAGTTATAAATATGTTTTGTATACGTTTTTCACATAAGCAGAAATGCACACGAAAGCTAAAATATTGTCTTGAAGTTCCACTAAGCCTCTTGCACATTCTCTGACTTTGGCTGAGTGTGTGTATACTTTGGTGTGATGTCTTCTAGTTCCACTGCTGTGGAGCAGAAAACTACACGGAATGGGGAAAGAGCGGCTCTGTGCCAGACTCCTGCTGCAGGATCAGGATCAGATCCCCTGCCTGGGGGCCGAACGCTTCGGCCAGGAGTATTTACTGCAGGGTAAGATTTTCCAGCAGAGACACCCACTCGCACCACACATTGGAGTTCCTCCCTGGCACCGAACTTCCTGATTTTTTTTTGTTTTTTGTACCTGGAGGGCATGAGGTACTTCCAGCACAGGAAAGGGGAGCTAATTACTGTTAATTAGCAGGATAATTAGGCTTGCTAAGTGGCAGAGAGTGGCCCTCTGTGGACAGACATGCCTTCTAAGACCAGATGTGATGTAACAGGCTTTGTCCTTTGATAAGTAGCACTGCGACAATACCAATTATCCTTTGACTATGCAGGACTGTGCACTTGCAATCGAGATGTACTTACAGGACAGCTCCCTCGCGATAGGAGTCGTCTGCATTAACCTGGTGTTAGTGGCTGGAAAAGGCTGGCCTAGAGGTGCTGAATTGTTATAAATATTCATGGACAGTTTAACAGATTTTAGAGTCACGCTGTCTGAGCCCAAAGGCATCCTGCCTGGGCTGCCTATGAATATCCATGAATTTAACAAAAGCAAACGTCTTTAATCAATGACAAAAGCGCTTTAGTTGGGACGTGAACATGCCCTTAGGGTAATATAGCAGTCTTACATAAATAAAACAGCAGAACTCACACTGCAGTTCTTCTACAACCCTAGACTAAACCAAACAGTCTGGGAAATGTGATTGATGTCATTATGGTGCTGACGTGATTTGCACTGTAATTCACAACATTTTGATTTTGCAGGATGTAAAAATAGGAATCTCTCTGGTCAAATGAATGCCATGTCACATGTAATCAATGGAATAATAGTGATTTCCATGTATATTAGTCTTTACACATTTATAACAAAGGGATTTTTAGTATTTCAAGGAGTTGCAAATTTGCATTCTGAACACCACTTCTTAAATTCTTTTAGCCCTTAAAACACTGGAATCAAGCCATAAACATAGTTAGTCATGCTATAACAATCCTCCGCAAAAACAATGTTGTTTAATTTTGTGTCCCATAAATGCTATTAAAATTGATGATCCCGTGTAAATGATTATAAACGTGGCATCTATATACATGCCAAAATGTATGCTATCTTGTGCTAAATTACACAAGCAATCTTCTATGTTTCCACCTTGACCCCTACTTGACTTATGAAAATTTACAGTTGCAGTGTTATAAATAATAACCCAGACTGGTGTTTATAAATCCGTCTATAGACTCATCTCCCAGTCCCATCCGTAGCTCCCGGGAGCCATTCTTGAGGGGTGTATTTTCAAGAAGGCCCAGCAGGAAACAAATGACCTGGGCTTCAGTTGAAGACATTCAAGGTTTTGTTACACTCTGCATTTTGACATGTTTGACTTGTACAACATATATGATTTATGACCAATGATCTTGTAAACTCTTTCTCCAAAATATTTAATCCCTGTATTTTCAGGAGGTGAGAGGTTGATAATTACTTAAACACAGTCACAAATCTTTAATCGCATTTTTTGTAATGCTGTTTAGCACACTCCAGATTTCCCAGTTGGTCTTCAGATCCACGACCATGCTTCAAACTGGGACGCTGGTGCTGCTGCTTCTGGGTTATTTACTGGAGCCATTTGCGCCTTGTCACCCCAGGGGGGCTTGGGGGGGGGTTGCTGTTGCTAGGTAGCTGAACCATATGGAGTCACCCGTCCCCTTATGGTGTAGTTGTTTTTTTTTTTGTTTTTTTAAAAGATAAACAAACCTCCCCCTCCCCCCCTTTGCCCTGACCAGGCGGCGGAAGAAATGTAGCACGTTGGCTGGTCGTGACCTCTAACCTCTTCCAGAACGCTGGCTCCGATCCCGGCTTGCCCAGGGCAGACGACGGGCTCGGTCCTCTGGGAGAAGAAAAGAGTTTTCCAGTAACCTCCCCCGGGACGTGGGGGGGGGCGTGCTTGGGCTCCTTGAACATTATCTCCCAACAGCCTCCATACTGCCCAGGACCATGTACAAAATCCTCACCATTACTTTCCAGGTATGATATCAGAGGGTTAACAGAACTGATGCGAATACAGAGGGGTAAAGACCATTTCCTGACCATTTTTTTTTTCAGTCTGAGCTAATGCCGCACTGACTTAATGATGTAGTAACTTTTTCCATATTGTGCTTGAAATCGAGCCAGGCATAGGCTGCTGCAAAAACCCTCATTACCTTTGATGTAGAACTAAATATCCCATTTGGCAAATCACCTTGTGATTTCAAGTCTTGGATTAGGTATAATTAGAGCTGGTGGAAATAAGAACGCACCTCGTTTTTGGAGCGGGTCATCGGAGCAGGAATGCGTCTGGCTTTTTGTAGGAGTGAGCTGGGTGTTTAGCCAGAGGCCTGTGAACATCGGTCACTGGTCTCGCAGAGCCGCTGCCCTGCCGCTTGACATATGGTCTTTAATTACCTGTTTCTGGAAGGCTAGAGCCAGATACCAAATAAGTCGGCATTTTGTTGTAATTAGGGGTTCGGGCACCGGGACGTGTGAGATCCTATCAGACGTCGGCATCGATCACTAGACGCCTCTCGCTTATCCAAAGCAGGCTTACAGAAATTAAAGGTCGTGTCTAAAACCAGCTGGACAGCATTGTGGTCTGTGACTCGTGGCCCTAGAATCATAATCATATGTTTGAAATGCAACTATCTGGCTTTTGAGAGAAGGATGACAAAACCCCTCTCTATAGTGCAATCAGTTGCATTCATTGTAATTACTTGAATTAAAATGACTGTTTCTGTTTAAGGGATTATGCCAGCTAGTTAATGAGGCTAGTTCCCCAGCAGGGGGCATCATATCCATGAAACTAAAGTCTGCTTGTGTGCTTTTACATTGGCGGTTTACCTGAAGGGAGATGCATTTGTAGAATTATTGGATATGGATTTATTTGGATCTGTTTCTAATCTAATCTAATCTTCTAATTTAACCAATATATATATGGGTATATATGGGTTAATATAATATAGGTTGGTACGAATATCGAATATAACTTTTTCCTCAAATTTTTTTCATACAAAGCTGTATCTAGCCATTGTTTCGCATTAAGTTTAACAGCCCCTTACGCTGTATATTCAGTTCCCCCACTGTCTTATCTTTTTCCTCCCCCGTCACAAAATTACTCGGCTACCTGTTAATGGTCTCTATCTCCACTGTAACGGAAGCCCTGCATTTGCAGTGCAAGGCCTCACCATCCAAACCCCGAACAACTAAGCTTCCTGCCAAATCTCACCTCTCTGAGTTTTCTATTCATGCCTGATGCCCTACGAGAGGTCATATCTTTACGTGACATGTGGTCACTTACCAGAAATAAGCATTCAGTAGAGCAGGCAGCCCGGCACGGTCAATAAAAGCTAGCCTCGCTCCGTGCCGACTCCACTTTTAAAATTAGAAGTCCTCTACTCTTTAAAGCTCCCCGCCCAGCTGTCGCAGAGGGCAGCAATACTGTTCAAACCGCAATGCTATGGTGCGCGTCCCCTCTGTGACTTCCTGGCAGAAACGATTGTTGCGGCTAAATTAGTTCCACGTGCCTAACAGAAATGTCTCAATTGCCGGTCTCAGAGGCTATCATGTGCACAGCTGTACCCAATTATCAGGCGGTTCTGTCTGCTGGCCCCAAGACTTTTGACACAATACAAGAAAATATGGTGAGGACCCCATCCAAATTGCTATACCATGTCAGACCAATGATGGTTTGCAGTGTAGCACATGTTTCATGTAACTTAAATCCGTCAGAGGACTGTAGTTGAGTATTTGATTAAGTTTGGATCAGTGTGGTATTATTGAATAATAAATTAGAAGCAGCAAGAAGTTTTGACAGAGTTAGTGTCAGCCTACTTTATCGCTGCGGGGGTGTGTGGGGGGGGGGGTTGCTTCTGTATCATTTGCCTCCACATGGAGGCCTATTCACTTATATGCTCTCATGAGGTCCAGATGGAGGTGGTTACACGGCCCAGGGGAGGAACCTTCCAAGCTTCCCCCCTCCCCCTTCAAAACGATCCTGCCCACCACCTCCGATACCCTTTCCACTACCTTGCTGCGGGCATTACCATTTTGCTATCCCCAAAGCTAGAACATTGTAGCACGAGGAGCTACCTTGCCATCGCAGTCGTCCCACCCCTTTCACAAAGAAATGGTTCAGGCCAGAGTTGTAAATTCCTCTAAAGGAATAATTAAGAAGGAAAAACGGGGGTGGAGAGTGCCGAGTGCCCAAAAAAGGAGCCATGGCAGTTAACTTAACCTTCTCGGTCTGAAGTGTGAAGCCCTCAGGAAAAGAACTCATTTATCATCGAAATGTTTATTACCCAAGTTGCTTAGCTAGTACGGCTTTGACAAAGAAACCTCCAAAGGACTTACAAATGTATCCATTCATATACCTGCTTGGTTTCTGGCTTAGATTTTAGCTCCCTAATCAAGGGTACAACAGCTGATTCAATGATCCTGAAATCCTTAGCTCACCAGTCCTACCCGATGGTCATTCAACGAGTTCTTTTGCGGCAAAGCCTCACGAAATCCATAGTATGTTTCAAGCTAACACCGGTAGTGACTCTTCCAGGGACCAAGTAGTGCCGATACAGCCAAATAAAAGCAGGCCTTGGGCCTTTTAAACGCCGAGCGGAGGGAAAGTGCCTAGATCCACAGCTCATGACTGATGCGACCGCTGGTATTTGCTTGAGGAAGGGCTCTTCAGTCTGGAAGGGAACAACCTAAGCTAAAATAACAGCGGAGGAGTAGCACCAGTGGCCCAGACAAGAAGGCATAGGAAACCTGAAGGTGGAAGGTAGTAGATGGCAGATGCAAGAACAGCAGCTGGGTCAATAAGAAGGCATGTGGCGGGGGGGGGGGGGGGGGGGCCGGCCTTACAAAAAACGGGGGGCCGGGGAGGGGGAAGGGGGGGGGTGGGGAGGAGGGCCATCTGGTCCCCGAACCCCCCCACCCCCCAGGACCACGGGGGGGGGGGGAGGGGCCCGC
>JAODKE010000050.1:13616509-13634559 GCA_026779605.1 Mormyrus hasselquistii | reverse complement strand
ATATCCCCCCCTCGCCTCCGCCGCATTTGTTGTTGAGTGGCTTGGTTCGGCGGGGGGGGGGGGGGGGGTGGGGGGGTCCCTAGATATAGGTCTGTTGTCGTCTGGGGGTCACTGTCAGAGAAACCTGCCATAACTCATGCATTATTCCAGATCTTTCTGGTGAGCCTTGCCATCCATCCATCCATCCATCCATCTATCCATCAATCGCAGGATTTATGCAGCAATGTTGAAAAATGCATTTAGGAAGACAGAATTAGGAAATATGTTTGCTATGCAGAGGGCCTAATTGGCTGCAGAGGTTTGTATTAATTCTGTTTAATTGCTTTTTCATTAATACCAACCCCATGTGTAGTTTTGTGGAGCCCAAGCTGAGCCCTGGAGAAACGAACATTAACTAAGCAGTTATTAAAATCCCTGTTATGAGATCTGCACATTCAAAAATCACAGTGATGTTAATTTGTTACTAATTCAAGAGAGAAAGTGGGACAGAGCAGAGCCCTTTTTACTCTGAACATTTCATACTTTGTATCAAACTTTTGAGATGATGTTTCTGATTAAATCCGCTCTCCAGTGAAAGTGTATCATAACCTCATGTTAACCAACCCTAATTCAGCCTCACTAACTACACGTAAACGTCCCAAATTTTAAAGTGAAAACACACATTTTGACACAAAGCTCACATGGTATCTTCTTATGTATCAGACGTAGGTCCTGAAATGTCATATCATTGGTATTAAATTTTATTTTATTTAAGAATGCCACCATCTGATTCAGGATTTTGCAGCCTCATCTGGGGAATAACCAAAAGCCATTGCTGGGACGTGGACCAACGCTCTGCAGGCTGCAGATCTCTGCCCTTGCACATCTTCATGAGGGAAACCAGCCTGCTGCTGCGTGAACAGCCTGCTTCTGTGTGACCCGTAAAACCAGGAGCCCGCAGTGATGTGAGACGGCTTAGGACTACTTTGAGCTGCCAGTGTTCCCCGAACAGCATTTTTTGTCACACCGCTATATGTAGGAAGTCAATAAATATCTATGCAGGAATTTTCCATGCCCACTTATCCAGTGCAGAGCTGCGGTGGGCTTGGTGGGGGAATCCTGGGTGTGATTTCCGTCTGTTGCGGTGTACACACTCACGCAATAACAGCGGCCCAAAGGCCACTATGGATATACCAACGAATCAGAACAGCTGAGAACATGTGTGGCACAGTGTATTAGGGTGGTGTACCCGTGATTGGAAGGCTGCCAGTTCAAATGCCAGGGTTGACAGACTGATGGTACTGTTGGGCCCTTGAGCAAGACCCTTAACCCCCAACAACTCAGTGAATGTTGCTTTGGATAAAATCATCTGTCAGGTACATAAAATGTAAACTCAATGGAGAACAGAGACAGAAATCAAGCCCACAACCTTGGAGGCATAAGGGTACAGTTCTGCCATGATAACAAGCAGAATTTATCTAGACTCTTTGACTGTTCCATTTACATTTTATTCTTATCTTCGCACTGATAAGATAGCTTTCACATTAATCTATTAAAAAAAAGCCTTGTAAGGCTGGTTTACCATGCGGGCGCATTACATTTCCACCGTGATCGTTCTTTTTCTCTCTCCTGTCGCCAAGTGCCCTGTATTGCGTCCTCCGGATCTGAAGGGGGCGCCCGCCCAATCGACGTACCCCTCGCATCACCCCCTCCCTCCTACTCCTGTCGCTCGCCTGATAGTTGGCGCTGGCAGGCCGGCGGCTGCTAGTAGCGGATTGGTCATCACAGGAAGCGCAGAGCAGAAGCAGTATTAGCATCAGCAGCCCCGCAGACGCGAGTCGGAATACCCATCCGGTGATCGGCAGCATGGGGGTTCGGAAGAAGAGTAGCAAAAGCCCGCCGGTGCTTAGCCATGAGTTCATCATCCAGAACCATGCCGACATAGTGTCCTGCGTCGCCATGGTCTTCCTCCTCGGGCTCATGTTCGAGGTAAGTTCTGCGCCCGCAGCCCGCCCGGGCTGGATCAACCCACAGCCCTGAAACGGAGCACGTCAGGTTAGACCAGGTGCTCGTCCATCCGAATCGGAACCGGAAGCGTGTGCCTCCTTTTAAGCGGCGCTTTGATCACCTTTAACCTCGCACCCGTGCGCTTCCCGGCGCCTTTATGCAGTTTTTAGGTCTTTTCAGGGATAATTCCGCCGGTCTCACTCGGGACTGTGAGACCACAGCCTGCCTGGTTGGGGGCGCCGCGGCCACTCGCAGCCCCGACACTTTCTTTAGCGTTACGTGGCAGTCTGTCAGCGGTCGACCGTCCGCTAGGCCAGGACCTGCCTTCCCCCTGGCTAACCACTGCCTGATCCCTTACAGGGTCTCTTTCAGAGAATATCTACTATTCCCTGGAACCGCTGCAAGCGAAAAACGCTACTTTAAATGCAATTACGAGCTTTAGGCCGCAATGCGTCATGGGAATTGTAGTTCCGCCCCCCCCTCTGTGCTTGTAGTACGTCAAGAAAAGTACACATCATGCTACAGCAGTACACTAGTGGCGTGCAATCTGGCTTTTGAATGTGTTGATTTTGAAGCACAACACCACTATTAGTAATGTATAAAGGCTTTCTATGCCAGGTTTACACACACAAGTCATCTTTTACCTTTTACTAAAACACTGACATGTCAGCACCAACCAGAGCCTACAGTACTGACCACAACACTTACCATCTGTCTATCTGATGCATTTGCTCTTTTCTGTCTTGCAGGTAACATCAAAGGTGGCCGTGTTGTTCATCACCGTTCAATACAATGTCACCATCACGTCCAGTGGTGAGTATGCTTCCCCGTGAAGGTCCGTTTAGGGGTCGGGACCCCGGCACACTGCTGGCCGTTTGCCCTTTCCCAAAGGCACCTCTGTCAAGCAAACAGGCCGGGGCTTTGTGCTTTTAGCCCCCTCTCTGAGCTACTTGCTTAATTTTACCCTTCAAAGCATTGCCTTTTATACCCTAGAGCTGCCCCGTTTTGCTTTAGTTCTGCAGGGGGTGGGGGATTTGGCATGCGCCTGAGTTCAGCCTCAGTCCTGCGAAGGCCTGGTGCACAGCGTCCCCTCATCCACGCCCCCTGCACCATCCCGCGCTCCTACCTGCTGCAAGCTCCTTGCTGGCTCCCCGCGTGCTATTTGCAGCATCCGATTTGTTGAATCATCGCGCCGGCAGCCTGGCGCAGTAGAAAGCAGGTTAAGATGGGGTAGCGGCACTTTCTGTCGAGAGAGTTTCCGTCGCACGTGGTCCCTCCGGAGATCTGCCGTGTCCCGGAGACGTGGTCACGGAGCGGTCAAGCGTGGCTGAGACACGAGCGAACCGTTATAACGCTCAAACTTTATGGGTCACGGTACCAAGGTGAACCCGATTATGCTGTTAAGAAGAATTGAATAGTTTATTTTTAGCATAAATGTATACACTTTACTTGGTGATCTAATGAAGGCCGTTTAGGATGCAGTCTTTTTTTACCCTGGCCTGCATCCTCACAAACATGGCACACAAGTTATTGTGAAAAGAATCATGCTTGGTCTCAGGTTTCTGGGGAAAAAAGGTACATCTTCAGGTCTAACTATGGATTCTTCCTTCAACTAATAGTGTAGCTGACCCTGCTTTGTTTTCACTATTTGCACATTGTAGGTTTTGTAAAGCTGAATTGTCTTGGACTTGACTCTGGCGTGGGTAATATGCTGTTTTGTGCATAACTTAGAACAGGGGTCTCAGACGCCGGTCCTGGAGGGCCACTATCCCAGTAGGTTTTCTATCCTACCTGGCTTCTGATGAGCCACACCTGTTCCTGGTATTTACTTGAGAACTAGTGTGGCTCATTAGAAGCCAGGTAGGATAGTAGCCCTGCAGGCCCGGAGTTGGAGACCCCTGACTTAGAGGCTCCTTGTTGCTTTCCTCTTAGTGTTTTCTCTCTCTGCCTTTTCTTTGTCAGCCTGCTTGTGATTTGCAGACTGGCCAGTGCACTGCTTGGCCTGTTTCTTAGGTCTCTTTTTAAGAATCCCATCCCCTCCAGCACCATCTCGCTTCCTCTTTTATCATGGTTGATGTTCGCGTGCCACTTCCAGTCTGACTCAGCAGACGGGTTTTGACACAGTATCTCTCTCTGCCTCTCAGATGGCTCCGAGGAAACCTCCACGAATTACTTTCATCACGGACTGAAGGATCTGGCCACGGTGTTCTTCTACATGCTCGTCGCCATCATCATGCATGCCATCATCCAGGAGTATGTGCTGGATGTGAGTGACGGCGCCGCCCTGCTGGCTCCTCCCACTTCCTCAGAGTAAATCCCAGGCTGGGTGTTTTCTTTGGCTGTGCAGTCTCGTAAATATGATCCTGGTTGACACTTGGTATTAAAGCGGCGTAGATCAGGTGACCAGACTGCATGCGTGCGCGTGCATGTGTCGCCCTACACCATGCAGAGGCTCTGGAGGGAGGCACCATAAATCGCTTCCTTCCTTGTGGCTTATATAATGTCACTCTCTTTTTTTTTTTTTTTTTTTTTTTCTTTCCCTAACTGTGTAAAGAAAATAAACAGGAAGATGCACTTCTCCAAGACCAAGCACAGCAAGTTCAACGAATCGGGCCAGCTGAGTGCCTTCTACCTCCTGTCCTCCGGGTGGGGCATCAGCATTCTGCACTCAGTAGGGCCCCCCGTTCCCAAACGGCACCTTGCAGTGTCCCTGTTGGTTTTCTCCGTCTGGAGCACGATTCTGAGCCTTTTTTTCTGTCCCCGTTTCTTTTAGGAAAATCTTCTGTCGAACCCTGTCAGTTTATGGGAGGGGTACCCACACACGTTGATGCCGTAAGTAAGCCCCCCCCCCCCACACAGCTCCTCCCTTGGTCATTCTGCCCATCCTTCACTACCCCCAAAGAGCCCAGAAATAAAGCCATTAAATGCCAGAATGTCAGAGAAATAATTGCATGAAATTTCGTAGTTACAGGAGCAGAGTGTTCGGCACGCGCGTGACGGCTTATACTGTGTCTGATGCGTGCTGCTCTTTCTGGGGGGCAGATGTCCTTTGTCCTGGGTCGTTAGGGAGGCCACCATCCCTTCAGCTCCTCCCTCCCGCTGCGCGTCCTCTGCCGTCTAACGCTACCCGTTTTCTGCCTACTAGGTTCCAGATGAAGTTCTTCTACATCTGCCAGATGGGTTACTGGTTCCATGCTCTTCCTGAGCTCTACTTTCAGAAGACCAAGAAGGTGAGTGCCGTGCCACAAGCCTTGGGGTCGCCCGGGGTTCTGTGTGCCGTGCGCGGCCCCTGACTGATGTAGGGAAGACACTTTGAGCTAGGACAGGTTTGTAAACTACCATGCCGGTGGAAAGGACCGGGATTTAACTTGCTACGCTGATTGGCCAGTTTCCTATACTCATGCAGTGTCACTAAAGTTAATGTCAAACAGTTGGATGAGTTTTTTTAGTCATCTTAATGCTACCACTAATGTCACTGGCATTCGTGAGGTTATGAATCAGCATCAGATATCTACCTCCCTCTTCAGAACAAGCATGAATGTGTTCAGGACAGCCAGATTAGAAGAAAGGTGTAATAATGAAATGGGATCAAGTTATTCATCGCCTTGCAATTCTGAAATTCAGTAGATAACACCTTTGCATTGAACTATTAAAATCTTTCATTTTTAATCTTATTTTGTCATCAGTGAGCGAAAGCAGCATGATATATTCATATCGCGTCAATCAAATGATCAACAGAGCAAAATTATCATGTAACTGAAGAGCAACACAGGAAGAAATCTTGGAATATCATCAATTCAACAATGCCAAGATAATACCTTGGTTCTGAATAGCATAGCAATCTAGACAACGGTGACAAGGTAGAAGATTATTCTTTAGGATGAATTATAGTTAGTGACTATGATTGAATAACTGCAGTGATATTGAACTATACTGGTATTCATGGAAGGCTGGCAGCTAAAATCTGACCAGATTTTGTGCACTTTAACTCTTGAACAATAGGTAAGTGAGGGTCCATGCAAACAGCCTAATAATACTTCACCTTAAACCACTGTGATGAGTTGCTTCTTGCAGTATTTACAGCAACTGATCATTATTGATGGGCTTTAATATGGATGACTTAATATTCAAAGGAACAAAGCAGAACATTATACTCATTTTAGATTAGAAATTTCCAATTACAAAATGTGTTCTCTCAGCTCTACTTAATGTCCATAGAAATATTCAATGACTTAAAATGCATGAATGTCATCTTGCAATCTTCCCTTACTTCCTAGTTAATATAACTTGCACTCTCAAGGGGAAAAATGAAAATATTCTACAATATGTCCAATAATGCAATATCTATCTTTTCCGCTCCCCTTTCTGTGTGCGCTTTTTCTCCTTTTCCTTCCTCTCCTGTTTGGTAAGCTTGTCCTTTTCCCGCTGCATCTTGTCCTGTTCCTTCTTCTTCTGCGCGTCCACACGAGCCTGGTCTCTCTGCAGCTTCTTCTTCAACAGAACGTCCTCCACGTTGGTGTTTTTAAACAGAGCTGACATGTTCCATGAAAGAATATTTCATAAGAAAGTGGGGAAAAAAAAAAACCTAACAGTGCCAAGCGCAGAAAAAGTACAGTTCCCATTGCTTATCTGACGGCTTTTTCTTTAACCTCCCGGCAGCTAGGGGGCAAGCGCTGGTATCCCTGAAAGCTGGTTTACACGCAAGCTTCTAGCGGACCGCTTTAGATTTTTACTCAACCAATAACTCTTGTAATCAAATTTGCTTCACTCTTCTGTCAGCTCTGTAATGATGTGAAAAAAACCTGCGATCTGGATTAAATAACAATGCACCACATTCCTCTTGTGGTTTATTTTGTATTACATAATTGATGCATTTCAAATTATTAAATGTAGCTTTTAAGGAAGTGGCCAAATACATTAATTCTAATAATAAAAGGATACATTTCTCACTGCTAAATGTACAAGCTGCTCCAGTTTGATCTTCTTCAACATCTGCAGTGTCAGTGTCAAGGGAAAGCACTGTTTTCTGAACGGCAACTTTACATGTTAAAAACCAATGACAGTTTAAAAAAAGGTGCTTCACATTTGTCGGACAAGGATTCCCATCTTTTTGTATAAGCTTCCTTAACATTCTGCTTACAGAGTAACTATTTTTGGTGGGTCTCGAACTGAAAATCGCATCAGCATTTGTAATAATCTTCTCCAATGATAAAGTGACTTTAGATTTTTAAACTGATAATTAAACTCTGAATATTCATTCCGTCTCCCTTGAAAAAGGAAATACATAAGGAATTGTATATTAACCTTTACAAATAAAGATTATTCATGCAGATCAATACAACTTATGGAGGTTGAAAAATTAGCTATATTTTTTAGAAAAACGTGACGCCACAACAAATGTATGAATTATTTTTCAATGACTGTTTGGGACATCAAAGGATATTCATCATCATCTGTTACATTGGCATACTGAGCAAGGACGGCCTCTTTCCTCTTTTTGTCATCCTCAGTCTTTTCTTTCTGTCTTACAACAATTTGTGCCTGTTTTTCAATCAAGTTGGCGATGGCTTGCACCTCATCTACAAAGAGATAAAGACAGCGACTGTCAACGGGTTTCATTTCAAATCCTCAAGGCATGTCCTTCATTGGAGATCTTACTACCCAATCCTGTTTTCACCACCGAAGATAAAATACTCCATGTCTCCTCCCTGATCATACCACAGTGGTGCCCACCACACCTCACTAGTAGAACTTGTTCCTTGGCTGAATGTATAGCATTACATGGGTATATTACATAAGATATATTTGATTTCAGTGTCCCATACCATCTGTCTGGCAGTTTCTGGCAGCTAATAAAGCACAGCTGTCAGTCCACTGCTTGATTATTTCTCTGCATATGTCCTCCAGTGAATTTTCATCCTAAAGTACAATTAGGAATGACACTTTAGAAATACACGGATCAATCTCCAAAACGCAAACATCTCCTGGCAAGTATAGGATGAATAGAAGATTCTGTTCATTGAAAACATTTTTAAACACCACATGAAAGGATACATATTAAATGAATTTGACCAGAGCGAAGATACTATTAATTGAAAAAATAATGTGACAAATGTGCAACTAAGTCATGGCTAAATCATTCCCTTGTAGCAGTGAGTTAATAATAACCAGCAGACCAACCATAGGCTGCTGGCCCTCCCAGCTGTTCCTTCGCCCAAATATAGCCTTTCATATGACAGCAGGTCAAATGATAGGCTTTTAATGAACAAATGAAAACAAATACTGCGTTTTAACTAACAAGACTTGTAGCAAAGTATTGTTAAGCATTTTTTTTTTAAATTACAGCTGTAAAAAATGTCATGTATTACAGAAACGCAAATGCTCTGCCTACCTATGCTTTTATACGTTTTAACTTATTTCACCTGTTAGAAGTATTTCTATTTTACTATAGGACGATCGCAGGGTTCGGGATAGCTACAAAAACAACTAGACGGAATCACATTGCATCGGTAATTGCTGCGTAATGTTACATACAACAGCATACTTCTCGTGGTATTTCTGATTTATCCACATTTGTCAGGACTAATGTGGCAGTCATAAAACACTATAAAAATAAATGGTAAATGGAAAATAAGGAGAATAAATAAATACACAGTTTCATGCATCCACGCGGACAATGAACAGACAGGGAAATAATTACCAGAAACGCGGACAGAATACCTCCAAGAGCATCTAATTTTTCATCATCACTCTCTTCCTCCTGAAGAACACCAAGAATATAAACTGCATAAACATCACAGTCGATTTCCAACTCATCTAAGCGACTATTTAACCAGGTTTCAAACTCCCCGGCGAGTTCTTTGGGGGCCGCCATCTTTACCCTTCAGGGTCCTGCGACGAAATATAGCTGTTCGGCGCGAATGCCTGTATCGTTTTAAAGAAATCAAATGTAATTCTTTTTCGCTTCGAATAATTGCAACGGTATGTTGTAAAGAAAATGTCAGTATAACATAAACGTACTTGGTGCTATCAATAAATGTACGGTGTGTACTTAGGGTTTTACCATTTTTTATTAAAACATACAAAAGATAAGAAAATACAATCTAAAAATCAGATTTGGTTTTTCAATCAGTTGAACTGAAAACCGTTAATGTAGTATAACAATATTTTCAGCAGTCACCACTAGATAGCAGTAAAAGACATTAATTAATTTCCCACCTCTATTCTTATATCTATATTCTTAGAGGAACGGGTGTTGATGAGATATTAATCACTAATAATAATAATAATAAATATGAATTGATGACAGTAGCATCAGAGATTACTAAATTATAATCCCTTGGCAACTATATAACTATGCAACACTAAAGATAGTCATTTGTAGAATTTGTCACAAAACTTGCGTGAAATCCTTACATTTTTAGCATTACGCGAGAATAAAATCTTGGTGAAGTTTTTGTAAATGCATATTCCAACAATACAGTGTACTGATAATCTATTGTCGGGTGGGTTTTGCATGAGAGAAAAGCCAGACCTTTAAAAAAACTGGAGCACGACTGTTCACACCTTAAAGTGTGAAACATCTCCCACTTTACAGTGACTGGTCAGAATTCACCTGCTGTTCACTGGGCAAGTTTGCAGCTTTCTTACTGAGATAGCCCAGCCCATAGACCCACCCACCCATCCATCCATCCCTCAATTTCTGTAACTGCTTATTCTGTTCAGGGTTGTGGGAACTTCACAAACCTTTACTTACTATTTGGTCAAAGCAGGTAACACCTAGAGTGGAGACTCAGGTTTATTTCCTGTTGTGCTGTATTAGCCATTTATGATGAGGAGGCCGGGATGAAGCAGATTAGCCTGGATTCTTCTGGGTATGTCAGGCCGCCGTGTTCCTCGGAGTCTCGGATGCGTCGCACTCTCTCCCAATGCCAGGTGGCTTAGCTTACATATCAGGAGGTGTGATCTAATCTTTGCCTCTTCCCTCCACCCTTGTTCCTATTTCACCACACGCATCCACCGTTAAGCGACAAGATGTCCAAAAATACCCCAATCCCACAAGTCCTCCTACAAAGTCCTTAGTAAAGGATTCATTCACAACGCTCCTTCTTGGCCTTAATAATAGTAGTTGTGGCCACCTTCTTAGGCCAGCAAGCCTGTATATGGTGGTACTGGGGTTACTCAGAATGTTTTATTACTGGTCTGCTCATTGCCGCGCATTTGGACTAACCAATACTTATCAACTAGAAACAGTTCATATCCTCCCAGGGTTTAGCCATAAGGATGTCAATAGCTTTAGGACCACAAGAGTCATTTCAAAATTCCATGCCCGAGGCTGTTAGATAGTAAAAGGTGACTGAAATTTGACAAAATCGCTGTAAGGGAAAACTTTAAATGCATATATCCATCCATCTGTTCTTTGCTTGTCCTATTCTGGGTTGTGGGGGGTCTGGAGCTTATTGGCGCAAGGCAGGGAACAACCCAGGAAGGGGGGGGGGGGGGGGGTAGCCCATCACAGGGCACAAGGCAGGGAACAACCCAGGATGGGGCACCAATCCATTGCAGGGCTCACTCTTCTGCATGACTGCAATTGGCAAATCAGGTAATTTGGTAACTCCAATGAACTTCAGCATGTTTTTGGACTATGGGGTGGAATTGCAGTACCAAGAGGAAACCCCATGGTGATACAGGGAGAACATGCAAACTCCGCACACATGGTGCCATGGTGGAGACTCAAACCCCAGGTCTATCATCTTCAGTGTGCAGTGACAGTGCTGACCACTGCACCAGTGTTCCGCCCCATAAATGCATACAACCAAGATATATTAAGATGTGCACCTTTTTGTCCTCTGTTCTTGGTACAACAGGCAATGTGATCCTCTTCCATGTTTATCTACAGAACCAAATGCCATTTTCTGAAGGTCATACCCATTGTAAGTCTCAAGGAATGTACTCACGCCAAGATGACTTTTTCAAGGATTCATGTGTCTGATGTAAATGTTGCAGTGTGTTTCTGACTTCTGGTTGACCTGTGTAATATTGCGATTTTAAAATCAATTCAAACAAGTATCTCATTATAGTTTGATGTCCTTACTGTACCGGGGTGGAAAGTTATCATATTCAAATGTCAGATGGCAGTTTTGTTTTTGGAAGTAAGTTAATAAAATATATTTCTGTATAACTTGGAAATGTATACATTGACAATCACTCGATTTATCAAAAGATCATCTATAGATTCTGGATAGTTTCTTTTCCCAGGGTACAATAGTCCAGCTGTCATTTTTACCTACAAATAGGTTTCCAAACCCGCAGAGAGAGGATACCTAACTAGTAATCACAGACTCCTTTAACCCACTGCTTATTGGTTCCGTTACTGATATATTGAGTTAAACTAAGTACTAATGAGCAGATAATCTAATGCTTTGATCAAAGCCGTGGGTCCGACCCTCATTTTTCCATTGATAATTTCAGCCACTGGTGTGATTGGTGCTCCAGAATATTTCCTGTAAGCCAGCTGGATGATGGAAACCCAAGACGACAGTCATCACTCAGGGTCCTGCTCTTCTGCTGAGTTCATCATTGTAATTTCATATGCTTATTAAAAGCTGCAGTGAAATCAAACACAATGAATGAAAATGGGAATAACAAGTGTCTGTGACACGCAGACCTGCTGATGCTGATTCATCAACGGATTACTGCCAGTGTACTGTATAAAGAAGCCTCGGGTTTGGGGGGGGGTCATTTATTTTTTGTGCGTATGTGTGTGTGTGTGTGTGTGTGATCCACGTATACCTTACCTTGTGGGGACCAAATGTCCCCACATGATAAATACTCATATTTGACAACATTTTATAATAATCTGTGACTGCAATCAGAAAACTAAAAATACCAAAAAACGTGCATTTTGTTTAGCTGCTTATGGTTAAGGTACGGGCTGGGTGGGGGTTTTCGTTGTTGGACTGGGGGGGGGGGTGGCTGAAATTTCTGTTTCCATCTGTCTTGAATCTGAAGGACATTTTTTCCAGTGTGTTTCAGTGACATATTCTTTAAAAGAAAAAAAATACTTCTACTGGTGCTTCTTTTTATTATCTAGATATTTTCCTAATCCTGCTGCGTTATCACCGTTCAATTTTTTTTCAGGAGCTTTTCAAGTCATTCAGGATTCGGAAACATCACACCAGTTACACTTTGCGAGTGATTTCCTTTTTCCCCAAAGGTGACAGATGCAACCGACATCAGTTTAATGTGGACTCACTTTTTTAATCTCCTCCGACGGTGCAGTCAGACGCACTGATGGGACCATGGCGCCAACAGGGTTGCCAAATTTGACACCTCGATTCCACTGCGTGGCCAATTTTTATGAAGATGGTAACTGGATGCAGCTCTTTGATAACCCCTAAAGACCAGAGTTCAGGTGTTTGAAGCTCATATATCTCTTCTCTGAAATGTTCGGGGTCGAAATCCACGATTTGCAGCCACACTCTGCGCAGATCCGATTTGTTGCTGTTGGTCCGGTTTCAAAACTCAAGCGGTTTTGATGCTGTGTTGAAAATGAGGTGTGAGTCAGCTGGCAGTATCGTCCTGGCCGTGTGCATGCTCTGTCATGTGGCTATATGTGTGACATCCGATGTGGCGGTCAGTAGATGGCGCTGTTACGGTATGTTGAAGGGGAGACTGTTTTTACACACAAGGGTGAAAATGTTAAAAAAATTCCTGTGCGAAACCAGTGCCAATATGAAAATAAACCTAATCCAGGTACCCTTTGTTGCTAATACAGATTGCTGTGAAAACTCTTTCTGAGCACATTAATATCTGCTTCTGGGAAAAATATTTTTTTTATCTAATGCAACATATCATGAAGAAGGCAGGGTCCCTGGAGCAATTTGAGGTCAATGGCTTTACTGAGGGGACCTATGATGCAATAATCCTGCTGACCATGGGGTTCAAACCAGCAACCGTCTGATCACAGACACAGCCCTCTAGCCCACTGAACCACACACTACCATTTGAAGCCAGTCTTAGCAGAATTTCAGTTAAAGCGCAAGACGGCAAATAAACAATAGCGTACCTCTAAATGTACACGTGTGCAGCACATAAGCTTTGTTTATAAACTTTGAGAAATACAAAGAGTTCAGTTCTCTGGACTGATCTGTAGTCAGATCATTGCTGCATGTTACCTAATTGCCACGTGTGTGTGTCGCGGATCTCAGAACGAAGTGTTATGTAACAAAGTAATAGAAAAATGTGCTTCACATCCGTGAAAGAGCCTCAGGCGAGGTGGGTGGAGAAGCCGTGAAGAAAACACAAGCTGGACCGAAGAGACCAAGAATGGAAAGCCTTCCAAAGTCCAGCCAGCTGTTTGGCCTGACGCGCTGTCCCATCGTGTTAACCGTGCGAGACACAGATCACACGGCTTCCCAGGGTGCATCAGGTCCCCACAAGGAGATTTTCAACTGCACCAGATAGTGAACCGAAAACCAATAATGCCCTCTTCTTATTGATTTCCGCTCCAGGATCATTACCAAAGTACCCAAACCCACTGGGGTACTCATTTAGTACTTTTGAGTACGACTTGCAAATGGGTTTGTTGTTGATTGGTTATGCAAATGTAATTCTGCGCCAGTCACTGCTGATGTAATTCTGCCTCAGTACCAGTTAACACGAGCATCAAGAAGTTCTTGGTGCAGCGTAAAAGTGCCGTAAGTGACTATACTTGCAGTGCACAAGTCCATATAAGGTCACAGGCATGCTGCACAAAACGTTCTGCTATGAAAGACACAGTTGCATTCTAGGTCTCTTAGTGGATGCCGGTCCTGCAGTGTCCTATCTGCCTGAGTTATTCTGCACTGTGCATCTCGCCACCTGTCAGACGACCACATGCAGGTAGCGCCATATCCAAAGGAGGCCCGAAAGCCATGGGGGGTTGATGTTTGGGCTTTGCTTTGGCAGAGCAATAGCACCTTTATGACATCATGCAATGACATCATACGTCGGGAAGCCCGGAAATTTAGGACTTAGTGACGTCTCTCAGTCTAAACATTCAAGAAGCATTGCTGACTCCGGGAAGCTGCAAAACCTTGGTAAACTCCTCAAAACTTTTGGTTATGTCCTCGGGGGGTGGATAGTTATACAAAAGGGCTTTTGCACAGTGCAGGTATGTGAAACCTGTCCAGTAATAATCATGGACACATTCACCAGAGTGAGAAGAATAGTAACTATAGTAACTGTTACACTCACATTAGTTTGAAGGAGTATAAATATATCCATGATTAGTTTTTCCGTTTTATATAATATATATATATAATCTAGTATTCTTAAAAAAACAAACACTCTCAAGAACTCTAAACTATCGTAACCTCCCAGCTCTTGTAAATGTATTATATCTCTTGAATGCTTATTTCACTTGCAACCAACAACAATATTGACAAGTAGGACGCTCAGACAATGTCTGGCGCCGAGAGGCTGCCTTCTACCAGATGAGCTGTGGTGTGGAATCGGATCTGTTCCTGCTCCCAAACCTGGAGAAGAGATGGACAAGGTTTGAAAGTTTGCTGAAGCTGCACCGTCTTAAGGCTAAGCTCTCTGGAGAACGAGCGGAGGTTATATAGCTGATTAACTGAAGGGAACTGAAAGTGTGAGTTCAAGTTCGAATGATAAACCTAAAGTAAAAATTCTGACAACATAGGGAACACATCCAACATACTGTTATATAATCATTTTAAATTGAAATTCTATGGCTGCCTCGCTAATTTCCAAAATTAATAATAAATGAATTTCTGACGTGCCCCATGACCCTGCTGAAGATGAGTGGTTAGAAGAAGTATGGGTGGATAATGCATAATATAGTCAGGTAGGCAGAGAAATGTATTTTCCCTCAGTGTTAAAGTGGCTTGCCAGTCACTCTCACTACAGCGAATGATTCTGAGAAATTCTTACAGATGAAGACAGTGAAAAAAAGCTTACACCATTCCTCACTCATTCGGTAGATGCTCTTTCATTATATGACTTCAAATTACCAAAATTCATCTGCATCCTCGTCACATCTCAGCAGGAGCGATGTGGATGATACCCTGTTGTATCACACCATGGAAAGCGATTGAGAGGAGAAACTGATGGAGTTCTCCAGATGTTTGACATGAAAACCAGTCTGGATAAACTGGGTTCCAGGGTGACAGTCGCATGGCAACAGAATCATACCTCAGAGATACCACTCAGCAAATCATGACACTGTCATTTTACTTGAAGAGCCACAAGCCCACTCAGAAATTTTGAAAGTATCCAAGGATGTCTATTCATCCACAGGCAACATGGGGTACAGACGTAGGATGCCATTAAGCCAACTGCTAATTTGTTTCTTTACTTTCTTATATTTCTGTTTTCTGTTATAAAGAACCAGCATCAGTGAGATAAGGAAGGTTCAGACATAGAAAAAGACAATATGACATGTAACATGTGTGTAATTCACTAAAACCTATTACTTAACTGATTAATTCATAAGAAATAACTATATAGTTATATGTTGTCAAATAAATGATAATGAACACAATTAATGGACTATAAATACTCACTGTGTAGTTTCCCTAGTTGTTAATATGCTTAAACTGACCTTTTGAAAGCATGTCATTAAACATAATATCTAAATTATAATTCCATGAATCTCTTTCCACCACAACAAATGCACTTTCAAATAATGTTAACTGAAAATCACTTAATTCTCTACTCTGAAATAGTATTACTGTCATGCATAACACAAAGCATTTCACTAATGAATGAAGACCTATTATCAGTTTGGGACTAGCCTAACAAAATTCTGAAATATAAAGCATTCAGTTTTACAGGAAAAGCCCCCTAAACTTTTAGATGGGATCATGATATCCCATGTCCCAAAGCAGAGATGGTACCCTTGTCTGCTGGTCAGTCACCAGCATTGCTACAAATACTTTGGTATCTGTTCACATATCGGCTTTGGTCCAATTGGTCAATCTTGGCTGAAATTGCCGGCCGATATTTAAACATTAACAGTATTCAAAGTTAGTAGCACTAGAGTTAAATTTATAGCTACAATAATGGAGATAATTGCATGGTTTTATAGGCCCCGTTAATTATTAAATCCAGCCTGCAGACTGATGTTTTGTTTTTTCACAGAATAAAAAACAATGTACAGTCATTCTGCTAATCTGTGCCAGCGAGTTCGGCTTAGAAGTGCTATTCCTGATGATATTTCGCAGCTAAATTTAGGCAGAGTGATAAAAGTGAATTCATAATTTTTTATTTAGAGAGAAAATGTTACATTAGTCTGTCACAAACAAAAATAAGAGATAAACACTCGATTATCAGGGTGAAGAATAATTAGGCAATCAGAAATTGGATGTTCCTCATTTCACCATTTATAGAAATAATTAAAAAACTATTTTCGTTGTGTAAAGAACAATCGGCCATTCGATGCACTGCACTTTACCAAATAAACCAATAACCATCATGAGCATCTTTTCCATTGAACCTGTCAAGCTTTTGATTTTGTCCCGTCATACATTTTATACCATCTATATTATCTAGAGCACTGCTCTGAGAAGTCTCCTGCTTGCTGCCTTGGTAAATCTCACGCTTTAGTTGGGCCCAGTAGTTCCCAAAGGGGTTTAAGTCAGGTGACTACGGGGGCCTGGTCATAATTCAATCACTTTTCAAGCCTTTTTTAGCCAATCTATGGAATACTTTGATGTATAGAAAGGGCCATTGTCCTGCATGAACGTCATGGTGAGGGCCATTGTCCTGCATAAACATCATAACCTTTCACTGTTAGCTGCTGGCTTCTTCCTGTACCAGTATTTGAAGAAAGTATCTTCTAGAAATTGGCAGTAGATCTTTGGAGTTCATTTTTACACCATCTACAAGTCGGAAAGCCCCTACAGGTTCATCACTGATAACTGCAGCCCACATCATCAACCCTTTCTTGCCACTTGAAGAGGGTGACCAACCACTCGCCCATCCATCAAGAGTCACTCTCATCTCATCTGTCCACAAAAAGTTTATAAA
This sequence comes from Mormyrus hasselquistii, assembly GCA_026779605.1. NCBI lineage: Eukaryota > Metazoa > Chordata > Actinopteri > Osteoglossiformes > Mormyridae > Mormyrus > Mormyrus hasselquistii. The sequence goes on along the minus strand of JAODKE010000050.1, from coordinate 13,617,540 downwards.
ATCTTTGCCGATTCTTGACGTTTGAGCGTTGAGCGTGTGTGCCTGGTTGAATGGAGGTTGTATTTGAGCCTTTGTGACCCTGTGACACACCGCATTTAGTACATCTGGAGATTACATCCAGGTTCCAGTTTTGGAAAATGGTGACACTTGATGCGAAAGGGTTTCTGAAAGTTAATTTAATTTGATCTTTGGCAGGTAATTTGTACCTTTTCTCTACATGCTTCTCCCATCATCTTTGGCTCCTGGCCACAAAACGTTTAAGTTTAAAGTTAATTTCCATTGATTTGCATCCCATAATATACACTTGATTATTTTCTCTTTTTTGCTCTCTGTGTCCTTTTTTGGTCGATTTTAATAGTAGTAATATTTTGCATAAAAATTTTGCACGGCACAGTATCTACAGATTCCTGTTTTATTACAAACAGAAAATACTCAAGTAAAATACTGAACATGCTGAATTTTTATATTGCCAATTCAATGCAGATACATCTGGACTGAAAGTATTGGTGTGAAGAGAAGATACAAGTAAAATACACACTTGCCTAATAATTCTGCACGCAGTGTATTTTTGTATCAGTAACCCTAAACCTAACCCTAAACCTAACCCTAGCTAAAGACAAAGCTAAAGCTAACCTCAGTTGTAGCTGTAATAAGAATACTTACCCTAGCTGAGGAGTGAATTTACAGCCTACATGATATGATTTCAAAGTCAGAGCCTCAACTTGGAAGCAGTTCTCACCTCAGAGAACACTGTTAGTTTTTTACCACAATAAATTTTAATATTTATTATATTAAGAAAAATTAAATCTAGATTAAAAATAAAATGTTATTAAATCAACCTGGTGTTATATTTGCTTGTCATCGAAAGTCTGTCAGGCAGTGTATTTCACATTTTTATTTGATATTACTTTTTAATTTACTCTCCGGCAAGGTGGAGACAGCAGGGAATCAAGATATGACACAGTATGGCAGCAAAGCAGGCAGGATGCTTCCTGACCGAGACTCTTATTCCACTTCCCTGCATACATCCG
>JAODKE010000050.1:13582612-13597548 GCA_026779605.1 Mormyrus hasselquistii | reverse complement strand
GGATATAAATATTAGTTGCAACAATAATAAACTTCATTTATGTTTTTCAGCAGGGTACCCCGGCTGTGAAAGTCAAAGTGAAATTAAGATCTTTTTCTGAACAGGATCTTCCTTTGGCAGCCCGAGGTTATGAGGCTGTTGTTACAGGCTACAGCCATAAATGGGATTAATGCTTCACAATGTGGAAAGAGGGGCATTTCAAATCCCATTTAATATAATTCTCCCCCTTCGCTGTGACTTTAGACAAGAACGAGACCGTATGGCTCTTTGTAAAGGCCTCAGTCAAAATTAGGCTCCATGTGATAAAAAAACCTACAGTGTTTGTCTGGTATTGTGGGGGGGGGGGGCACTGCCAGAAGCCGCGTGGTTTTCTCTGCAGGCCCCTCTTAGTGGCGTATCAAGGTGTACAAACAGTGTCTTCCTTCAGAAGTTAACCTTCTGCTCATTTCATCCATTTACTTATTCATGATATATTTATTAGCATATTCCTGCTCTCTGTTTCAGTAATCTTCATTGCCATGCTAATGTAGGAGAGCAATTTTACTAGGTGACCTTAAATATGACACTTTCTGTCAGGGGAGGGGGGGGGGCGGATTATTCTTCTTATTAAAATTTGATTTGTAGGATGGGTCTTAAATATTGAAGAGGCTCTGTTTCACCGGACGCGCAAGACGCCGAAAGAGCAGCAGCTAAGTTGATTTGCGGCCCTTGCGTGATATACGGCAAGTTCAAACCAGCGGAAGTAGGATGTCGCACTTTTTTTTTGGAGTTCTGAAAGTGAGCGGGTCAGCAGACAACAAGAAACAGACAGAAGTGTATTCGGGATACAGATTTAGGTGGTACTGCGATTCACCTGAATTTAGAGGTATCTGAAAACCCAAAACCAACACCCAGCCGTTACAAGAAGGGTCCCTCCCCAGATCCGCATTCATCCCGTCTCACTCCTGCCTCTCCCTCCCCCTTTTCTCCCCCTCGGTTTTCCTTCGTGCATCAAAAGAGCTCGACGTCTTGACAGGAAAGTCTGTGAAAGCTGCCGTTTCCCCTCAGACTCTCTCAAAGTCTCCCCTCACTTACTGAACCATTATCTAGCCCATTTTTGGCTTTTTTCCATGGTAACGCTGCCGGGCCCCACCGGGCCCCACCGGGCCCCTATCTCCAGCCGGTGAGATCGGCTCTCGGCTGCCTTAAGTGCCGATAATGAAGAAAGTGGCTTTTTTTTTTTTCTTCCTTCCACCAGTTTGCTGGATTCCTCACAGGCTGCAGCTCGCAGTTAATACCGCGGTTGGCATTGAAGTGCATCTTTTAAAAAATACCTGTGTGAACTGTGAAGGTTTACAGTGATCCAAGGCTGTATTTTCTCAGTGTCCACTGAGCAATAGGCGTTGGAGGGAAGGAGCTGTTGGCGGTTTAGCAACATAATCTTCACCTAACAAAAACGGGAGGCTTGTAGAAACAGACGAAATGCTTCCCTTTTCACGAAAGCTCTTCATATATATCGATGCCAAGCAGGAAGCTTTGACTTTAATGCACAGTTAGTAAAGCTGGAAATAAAACAATCCATCCATAATCGATTAAAATTAACATTTTCCATAACTGCAAAATTAGCTTCCTTGATCTGTAATTTTACTCCAAACATTGCCTGTTTGAAGTACATGCAGTCAGTGCATGGCTTGGTTATAAAATCAAATGAATCAATGCCTTATTTGTTTATCTTAAAGAAGAACTGTACAGAGATTTTCATTGGTGTTTTGGTCTTTGATTAAAGCAGCAGTGAAACAGATAAGCTTTGCATTACCATTTCGGGGCCTGTTGTAAGAAATTACCCAGATGCAAGTGTATTTGAAAAATGTCAGATAAGGTCAGACAAAGAAATGTGCTTAATTTTAATAATGGATTTTGATGGCAAGGAAAAAAAAAGAAAAAGAAAAAATGCACATTCCGGATGGGATCAAAGAGGAAACTGAGAGTTTTAGCTTATGGTGTGTGAATGGACCACGAGGCTGACATCAGGGTTTGTGCGTAATATTAATTCACCTCTCCATCGTAATGTGAATTAGCAGATGTTGCATATGTTTTGTCTATAAAAAACCATCATAATATATGAAATATATTTAATGTTTAATTATATATTTAATTTAATAATCAAATAAATTTGTAGTGTGTGTGTGTCTGTGTATATATATATATATATATATAAAACACACGTATACATACGCATGCATATATAAGTGAACAAAAACTGGATTTATTTCATTAGCGAAGAACTTGATATATTAAAAATGCATGTGAAGGCTCAAACAAATTTTTTTATAATGTTATAGCCATCTGCCGATCTCATCTCGTAAAACTGAATAACATGCTTAGGCACAAAGGCGCGATTCAATGGAAACTCTTCTGTTTTGTCGATGAAATTGCCGGTATACCAGTGCCAATAGTGGATGACAGAAACGTATTCGTAAATTCTGCTCATGCAGCACATAGCATCATCAATGTATGAAATATGTTATTGATATGTGATGCTTTGGGGCTAATAATACCATCTTGGGGCCTTTTATAAAGTCAGAGTCATAGATAAGTCCACAACATACTTTAAAAGTTATGATATTTTAAAGTTCAATACATGTATAAGAGCCCAGCTCTTCATGTGTGGGATTCATATTTATTTATAAATAAATCTCCACGGCGTGTCCTGCCCTTTTCGGGCGCTGTGGAGACAGAAGCAGAGGTGTGCCTGAATGCCCTCTCCGCCCGTCCCGCTCAGACACTGGTGCCAGCTCACGCCTTGATGTAAACGCTTTTGTCTTCCGGAAATTGCGTCGAGGCCCCGGCGGTCGCCCTGGACACGCTCGACAGAACAAAGTGAGACAGCTGGAATATTTCTGTCCGTGGCTTTCGTTAAAAAAAAATAAATAAATGAATAAAGCTGCCGGGACAGCGACAGCTATCGCAGACTTCTGCTCGCTTACCGAGCCGCTGTCTGCCCCGTTCCCGGTTTCCCCCAAGCGATGGCACCTGGAGGCGCAGAGCATTCCCGTCTCTGTCTTTTTCTCAGTTTTCCACATGGTTTCATTGCCTCTGGTCGCCCGTCTGGCTTTGCATCATTCCATCATGGCTGACGTGGCTTGGCGTACACATAATGACTGATTTATCGTTTTTCACTGAATTTCCCCGACTTCGGCCATATTCATTAATTGATCTAATGCTTAGTGTCCCCGTTCATTTTGTGTAGTCGGCCTTCTTCTCCATTCACTGGAGGTTCTGCTTTATCGTTAAGCAGAAGTCATGCTGGGTGTAAGTTGCTAGCGCCGCGCCTTGGCGCGTTTTCCCAGCAGTTGTGACAGTGACATCTCAGACAAATGACAGACAGCAGGGGGGGCAGCTAACGAGAAAGACAGGTGGCCAAGCGCGTCTCTCCCCGGCTGGTCTCTGGGTGCGGAGAGGGGTCCTACGGGCCATGGTGTGGCGCGGCCGTCTGTGCGGATGCCTGTCTTCGGCGACCTTTGAGGCATCACGTCTCAAAAAAAAAGAGGGCCAGCATCGGCCTTTTCGTTTGCTCCTGGGGTATGTGGACACTCAGCAGGTAGGTAAGCACGTATTTGCACCAATGTGACCCTTAGAACTTCAACCTCCTGTTGTTGACATCTGTGCCATGAATCTGTGTACAGTACCTAATATCCTTGAAGTATCTATCTATCTATCTATCTATCTATCTATCTATCTATCTATCTATCTATCTATCTATCTATCTAGTTTATTGTTTTTATACTGTCACCCTAATTATGGTGGCAGCACATATACTAAATCTCAGGGGGTTCAGCGTGTCAGGACTCTGTGCCTGTGTTCAGAAGGTTGCTGGTCCAAATCTCAGAGTCACCGGAGTGATTTCAATATCGAGCCCTTAAGCCAGACCTTTAACCACCGATTGCTCCAGGAACTGACTAACCCTGCTTTCTCAAAAAAATAAAAATGTCATCTCGGATAAGACCATCTGATGAATAAATAAAATGTAAATATTACACTGCACAGGGACAACGGGCATAAATAAAGAATTGGAAATCTATATGGAGCCAATTAAACTAATGAATATTCATCTCGGTGACGCCTCCAATGTGTATTTATGTAAACGAGAACTTTGTGAAGTGAAGACTGTCAGGAGGCTGGTGGGAAGGGAAGCAGGGGCAGGGGGGAGTTTATGTGACCCATGGTATCCATGTCACCTTATTTGAACGACACGTTTGCGTGTATATTTATTGTATTGTGCGCTGAAGAACGACACAAGAAGAAATGCAGGGGAATTCAACAACAGCTAGATTACCTAGAACATCCAAGAGTATCATTTTCTACGCTTCAGGCAGAAGTTCCTCATAGTTGCCCTTGTTGGTACGACCACCGTGTATCGAGTCCTGAGTGCCCCGACTTCTGCCTCTATTAAAGCAGGAATGGGGGGATTACTGAAGGGCCCCAGATTAACGGCCTCTGCGCTCTTCTGAAAGCGGATTTGGGGAGCCGGTGCGTAGCGGAAAGACGGAAATCCTGCCCTTGAAATCTCAGGGAACCCCTCTGATTAGGGTCGCCCACTCATGTGTCGATGCGTTTCCCGCATGAGAAGCCTTGGCCGCCTGTCTCTGTCGCTCCGCTCGGGTGCTGCGCGCTCTTAACGAACAGGGAGCTGAGATGGTCGGGAAGACTCTGGTGGGAAACAAGCAACGGGAAAAGGAGTGAGGCTATCTTATGTTTCAAAGTTTGTAAAACGGCTAATCGGAATCTACCGGCCGTGTGGTAACATACAGACTGAATACAGTGGAATGAGTGTTGTCAAGTTTTTGTGAAACTGGACTTTAAAAACTTTGACCATATTAAAAAAAATGTAGCGTGACTATAAATATGTGCGGTTTAAGTGTATAGGATCAGTATTTAATATCCACAGTGTTTTGTGTGGATTATAGAAGAAGATCCATCTATCATCCAGGCATTTATTCAGTATAGGGTTCTGGGAAGGGGGAGTTGGACCCTATTCTAGGCAGTTTAGGGCACAAGGCTGGGAAACACTTTGAACTAGATGCCTGTCTATCGCAGAACATTAAAATGCTCTTCTGATGAAGCTAGCGACAGCTAATGTAATGGTTTCATTTGCAGATTAATACACCTGATATTTCTCAGGATAAAGTGTGGTAAATCTCACTTTAAACAGGACCACTAGTCAACGTACCATGTCTGCCTCGTTTTTAATAAATTAGCATGCAGTATGGGACAGCTTGAAATAGCGATCCTATGGTCAAAGACCAACACTAGACACAATCCGACCGAACGGCCCCTAAGAATAGACTATGCATGAAGGATTTTCCCAATCTGATGACAGAAATAAGTGATGTGGCCACTAGAAAAGCAACGAATTAACAGCTGATCTAGATGAAACCTGACAATCCTGCATCCTGGGCCTGCCCGAGCTGAATGTGAAAGGAGGGCTTGGATTGGTTGGTCCCCTGTGTTTCCGCACAGTCCCATGAATAAGCAGAGCCAGATATAGGTTTGTATTGTAACCGAAAGATGTTGAAAAAACTCCGGTGATATTCCGGAATATCTGATCGGGAGGATTTTCTTATCGCTGCCCTCCTCCTGCATGGCCTGCAGTTTCCCTCTCCTCTCAGCTCACTATATTGCCATCGATCAGCCCCAGGGGCTAAGAAAAGCTGCGGCGAAAAGAAAAAATAAAACGTCATTTGACAAAAGTAACGATGACCCTACAAACCCCCGGGACCAGGCGTAGGGACAACCCTAACCTCCTATTCAACACCGTTAGAGCTTCTTGAAATGTGTCATGTGGGCAGAGCAGAACTGTTCTTTATGGACAAGTAGAAGAAGCTCTGGTCAAATGAGTATGAGGTGGAGGTCAGGTCGGTATGTGAGGCAATGTCTTCACTTTGACGAGGGGGGATCGATCTGTTTCTGAGTAGAATATATGATGATGTAACTCAAAGGTTATAACACAAGGCCAGCATTTACTGTACTATCCATTCTGAGAGTGTTCTGGGGGGGATTTTAAGAAATATATACATGAATATACACGGAGCACAATCTAAAATGTATAAGGTACATCGAACCCCAATCTATACTTATTTTGGTAAATCTATATATGATACTCAGAGGTATTAATACTGAATTTACAGTTTAAATGTCAGTAGTATGCAACTGTAGTTTGGCTTAATAACACACAAATATTACTGCAATGCAGAAGGTGGCTCATTACACTAGATACAGTTTATTTCCATTCTTCTACAGGCAATCGGCGGAATCTTCTGGTGGCTTTGTGTTTGAGGATTACGGCAAATTAGGAAGTCAGTCAAGTTGCCCTACTGGTCAAAGTCAGGACCATGGCGAAGGAGACTGCGACCGACGGCTGTTTCAATAATAATAATAATAATAATTATTGATCCCTGTGGGGAAATTGTTTTTTTCACCACCCTCACCTTGTTCTTTTCTGGAGAGTAAGTTGTCTGTGAAGGGCAGCCACCCATAGTGGCCCCCAGGGAGCTGGGGGTTAAGGGTCTTGCTCAAGGAGCCCGCAGACGTGCTGAGGCTGAGTTTGAACTGGTGACCTTCTGATTACAGCCACACAGGCTTAGCCCACTGAGCCACACGCTGCCCCCTACAAAGGGATCAATAATCACATGAAAAGATGTCGTGCAGATTGATGGACGACACTCGGAATAAACACTGCCATCTGGGCACTAGGTGGGGGGCGGGGGGGGGGGGGGGTAGGTAAGAATGAGGAGCAGCTGGTGTACACAGACTGGGCAGGTGTATGCAACAGGTCCTGCTGGGAGCTGAAGTCCGGCTGTTGCTGTTCCATATCGACGGATCTACCAACTGGAATACGAACAGAAACCAGTGAGATGGCGATGAAGAGAACGGACAGATGAACAGCTCTGCGGCAGAGAGGGTTGGCCGTCGCTGTGCTGTGTCCCCTTTCACCAAATCCAGGAAGCAGCAAAGTCTGACAATAGTATCTGTCAATGTTTGGTGAATGGTTTCTTTGTAAGCAGTAACAAAACAATCAAGATACTTAAGATTCCCTAAAATACTTAAGATATTACCATAAACAGTGCAGAGTAGAGCTCTGGTATTACTAAGGTATTAGGGTTCATCATCTGCACACATGCTATTGCTGTCATTTTAGTTATTATGCTAATCTGTGTTTATAATGCATGCCGGTATCAAGCGTGCATTGGTATTCAAGGTGTCTTGCCCATATTTTTGCCCATAAAAATTGAGAAATGTCACTAGCAAAATTCAAGTAAAGCGCATGCATAATACTACTACTGCAGGGTCACTGGTAGGATGCATGAGACTGTGATTATGCTTCATAAAATGATGAGTTGCCTTTGGTAGGTAACAGTACAGCAGTTCATCGGTGCTCCTCGAGGCCACACTATCTACAGCCTTTTGTCCTGGCCAATAACTGAAAGAAGCCATGCTGTCCAGCACTTCCCCATTGAGCAATATAACCACCTTTGTGAGTCCGTGAATCGTTTCCAGGGACTCGGAAATGAGCTGGAATGCAGTGCTGAGAAGCAGCAGATGATCCATGACCCATAGGAAGACTGAATCACTAATAGCTTGCATATCAAATGCACCATTGGCCCACGGAACAAAAAGGAAATTCCCAGAGACTGACCTGACTGATTCTTTGCTTGCCGTTGGCTCGGAAACAAACCAAACCCCGTACATCAGCTCTCAAAAAGCATGACGGCGATGACAAAAGCGTGAATGTGAAGACAGCCATTTGCGCAATGCTGCCCCTGTGAACGTCCTCCGTAGAATGTACCCTTGAAAGTTGGGCGTAGGGAACGCTCCCGGAAAGACGCTCAGCTGACACCTTAAGGGTTATTCGCTATCCGTTTCGCAGGATGCGAAAGACCGACGGTTCAGTCACAGCGACACACGAACCAGCACATGACGTCTGGGCGCAACGTCGAACCAATAGAACAAGCACCTGGCGAGAGCTCAAGCACTAGAGAGGTCCTGATCATTTTCGGCAGGGACAAGTGACGGCTGCATTGCCCTCATGATGCGTTACAGACCCCGGCAAACCCAACCTTGATAATATTGTCTGCCACTGAAATGAACGGTCCCTGGGGTTTTACTCCAGAAAAAGGAATCAGGACTGGACCGGCGATTGAGATGCTCAACGGCCGCTGACGCTCCATGCCTCAGTCATTCCCCGTCTTCGATGGTTGCCGCTTTCTCATCGCTCATGCGTCGTGATTTTTTAGATCTTCTTTCATATATTGCACCACAAACAAAATCAAGCTCAGAAACAGTCTAAGTCTTCATTAAAAAAAAAAGTTTCCCGGAGCTGGTTGTGGAGATCAAGTTTGCTACATGGGCAGGACGGTGGGTTATAAGACAAACGGCAACTCATTTTCCCAGAGAGCTGGAAGCCTGTGCCCTTCAGAGACCGCAAACCCAGAGAATACCATCAGAAATAGACACAGACAGGAGCCAAAACATCAACGTCAATAGATTCAATGAAGTAAGGTCCGAACTGCACAACAGCTGCTGCGCCGTCACTCTGCTCTCACACACATACGACTGACAGCCTTTCTCTGTCAGCTTGTTAAACCTCATCGGACTGAGCATGGTCATTAACAGGCTTGGGTCAACACGGGGATAGCCTCAAACAGCTATGTCAATCAGAAGCAATTCAGCCCCAATTTACCCCTCACCATCTTACTGTATACTTTTAAAAACAGTGGTTATTATAGACCAAGCACCCTAGGTGCGAGGCACCTATTGTAATCGTTATGATGTTTCACTATTATTATCATTAATATTAATATTACTATTATTACTATTATTATAGTTTCCACCAATTGGAGTCTATGGCAGCCCAGAGAACCAATTGGTAACTTTTTTTGCACTTGTAATTAATAGTATTTATTACATTCTTTTAAGTGTTATGTGATTCTTGCTGTATAATAATTATTTATTTGTATTTATTTGGAAAACTAGTTCTAGCCAGTATTTAAATTTGTTCACATTTTGTAAGTACCGATTTACTGACTGTAATGTGATTGGAAATACTTTTAAATCGATTTTATTTGTATTTTTTATTAGTTTAACTTTCTTAATTTACATTATGTTGTTTACCAATGTATGTACCAATACAGCCAAGGGCAGTTCCTAGTATATGGAGGTTTTCCTGGTCAGTAAAGTGAATTATAATTCTGATTCTAATTCAACACATATAGGTTACAGCTTCCCTGCAGCTCAACGATCATGTGACCTGGCCTGCTCATCTCAGTCAGTGTTAAACTGATGCCCCTCAAAACAGAAGAAGGGTGCAGGGACTATTAACACGTCATATCCAGGTGAGAAGCAGGAGAAACGTGCAAAATCTGTCAGCCGGTAAACATTGGCAAAACTGTCTGAGAATGCCACAGAGAGTAGGTGACAAGGAAATTAAGTGAATGTGCATTCTGTGTGACAGAGGGGCTTCGCTTCAAAGTATATTTTTGCTCAAAGAGGAAAAGAAAAGGAATCAAAAAAGAGACTAGTAGGTGTCCTCTCTGACGGCGATTTTATGGATGTGAGCGGTCTAGCCTGCACCATATGGTGCTATATGATAATGTTGCTTGTTTCCAGATAGTCTCACCCCTCTAAAATATACCTAGATTTCATCACTGAAAAAAATATGCCTAAGAAACATCCAATGCAGACCAAGTTTTGTGGGTCCAGATGTTCATGCCAGAATGAATGTCCATTTCTCTTTTATAAATGCAAACTGCATAATCGAGCCTTTATGTTTGCAGTAGGCTCAGAATAAATCTAAGGTTCTAAAAATTTTATATATCCCCCGAAAACCTCTTCTAGTCTCCAGCTGTGGCATGAGTATTTGGAAGGAACAAGGCTGACCGGTTATCCCCTGACCCCAGGGTAGCGTGCATTTACGAATCCCTCTCGAGGGTCAGAAGAAGAAGGCTGCTTCTATTCATCCCGGGAAGCATGTGAGCAAGGAGAGCAGATCCATCGCTTCCTAATCCCCAATTACTCCATTCCTACAACTTTGAAACGGTGAGGGGGGGGGCAGATGAAGGCGGTACATTGATATGCTCCGAGACAGAGGGCTCTCTGTTTCCCTACAAGTGTGAATTGAGATCAAAATAAAAGAGGAATGTGGAAGTATGTGCCACTGTGAAAGCGATGGTCTGCTCAGCGCTTCCGTCCCTTTGCTGGAAATGAACCAGAGTGGTCTTCTGGTAATGTTTATCATCAACAGACTTCACCTTAGCCAAGAAGACCCTTCGCATCATCTCCCTGACTAAATTAGTCAGGATGTGACTAAGGTGGCCTTCTTAGAAGTTTTTTATCTTCGTGTATCTGGTCTGTTGGGCAGCTCCTGCACCTTCACACAAACAAATACAAGATGGAAACAGGTGCTGGTTCAGAGGTGATCAGACAGAAGAAAAACAAGGCATCACAAAAAAAGATCTCTATTAAGCGCCCTTTTTATGATTTCACCAAGAAGAGGATAAAGTAAAACTACTCAATTTAAAGAAGGTTCATTCTGGGGGAAGCGATCAAACAGTCTCTAGTGGCTATGCCCTTTGGGCTGCTAGTATCTTATTTGAGAACATATAATTTTTACTGTCAATGTGTCTCTCTATAAGCTGCCAAGTCTCCATGGAAATGAAGACGTCAAAATACCTGGATCCAACCCTGCAGTTTTGCTACAACCACAGTCAAGCACTTTAGAAAAAATTGCCTGTCCCTCTTATTTATGTATATTTACGTTTTATTTGCAGGGTCAGCCAGTCTCTGGAGTAACTGGGGATTAAGGGCCTTGTTCTGGGACCCAACGGTAAAATCACGCAGCCCTTCCTGGGATTTGAACCAGCGACCTTCTGAGTTCCAAACCATAGAACTAACAAATTATTATTTTGTTTAATACTTCTTTGGTTAGTGCATAATTTCAGATTTGTTTTTCATATTTTTGATGCACAGCATCTTAACACGATTTCATCCTAGAACATATGAAAAATTACAAATCACCCCATGTGAAACCCCGTGTGATTGCGCACCAACTCCCATAAACGCATCTACCGCTGAACAAATCCCCCAGACACTCACTGTGGCCGCTACTCCACAGAAAAAAGCTTCTGAGTTATTCGGAGATGAAGAGTTTGTGATTAGTCGTGGGCATGGTATCTGAAAAGGGGTGTAAGATGCTTGAACATGTGTGTCTTTTTAAATTAGTTCATCTCCCCCCTCCCCACATGGTATAACATGGGGAACCAAAAACACTGACGTCTCAAAAATGTACCTCCAGCGTAAAGTGAGCACAGCATTGTAAAGTAGCATGTTAGTCTCAGTGCCGCTGATAGTGCACAGATTGATCAGTGTCCACGCTCACAGCTAAGCTCCAAAGTGGTTGCATGCCAGTGCTGAGTGCCAGTTAAGATATCAGTTCTGCTTTTTATCAGTACTTAATACATCCGGTGCCACATGCAGCCAAACAGCTTTCTATCACATTTAAGGGAATCTATCCACAAAGAAGGGTTTGGCAAAGGCCTTTAGCATGAATAAACAACCAAAATGAGGTATTAGCTTTAGATTGGCATTATTAAGCATCGATTATGCATTTTTAACAGCTGATTCAATTATAATTCTGGTTTGTTTGACACGTTTCTTGACTTGTCAATGATGAGAACTTCAGCGCCGAGAGGTCGTCCATTTCGATCTACTAGTCAACGCCGTCACAAACGCAACCCCTCCCCACCCCATCCTGAAAAAATCAGTGTAAATGTTTGACTGCCCCAGCTGGCCACAGGAAGATCTCCTGGATGAAGTTCTGTACTGGTTTGAAAGAGACGATTCATACTTAAGATGCTTTGAGGTTCTTCCATGACTGATTGTGGTTGAACACCTTAACCATGGCTGAAGGTCAAGAACAACACAGTTACTCACTATAGAGGAATTTTACTCGTTTGGGTTATTCTTGCAAAAATCACATGGAGTGCTGCCTTTAATTAGAAGGGTGTATTTCCTCACCGTTTTGTGTGTGTGTGTGTGTGTATGGTGCTGTGTGCATTGCATGGGATTTACAGATTCTCCTACACTTCTCATGGACTTCCAATCACACCCACTCACAGTCTGGAAGACCAAGGCTGTGAGCAGATTGCGAATATTGATTATTTGCATTCCATATGGTTAGACACAAGGGGGCATGGACGGGATTGGTTCCTTGCGATTTAGTCATGATATTTAATTAGCAATGATGGAATTACATTTGGCTAAAGTGCTGCCACGTTTAGGCTCTCGGAATGAGCTGCGTATGGATGGATGCCGCTTTCGCGCTGCATACGTGCCAAGTTGATGGGGACATTAGCTCAGTTTAATAGTATTTCTTCCAAGGACAGTGACCACCGGTGAATGTCAAGATCCGCCATTTCTGCAAATGTCCTGCCCACAGGAAATCTGTTGTAATCGATGGGAAACGTACTCCGCTGCAAATATAACTCCCATTGTCCAAAATGCAATAAATGAAATGTATTAAGCATTAGCTGGCATTCCTGTAGAGGGCGCCCTCTTCCTCGTGCCCAGTGGTTTATGGGTTGGGTTCTAGGCTTTTCATGACCCTTTACTATATCACCAGTTGAGAGACAGTTGGATTATTATAAGGTAGAATATCATAAATACCCGATAGCTGATATTAATATGCAATACGTAGGCTATTAATGGTGTTTCACCAGCACTGTTAATGGAGAATGCTAGGATTCTTTAGAGGCCTTAGCTGCCTGTGCAGTGCACGTGGCCTTTAAGGTAAGCATGAACACGCGTTATGGCCTTCGAGCCCAGTGTGGGATTTGAAATAATCAAACGGAGGCACATAAAACCCAGGAGAATACAGTATTGTTTTTCATGTGCCTTTCCAGCCAGTGAGAATGCCTGGTTATGCAACATAATCACATTGAATCACATTGAATAGAATCGTTCTGCTCTGGTGCAATCGAGGCTCCTTGGTATCAGGAACCCAGATCATTAGCAGAGATCCCGCAGAACCACAGTTTACATGCCAGTCCAGGTTGTTCTGTCGTTAGTAACGTATTATACAAGCGTTTACATTTGAAAGATATCGTCTTACGTTTTACAACAGTAAAACCACTGGATTCCAACCACAGAAACCATGGATTCATAGCAGGAGTAATAGCACTCTGTTCCCAGTTTCTTGCCTCACTATCAAAATGCGCAACGTGCAACAAATGGCACTTTGCACGGTGTGGATATTATGAGGCGAGATACGTGCAAAATCTCACCGCCCCATAAAGTACGCAGCTCAGTGGGTCACCTCAAAGCTCCTGATGGAATTTCTCAGGAAATTTCACCACCCGCTCGCAGAAGCTGATTAGCAGGGTTTGAAGCGTCTCTGTTTTTCTTTTTTATGTGACAAATTAATGTGACAGATCCTCTCTGTTCCGCGTGCATCACGATCTGTAATGGCCAAACATCTGTTTCCGACAGGTAACTGCTCTTATGAAAGCTGTATTTCCGAACCCTCTCAGTTTCAGCCAATGAGATCAGACATCACAAAGAGGCTGCGGTGGTGTGACAACATGGAAGGACTTTCTTAATGGAACGACGGACCTTAGCACTTTTCGCAGCCAGGCCAATTAACCTGATGGCTGTTTTACCCGTCAACATACTGCCTGTTTCTCGCCGACCGCCCACCACCAGACAGCTACAGCCCTACAGGAAAATGACCCAACCATCGATTTCTTTTCTTTCTTCCATCTGCTGTAGCATTTGCGACACATTACTCCCCTGTTGGAGAGGCCTTCGGTGCGATTGAGGTTAATAAAAATGTGGTTACAGCTTAACACGAGTCTGGTTGGGCAGAGATGCAACATTTGATTTTTACGTATTACACAAATCTAATATAAACGCATAGTACATTCATATTTTCAAAATACATTATATGTTGATAAAACCAAATATCCATCCATCCATGGCAGGCCAATAGGATCATTAATACCCTCGATTAAAATATGCTGCACTTGTAACCTGCACTTTAAATAGTTTCTTGTATATTTTCTTACGGCTTTTCATCTATAAGCTACTTTTTATATATTTTTATATTTGTAGTGCTTATTAAGCTAACTTTTTTAACCTTCTACCTTGTTTATTACACAGGCTGGAGGAGTGGAAATTCCATTTCACTGCTGGCGTACCGCTATGTTCACGTATGTGACAAATAAAATGTGAATGACAAATAAAATCTCTAGAATCTTCCATCGTTGCATTATAGGGTTCTGAGGTATCTAAGCAAAAGTTGCCCGTCCATTCAGGAGAATGTATGAAATCATTATGTGCTCATTCTTACAATTACATCATTCCCATCCATCCATCCATCCATCCATCCAAACTGCATATTCATTATGGAAGGTTCAGAGCCCAAGGCAACAGAACACCCTGACTAGATGTCAGTTTTTTGCAGGGTCACCCACACACTCACACACACATAAACTGTGTTCGAGATGCCAGGTCACGTGTCTTTGCGTTGTAGGAGGAGGCTTGAGGACCCACAGGAATATCACGAGACGCAAGGAGAAGATGCACATGTACCAGGCGGGGGTGGCATTTAATCATTTCCGCCTACCGCTTTTTCTGTCTCTTTTTTTTTAGCCGAGATGAAATTATTCAAGGATGGTGGCTTCCCCTTTAATCGCCGTTGGAGTCTTACAGACGGAGGCTCAGAGAATAGTTCCTTGTGTGATGAACGCCAGCGCCATCCATCTGGCCGTGTTTGATGAAGACTCACGAACAAGCGAACCAACAGCCAGACTAATTAAAAACGTGGTTCCATTCCCCTCACCCCGCACCCCCACCACCCCTCCCTCACCCCACCCCCCACCCCCCCACCCACGACCACCAGCTCG
>JAODKE010000050.1:13557806-13569017 GCA_026779605.1 Mormyrus hasselquistii | reverse complement strand
CCAGTCTCGGTCATCGCGACCTGTGTCCCCTAAAAGCATGGACAGCTCCCAGTCTCGGTCATCGCGACCTGTGTCCCTTAAAAGCATGGACAGCTCCCAGTCTCGGTCATCGCGACCTGTGTCCCTTAAAAGCATGGACAGCTCCCAGTCTCGGTCATCGCGACCTGTATTCCCCTTCTTGAATTAAGTTTCCTATTTCTGTTATCATTTTATATTTCAGTTCTGTCATCTTCACAGAAGATTCTCCTCACTAATGCAGTGCTTGTTTGGATCTCTGGTTTGGAATCTTGTCTCGAATAGTATAATCATGCAAAATGGACCGTTATACATTGTAGACATGATGACTTGCTAGTGTAATGACATTTTGCTAAAAATAGCAGTATCCACAGCAGATTTGAGTCAAGCCTGGTAATTTCCTTAGTTGGGTCATGTTTCCCCTGTTTCTTTTTCCAACAATCGATGGCTTCTTCAGCATTCCGTTACACTTTCTGATGTCATTCAGCACCGCTTGGAAAGACGCTGCGTGTGATTCAGTAGGCGAGATTTCACGTCTCACAGTTTAATTAACAAGGTGTCATAATGCACTTGGCAGTGTTTCTTTCCATTAGGGATAAAAAACATACATGAGCTCCCCACTTCATTAAAAGGGGATAAATCGCAAATCACAGCTGTATTTCAAACACAATTGCTTTTTTTTTGATCCTTATACTGTATACCTACAACCAACACTGTTTCTGACCAATAATTTGATAATCAGATTTTAGTTCAAGTAAGATGGGAATATCAATACGGTAACACGAAAAACAAAATAAAATAAAATGCCCGGGTGAGATTCAGCCTTTCTCAAAACCAAGCCTTTTATACCAATAGAAGATTGAAACTGTTCCCAGAATCTGCCGGCTGAGCATGTCGACATCAAGATGGTCATAGATTATACCGCAGGCAGACGAGTCTGCCTAACAATTAAAGTGAGATCACACAGAAAGAGAGACTGATAGTGTGTAATCCTGTGTCAATGATCCCATTAGTACCGTAATGAAAACAACTGAAGAATCTGAAATGGAAATCTAGGTGTCACATGCCTACAACAAAGTAGAAAAAGATGGCTGATGATATGCCCTTGAATAACCGCACAGCCGTCATTATTCTTCAGTTTTGTATAAGGAACGATATTACCTACTAAGGCACTATAACGTTAGTCATATATATATATGTGATATTCTGAAGAGTGTATTATATTATTACTCTGGCATAATATTATTGCATGACAAAACACTACCTTCTGGTTCACGGAGATACCAGAATTGTTAGTTGGCACATCCACAATCAAGTAAAGTAAAGATGTGAGTTAGCCTTCCTGCATCTTTTTAGCAGGACGTACAAACTCGTACACGTTGGTGGGAGTTGAACCACCAAGCTCTGGAGGTCTGAGGCTGCAGTGCTACTCTGAGTCACCCTTACACTAATACCTCGTGATGCTAGCCAGCATCTAATGTGCAGCACAAAGAGGCCTCTGCGTCTTGTATTTGAATACACATCCATCAATCTATCCTTCTATAACCATTTATACGATGGCTTTGGTAAATACTATTTTCTTATTGGTCCAGAGATGTCACATGGGTGTTAATTTTTGTGTAACTGCACGGGAAGTCCCGCTGGCCTAATAACAGTTTGGTAACACTTCACCTCACAAGCTATGCCCACGAGAATGACTGCTTATTCAAAACACAAGTTGACGGTTTCTGTCGTAACTAAACGGACTCTCTGCTTCCAATAAGTCACCTGATCAGACCTCCTATTCTATTAGGGACTATATTTTTAATAGCACAGTGGAACATTACAAATACCGATTGAAATATTTTTCCTCTGAAAAATTAACGGTGACTTTATTTTTTGTTCGTTAGCCATGTTATAAGCAGGATATACCACTACGTCTGGCCACATTACACCCAGTTGTTGATTAGTTCCATATAACTGCACCTCCAAGTGCTGTATACTGTATTTGCCCAGTGCAGGGTCACTGTGTGGCCCTTCATAATCCAGCTTACTTGCCATTGACTGCCAGTCAAACACGCGGTGTCTTTATGAAAAAGGTAATGATGTCGCCTATCCGATACAGGCAGAAATAGGACTCGCGTTCAGATTATAATATTCAAAGTCATTTAGAGAGTCACGTCCAGCTTTGCCTCAGTTCATCACGTCTCCTTCATGGTGGATACCTCAGGAAACAGGAGGTTGTCGCGCTTTGCAAATGACTGTGTGTCTTTTAGACACTGCTCCTCAAATGTTTTTGGGGGAGCTGCATTTAAGCCCCGCCCCCCAGAGGACTCTGTGTCCCAGGTCACATGATGCAACCAGCTGGCTGGTTCACCTTCATAGTCTGCATGAGAGATATCTTAAATCTTCCAACAATGCCTGGAGGGTAGGGGGGAATTGTGGGATCGAGTGTCCTGTGACTTTCTGCACAATCTAAACTTTATTATCATTAACTGTAATGCAGAAACTCAAATTAACGTTTATACCAGCGACTCAGAAGCAGCCTGAACAAAGTAGCTTGACACTGGAAATCCAACGGATGCATCTGCATGGTCACATAAGTACGTCTTTTTTTCTTCCCAGAAATAATGTGAATCATTTCAGAGCTGAACAGGACAGACAAATACAATTCCTTGGGGTTCAGGGCTATGTTCCAGATTTTATCCAGCTGTGCACTTTCTGCCATTTTCTGAAGTAGTTTTGCTGCATAATGGAGTTGATTCTCCCAGGCTGTTATTTAAGAAATGCTGGCAAACAAACGGACAGGAAAGTAGCTGCGATTCAGCAGCTGGAGGTGTAGAGTGAAATGTTGTTTACACTTTCAGCCTGCAATATATGTGTGCATTAAAGCTGGTATTTTCCAAGATGCAGTAAGTTGTTGAATGTGAGGTCAGTAGTTGAGGTCAGATCTGTACCCCTAGGCAAAGCTTTCTGGCCAATCACAAATCTTTCACACTGCAGTCTGCACTCATCTTGAAGGTGCTAAGATGGTTAGCCGCAGTAAGTCTAGTCTGCCTTTTGAAATGTTATCAAGCCATTACCATGGCTATTGTGTCCAGCTTCCTTTCAGAGACCATACAGCTTATCAAAAGGGTCGCAATAGTGCACGAGACATCCGGACTGTTGAATTTCCCCGGCAGCCTTGAGTTCTTATTTTGCTCGTGTCCTTAGACAGAACCCGCCAGCCAGCGGAAGGACCACTGTCTGTGACAGAAAAGATTCATGGACAAGCAGCCCGAAATAAAGACTGATGCCTTCAAGGTGACCCATCTGTCAAAGACCCCAAGGACGACTTCTGTGCCGGAGTGGGAGTATTGGTGAGCCTACTGTGCTATATCTCTCCACAATGATCGCCTTAGTTCACCTCGGACTGCACAAACAAATTTATACGGTGAGACGCATAAAAGGCGTCATGGGATGTGGCTTGGATTTCGATGAATGTGGAAGCACTTCTCAGCCACTACTGATGTGGGACCGAATTTGGGGTGGTGCTACTCATTAAGCGTCCATTGTTATTATCAATGGTGATTTTAGGGGCACTGAGGGCCTTGGGCAAAACACTCCATGGGGCCCTCCAGCACACCCTCCCCCCCCCAACATGGTAAAATTTATTACCTTTATTGTACCATGGAGTCTAAATTTACAATATCAACAAAGAGGATTTAATAAACGCATTCCCTTTATTTTCACTTTAACTGTGACAAATAGAATACACAAATAAAGCAGATTTGTCATTGCAATGTGCTATGTAATAGGCCCAGCTTGAGGGACCCTCCCAGCTCAGGGGCCCTAGTCAATTTCCTGCCTTGCCTGTCCTCTCCCTACGCCTCTGGTTATTATTTATAAATTATCATTCGTAAAGTACAATGGATTCTCTTTTTTTTTTGCAAAATAATGTCATTTATCCTCAGGTATATTTTTCGTTACCACTGTACATGAATGGTTTATAATCAGGTTATTAATTAGGCTGTAGCACTTTGTAAATCATATAGAATTCTAAATAAGTTATAACAGTTCACTTTTTATCGATGAGTTACTACCATCTATACCGTAAGTGGCAAATGGGAGCCTTATTGAAAAGTGGGACCTATTTTTCTTTAAATTGCATGGCACAGAGTCAAAATCACAGTATTCACATAGTTGTACCATTTTTAAAATTGATTAAAGTACATGAAATTCGTGAGACGAGCATTTCCAGAACACAACTTGGGCACAACTTTAGAACCAGCCCCAGTGAAATGTTGAGGAGACTGCTTTAGCCTTACATCTGATCATTTATGGTGGTACCATAAACTATATGTTCCTGTGAATGGGGAACAATAGAACGGTGGCAAACAGAAGCGACGCGTTTGTTCTGCATGTACGGGAAGCTCAATTAGGCACTAAAGCTAATTTGGCCTTTTCGCTGACGGCAGACCGCCGCCAAGTTCCGCCCGCCGTCCTGGCAACTGCGACACTTTGACATTTCTAACAATGTGCCTGTGCCCCTTTACACGCCTGACCTTTCGCTGAAGTCGGCTGCTTCTCTCGCGCCAAGACCTCCGAGCGGCGCCTCTCCCCCTGGCCGACGCTCTCCGTGCCAGGTTTAAGACTCATGTTTAATTGAGCAAGACCGGAATTAAGAACCGGGACATATTAATGAACCCCTGCGCCATTAAAGTCGGTGGCGGTAATTGAAAAGTCCACGCCGTGTTCCAGCATCAGCAGATGGCCGGCTCTGTTTTTTTTTTTTTGCCTTCAGCATGTACCCTGCACCTAGACAAATTCTGCTCTAACATTCACAGCCTTTTGTATAATGAACCCTCCTGAGCCGTGGATCCTGGCATGAACGGGCGCAGCTATATGATGTCGTACTTTAGCCTAGCCGCCCAAACAAGCTACGCTAAACTCTAATGACAGGTGAGCTACCACTTTACACGCTCGGCAAACTTTGCGTACATCTGCATGTTTGCCTGCGTTCGTCGCTGCGCTTAAGGATGTATTTACGCTGCCGTGGCCCTCGCCTGGAGGAGGAACGGCCCTCCTGGCAGCTACTGAGCCTGACCCGACAGGATTCTCTTCAGCCGCTCTCCTTGGCTCGCCCTACACATCTCCGAAGACAATTCGTTCTACCGGAGAAGGCTGGTGCTGAGTGGGACGGCGGTGTCTCCAGTGACGGTTTCTCTTAGGGGCGACGAGCGGGAGGAGGCAGGGTTAAGTCACAGGGGGGCTCAGCCGGCATGGGCTGATGAGAAATAATTGGAGCTTCTTTGCTGCTGAGACTAACGTGTACTGGGAATTAACCCCGATCCTTTCAGAGTATTTGTAGTGCACAGATAACCAGCTGTTCCGGAATGCTCCAACAATGTGACAGATCTGGGTGCGTATATGAGATTTATAATGACTCTGTAAAGATGATTTCATACATTATTTTAGCTATAAAAGTCAGCGCGCCGTTAGAGAATGACGCGGCCTCAGGTGTCTTAGCGTCAAATTAAGTTTCTCTCCAAGAACATGTACGGGTGTTATGGTAACCACAAAGTGCAGCGGTGTTCCTCAGGCTTTGTTAATTGTTCTGGTCTAACTGTTCTTCTGTCTGTGACCCACCAGCAGGAAGGAGGAGGATCTCTTAAGGTCACGGTATGTAAATATCGGTTGACGGCAGACGTTTCTTTTGTGATCCGTGTTGTAGCACGATGGCATTTAATTATCTCGTCTACTTCTATACCCAAAATAAAATTTGCTTTATCCAACCAATTCACATTGTTGTTCAGGAACATTTTGTGCTAGAAATCGAGTCAGACATGGCTAATTTGCTGTTACCTCAATAGCAACTGAATGACTATGAATCGATGTGCATATTTTACGTCTATTTAACTAGTCAATTAGCTGTCTAGCTAAGCAGACAAGAATCGGCAAATTATACATTTAATTTACCCAGCAGACAACAAACAGATCTCAGTCACGTAATTGAAAACTTTCTAAGGGCCTTGAATTGGGATATTATGCCAGTCGAGCTCCTTGTCACAAATGCATGGAATTTCATGTTTTTGATGTGAAGAAAACGATATGAACACCCAAGATGCAGGTTCGAATGCAGATATCGAAAGCAGTAATTTGCATATTCCTTTTCAAAAGAATCAAGACACGTATTGAATTAAGGATCAAACATCGCAGTTCTGATGCATCCATGTTGCAGTTTGCCTGTAATTGGCTCAAACTATTAAATAACTATGGCTGAGAAATGCTTGCATTGTGAAGGCCGCACCCTGTGTGTCTCAGGTTTTGGGATCCAGATCCTTCACCCGTTCAACATGTGTGGAGTTTGCTTGTTGTCCGTGTTGCAGTAAAAGGGGAATGTGACAGAATGGAAACCGAAATCTGTCAAATCTCAGAAAGAAGATTGCAGCTGTACCCCTGGGTAATGGACTTGACAGAAATTCTTCAGCCTATATACTGGCATATAAAAGTATGAAATTGTAAGCTACGTGAGTCTTGTGTGATTTTGGATGAAAGCTTTGGATAGCATCTAAAATTATTGGGTCGTTATCCTGTATGTTGAAAAAAAGAGTTCTTACTTATGATTTCGGTCCTCCATAAAAAGTCCTTGTGCTTCTGCGCTCGCGGTTGCACTCTTGACCTGTGGAGAAGGACCCGTGGACGCGATAGGGGCTGCACAGTCCCTAATCCATCCCGGAGAACTACTACAGCACATATGAATGTCTCATGACCGTCAAAGATCCTTTATTTCCATAAATATGCCCCAACCCCCACCCCACAATCACAAAAAAAAATGTACAGCTGAATTTCCAGCTTCGGATTTCATCTTCATTCACTTTGCTGTGCCACTGGTGTTTCCAGCAGGCGTGGACTGTCCTCCGGGAAGTTCGGGAATCGAAGTTCGGGAATCGAAGTTCGGGAGTCCATCTCGACGTGTTTCCATGTTGATGGTCCATCACAAGAGGCAATTAATGGTTGATCGCGACTGGGAAAATTTACCAAGGGGAACCCCCCCCCCCCCAACTGGACAACAAAGTCCTGCACTGCATTTGTTGCCAGTCCATCCGCAGTTTCTGATGTCCTCTTTTGTGAGGGAAGAAGCAGAATAAACAAACCAGCCCCTTTAAGATCAAAGGAATCAACATGCATGATCCCAACTGATTCACACATTCTTCACTGTAATTATAACACCCATCTGCTTGTCGCCCCTTACGCCCGACGCTGATTGGAAAGGTGACCCCGTTCTGTGTCGCCTGACTGAGGCCCATGTAGACCTGAGACCAAGTGTGCATTGAAGAGTTCTGTTCCGCTCAATCTTCACGACGACGTGGAATGAATATCGAGACGAGAAGAGAGCTACAGGGATGGAAAGGGACAAAGCACCAGGCACTGGCATGGTAAGTCAGCTCAAAAGAGAAAAAGCCTCACATGATAACTATACTTTATTTTTTATATTCGCATATTTTCCTTGAGAACTACCACCCCATAACGTGGATCTCACAGTTTAATATTCACCTGCTAGTGTAACATGCTGCCCAGTGTGGGCTAAAAAAAAATCTGTTGTGTAATAAACTCTGCACTATAACTTTTGTTTGCCGAGTCTTTTATTTATATAATGCAGAGGTTTTTCCATATTGCCGGGCGTCTAAACCGGCGGAATTTGAAATTTCCACTGAGGCATCATTCTTTTTCATTTTTTCTCTTGGCTTTATTAGTCTGTCTGATGACAGGAGAGACTTTTATTATCCGGGAGAAAATTGTTTAAAATATGAAGACTGTGAATGACATAGCTCTTTGCAGACATGACTTTGGTCTCTTGGGAAGGAGACTCAGTCACATGACTGCTAAGGATAGGGGGTGGAACAGCGGTCTGTCAGCACAGTCCATTCTGCTTGTCTCGAACTTTGACGGCATTCTGTTGCATCGCTACTGCTGTGGTATGATGCACTTAATAAATCAGCTTTATCCACACCGGGAAAGAGAAATGACTCAATTTGAAGCCTGGTCTTAATTCACAAGTTAGTTTCGGTCAAGTTCAAATTTACGTTCAGCTGCTCTGTCAGTTCATATCACAAACAGGGAGACCATGAAGCCGTTACTGTTCAACTGTGATGGTGCTTTTGACTTTATGAGATATATTATTTATGTTATTATTCTATATAACACATATTTTAAATCTCAGTACCCAGTGCATTTCAAGTCCCGAAACTACAACTCCAGACCTTGTTTGATCTTGAAGATTTGTTCACGTACTTAATCACACCTTAGAATAACCAGAGTTGCCCAAACATACATCATACGTGGCATGAAAACGCGAACGTGAAACACCTTAAACATGAGAAAAGCTGCAGTACCTTCTGCGCTGAGGTGACAGTCATGACTCGATCCAGCACCTTCTTCATCGTCACCCATTCGCAGCTGGCTGCTGGAATCACACTCCCTCACTGACACATTAATTATAAAACTACCAGCCATCACTTCTGGCAGCCGTCCTGCTCTGCTCAGTCCTACCAGGATTCACGGCTATTTCCGGCCGTCTTCGTTGAAGTCTTTGTTTTACAGTCGAGCTGCTTTGTACGCAAAAATGATAGATTTTTACTTATTCTTGGCCAAAGTCTGTCAAGATCAAAGTAGCCGCCGAGAGACTTGTAAATTATCTAAAATAGTGGGGGGCAAACAAAAATCACATTACAGTCAGATATGCAGACGATGGGGCAGCAATGCTATGGAATCTATTTTGTTTTCAATCAGAAGCATCATCTGAGCCAAAAAAAACATTTGATTGGTTTACATTGCTTCCCCAAATTATTTAAATGCCAATGACTCATCTAATCTTTTCTCCATTTAAGCAAATCTCCATGGTGCAGCGAACGATAGATAGAGGAGACAAGTTGTGTTTACGATGCCATTTCTTGCCTTTCGTCTTCAAAGGTTTATCCTATCAAAGATGCGGTTCCAATTTTGTCCCCTATCTATCTCATTACTGCTGTGTTTGTCTAATCCCTTTCGATGCACCACGAACCCAGACGGCAAATCAACCGGCTCGCTGAAAACAAGGTTCCCGTCCGGCCGGACAGCGACCTTGCCGTCGATTTCATCTTCAAGCTGTCGGTTATTTGATGAGACATTATAATTCCCACCATTCCTTGTGCTGTCATATGTTGTTGCCGTTTATCTTCATGGTTCATCTCCCAAATTATAAAAAGACATCGATATACACGGCAAGAACATTTTGCAAACATTTGTTTGGTTGATTTGGAGTAGATGGCAACGAAAAATGGAGAAAATCACACCTGGCTTGTCTCAAACATGGTGAGTTTGTGCTTTCTTGCCTTAATTTTTATAAATAGTGAGAGTGACTGATTGCAGTAGATCTACAGAGCAGCAAACAAATGTGATATTGTTATGATCTATTCACTCCATTATGATTATTCACACATGCCGAGTAATTAATTTGATAACCAGAGGTGCAAAAATTCCATTTATTACTTTATTATTTATTCAACATTTTTGAAAGATAACTGAGAAAGACAAACGTAACACATTTCAGATCCGAGCTACGTCTCTTATTGCCCTGGAAAGGGGGTCCTCTCCTCCTTCCACTTGCAGCAATCTCACGGGCAGAATATCTGAAAAGGGGCTTGGAGTAGCAAGAACGGGAAAAAACGGGGCGATCAGCAAATGGTACCAGCAGACACGAAACTCTCTGACGCACGTGAGTATGACGCACTTACACACACACAGCCGCGTCTCCAGAATGGTCACCCAGATGCAGAAGACCTCGATTTCATGTGGATTTAGCCGCTCTGGTAAAACTGTTCAAACTGCCTTTTCGCCATGGCAATGTCACCAAAGGATTTTGCAGAAAAGACGTGAACTTTGACCTCTAGGCAAAAGTGGTACACAGGAGACATATTTTACATTGGTCAAGAAGTATTATACCATGTTCTGAGCTTCAGGGGAACCATCCGACATGAGTGCTGGTCACCACACACCAGTTTATCTGGCACAGATTTGCAAGAGGTTTTCTCAGGGGCCACCATGTGAAATCTGGAACTCTAAAATATCTGTGTTGATTGGGAGTCCACAGGTCAAAAAAAGCGACAGAATGGGAGAAAACAAATTGACAAGTATTCTTGCCATTAGTTATGCTGCTATCCAAGTAAGGTGGAGGCACAAGTCTGCTACTATTTGCTCGCTGACATCACACAGAAGGTAAACATCATTGACAACATGCAACCACCAGGTGGCACTGTGCCCAATACCAATAAAAAAACACCTGCTTCGCACAAAATGACGGCTTCGTATTTATTAATAATGAGCTGTTATTTTAACCCCTTATATCCCCCCTACCCCCCGAGCATGCCAGTGCCCACATAAATATAGTTTTATTTTTTTTTTACTCACATGGGACCAAGGAAGTTACATACAGCAATACTTGCAATGGTGTTTTTTTTTCTTTTGTGCACAGACTTATTTTACATTTGACAAAAGAGAAATACCAAAGTGCTAAGGAGGAATATACAACGGTGAGGGTGGGGGGGGGGGAACAGAGAGGGGGGAGCGAATGCTGTAAAGTCATTCAAAAGGAGAATTAAACACGGAGGTCCTTCGTGTCAGTGAAAAAAAGACAGAGCCTGGTCTGGTCCTTACGGAGAAGCCTCTGGATGCAAGTCTTTCCGCCGCTGCCGCTCTGGGTCTCCGGGTCTCCGCCGCCCCCCACCGTCACTCTCAACATGGGGAGTCCAACTTGTTTCATCTTTTTTCTCATTTGATCCAGTGGCAGAGGAAGGCGGAGAGGGGATCGCGATGCGGCAGAGCAGCGGCTCAGTCGGCGTAGAGGACGAAACCAGAGAAGGTGCTGTACTTGTTGTTGTTGCCGCCGTGGGCCTTGCCCCCGTCCAGCTTAATGTAGACCTCGTCCCCCGCGTCCAGGTGCAGGATGACGCTGTTGCTGGCATAGTCGTAGTTCTGGTCGGCGTCCTGCGCAATGGCACTGGCCCGTACCTGGGGCAGGAGGGTCGGGGAGGAAGAGGAGAATGAGAAAGTTCAGTATCTGCTTTGGCATATAATTGCTGCCACCGTTTGCTTTGATCCAGTATTCAGGGGTGGAACATTCAGGTCCGGAAAGTACAAATCCAGACCGAGATTTTGTTTCAGCCAACCAGTTGAGTATAAAGAGTCACAGTCAGAGTA
>JAODKE010000050.1:13521845-13534879 GCA_026779605.1 Mormyrus hasselquistii | reverse complement strand
CACACTCTTCCCCCACCCACCGGCCCTCCCCTCCCCAAAGGGGAGGATTAAAAAAAAGAACACCCTTTCTTTTTTTGTTTTTTCCTTTTGGGAAAAAACCCCCCCCCCCCCCCCCCCCCCTCGCAGTCATCCTGACCTCTTCATAAGGTCTCGGCCACTAATTGCTTCCTGTCAGGAGGGGCTGTTTGGGAAAAAAAAAACACCTGTGCTGGAGTCCACCTAAGGGAGGTCCTCAGCGGTGGAGAGAGCAGCCCTGCCGCCTCGACGCTTTGCCCGTCCATCTGTGAAAATGTCACGCAGGCTGGACTTTATGCCTCCAACCCACTGCGCCCTCCCGCCGGAAGACCCGAGCAGACACCGAGGCCAGGACTTAACGTCCGCAGAATTCAGGAGGCGGGCCTTGTGTGGGCGGGTGCCCGTCCCCAGATCACCCCCATTAGCAGCCAGAATCATAAATAAATAAATAAATAAAGGATAGCATGTCGGCATGTCGGGGGGCCTCACATTTGTCGTTTTCGGCGTAATTTGTCGTTAATACAAGTGGGCCGTAAATCTCCTGCCGCTGCTGCCGGTTTACTGCCATTTGTCGTCCTCAAATGAAAATGGATGGAACGACGGCTTCTGCGGTTTAAAGGTTAACTGCAGCCGGGAACTGTTGCAGTTTGTACATCTCACACTGTGATCCCCCTGCCTTTATGGTGTTTTTATATTTTGCTGTTGGACACTGTCCTCCCAGCCATTTGTCGGTATGTGATATTGACAAGTCAGGTAAAAGGAAAGGTGAGTATTACGAGCAATTACAGTGAAGCAGTGCTGCAAGCAATTACAGTGAAGCAGTGCTGCAAGCAATTACAGTGAAGCATTGCTGCAAGCAATTACAGTGAAGCAGTGCTGCAAGCAATTACAGTGAAGCAGTGCTTCCTAGCTCCGGGTGCACTGTATGTACGATTTTTGTTAACTGTGAAACTGCGGTTCTCTGCTTATATTAGACACTCTCAGTCTGAAAGTCAACTTTGAATCTCATCACGTGCAAAGGGTAACATGCAGAAGTATCATGGCTGAAAAAAGTTTCACCCACAAAAAATATCAACTAAGAACCGACTGGATCATATTTGCATTAAGCAGCACTCAAGGTGCAGCAGCCAAGCAGCTGTTGTTATATCAGGCAGCACAAATCTTTCTGCCACTTTTGATTAAAAAAAAGAAAAAACATCCGACACCAGATTTGAAATGACCAACACCCTGAGTTCCCATTTGGCCCAGTATGTACAGTGAATCTGCATGACCTCAAAAGCACTTTCTCCAAACAAACAGAAAATAGGACAGATTTCATGTATTTTTGTGAAGATAAATGAATGAGAGTCTTTGTGTTTTTTGGTTTGTGCTAATTAGCCATGAGCTGTTTTGTTATTTTCTATGTTTCTAGGTGCTGCACTGTAGCTCAACCCTCACCATGCTCTGTCTCCAGAAAAATTACAGCATGCATACTTGCACTGAATGCTATTCGTAGCTAGATCGCAAATTGGACCCTCTTGCATCTTTTCTTAATTCGATTATATTGGGCAAGCAACCACTGTAAGATAATCAGCCTGTCCAAGACAGATATCCCCTGTACCCCTGCCTGTGGCAAAGCAAGTTCCATTTTCCCTCAGAACAGTATTATCAAGAACCAACCAGAACCTTGGCTTCACCCTGGATGACCATAAACCTTGGTGTACGACGGGTGACGTTCTAGAAGACCACATTCTCTATAGGATCTGCACCCATAAATATTCAAAACTCACTGCTTACCTGCACTTTAGTGCAGAAACACTACAGGCTTGAAGTCTGTTGGCCTTGCAGGTACTTTGCATATATACAGTACAGGCACTTTGTATATATTTTTCATTTTTCTTTTTTTATACGGCATTAGAACCAGATAAAAATATCACAGCATTAACTTCCACTGTGTTGCCAAATTTCCATTTGTGTTAATTACCTGTGTTTTATTACACGCACTCGCTGTACTTCCGCACCCTTAGAGTTACGGATCTGAATAAAAGCATCCGGTAAATGAATTTACGTAAATGGTGAGTAGCCGTGTGCAATATTCAGCCTGAGTATAAAGCAAAAAATCAGAGGCTCGTCGTAATGAGCAGCACAATACAGGCATGACGCCTTTAAGGCTCTTTGGACTGAAATAAAACGGGGAGCTTAAAATGGGGATCTGACTTTTACTAAATCTATTTGATTTGATGGAGGGAAAATAATGTCTGCTGAATTTTTAAAACCCCTGTTTGCCTTTTGAGTGGTACTCAGCATTAAAACGGCTCCGATACAGACCTTCCCGAACCACGCTGGTTGATCAGGGCGCAGTAGTCAAAGCCAGCCTCATTCAGGAGTCAGACAGAAGGGGATGGCTTAGGAGAGTGTGAGAGGTGCCCGTGGTGTCTGTGGAGATTAGTCTCGGGGGTCTGGGAAAGGGACCATGCAGAGACCCTGTTTGATCTCTCCTCAGCTCACCCGTTCCTCTGAGGGCACCGCTTTTATGTGCATGAACATACACACAGACATCACCACAAAAAGATGTAAAGACTTTAACTGAAAATGGTAGCAGTGAAATCGTTACATTGGTGATATCCTGTTCAGTCCACAGTGAAATCAGACAAAATTTCCTACCCACCTGCACCATTCGTCTGTGTAATGTTTTTTTACTGCTGTTCAGTTTACCTCAAACGATTGTGGTTATATCACATAAAATTCTGGGGTCAAAATTTCCTGTGCTTAAAACTGATGATGGCAACTGTGTATGTCAAATTTTAAACTTGAAAATGATTGCGTCCTTGCTCGTGGGAGTTAGGGTCAGGGTTATGAGGGTAGAAGCAAAAGTGATTGGTTCAGAGAGATAGCCAATCAGATTGTAGAGGACATTATTGTGTAAAACTGTAGTGAGCTCAATCATTACATGCTTTCTTAGAGAGATACTCTTGTGACAAGTTCCCCATGTAACGTGAAGTCTATCAATCAGTCTATGTTTTGTTAATCACTACCTGAGAAAAATCCACCTGTTTAAAAGGACATGTCACATCTCTTCACCGGTTTAGATCGTTTTGAAACTTCAGAATGACAATTTTGTGGTGTACTTGAAGTCAAATAAAAAATCTTTGCCTTGTGTTTTAATCTTAGCATTAGGGCTTAACAATATTGCCTTAATAACTGACGAAACTTTTCCAGTGTTTCCTGCTGGCAAATGATATGTTATGTGTCACTGTTGGAATTAATGAAATTATAGGACTATGCTACCAACAGTGTCCCAGTAAAAGAGAAGTATGCTTTACATGTAATATAGATGAATAGCTTTGTCAACATGGTTCCACTTTGATTCCAAAACACCTTCACGCTGTTAATTAAAGTTGATTTACTTCTGCAACTAGTATCACATGTCACTGTTATTAACATTCCATCGTATAGTTATCTAGGTTCTACTTACATCCAGCAGACTTACTCAGCAGGCCAGGCGTCCTGATCATAGGTTCCACCGCATTTGAAGATGACTTGAACCTCAACAATTCTCTGTATCTTCCTGGAACATTTTCCATCACCACTATACCGGGGTACTGGAGCAAGGTGAGAATGAAAGAGCCAGACTTCATCAAATCTGTTCACCATGGTGCTGATGCTCAAACTGGGATTGGATGGAACATCTGCAGTCAGAAGAGCTGGTCTTTTGGAGTTTCTGGTGTTTTACTCCTGTGAATTAACTCCATGTTGCAGAAGACCCCTTATAGCCGTCTGCTGACTCATCAAACAGGGAAAACAGCAATAAATTGTTATTAATTTGCTTGGGAAATCATTTGTTTTCAAATAAACCTAATTTGGTTTAATTTATTCAAATCTAATCAAATCGCTATGTTTATCACATCACTTGACACTTGTGGTACAGCTGAGTGAAAAAAAAATCCTACAACAAAAGAAACGTGTTTGTGGTGATGTTGGTGTCAACAAACCTATGGCTCTGTCAGTCACATGAAAGTATAGCACAAACAATTGTGTACAATACATATTATTTGATAATGATAATAAACAACCATATTGCTTGTTTATGTACTTACTATACTGTACTTTTTGTCGTTACTTAGGCTATACCATATAGCCTAGATGCATAGTAAGGCATAGAGTTCGACATTCTTACAATGACGAAATCGCCTAAAGACATTTCTCAGATCGTATTCCTGTTGCTAAGCAACACATGACTGTACAACATAATACCAATACAGTACGCACATTTTAAAACAAATAAAAGAATAAAATGAATGATAATACAGTAATAGCTATTGTTAGATGCAATAACAGTTACACATACACTATGACTCAGCCTATTCAAGGTAAAGCAGATTTAAATGTATCAAGTGCCACTTGTTTCAATGAATATTTGAACCATAAACCCCCTGGTGCATTAATTCCTCCCATATTGTCACTTTAGTTGAAGAAATTGAAAAAAAAAAACACTTGCAGTCCCATTAACAAGCTGGATGGAGCCAATCACAGAAAAGTAAGTGTTCTAATGAAGTGCGAACGAGCAGTGTGACAGTAACCAAACCTGTGCTCAGGTTTCATTCTTGCTAAGAAATTTCAGTGTTTGACCGGGTGCTGTAAAACTAAGCCAGTCCTCACAATGAGGCAATGAAATTTCCAGACTCCAGTCCAGGTGGTTCTGGGCTTAAAGCATAATTAAAATGCAGATGTTGTGCTTCTGGGAAAGATATTTCAGCTTTATCGCTTCCCTAAATTGGCTACACATTGACTTGGTTGCTAGAACATTGTTTGTGCTTGACCACAAATGGAAACAGATATGAATAGTAACCGGTCTTTGATATTTTTCAAGATCAAACTTAAACTGTCGACAGTGCAAAGGAAAAAACAGCTATTTGTGGCTAAATGGCAGTAGCATGTTGAGTGCTCACCAGCGACTTTGCCGATCGGGACAGTTTCGGCTATTATTTTTTAAGACGTGATTACCCTGATGGGGACCTCAGGTAACTGTCAGTTAAAAATAATAATAAAAAATGGTCCCTTTTTTCTCCTGATCCCGGGAGACGGCCCAGAGTGGCCACTGTCATCCTGGCAGAGACAGGCCTGTCAGAGCCTCTGTTGGAGACCGGCTGGGTCACACTGCAACAGGGAATGTTCACAGAGCGTGGAAGTGCAGAGGGTCAGACTCTCTTGGCCTCTGCCTCTAGGGGGGACATCAAAAAATCTGAATCTCCCCCGTCATACCACCTCCCTCTCCCAGAGCAACTTCGCTCATCGTCCTGACACGTCACGTAGCATCCTGAGAAATCACCCCCCCCCCACGACAGCTCTTTCAGACACTTAGCCTTATCAGTAATTGTTCCCTCCTTACTGTTAGTAGTGCCGTGTGGCTGCCTGTGACGACTTGCACGCGTTCAATCTATTAGCTATATCTGCCACCATCCGGGGTACCATCCCAAAATATTGGAAAATCTTTCTCACTTCGAACACTTATTTTGCATGCGAGTTATGGAAGCCTCTGCTGGCTGATTGGGCAAAAGGAAAAATGGGTGTGATTCCAGATTGAGAAACACAGGGAGACAGAGATAAAGAGCGAGAGAGAGAGAGAGAGAGAGAGAGAGAGCGAGAAGGGGTGGTTTTAATAATGTAAACCCAGTATGCTTTTGGCTGTGTTCTACAACACAAAGATGAAATAAATTCTCTCTTTCATTTATGTGACGTCAGATAGAGAGTTATAACTAACAGATAACAGCTAACACCATTGAGCAGAATGCATTCACTTCAGGCTAAAGAACTAGGTGCCACCATCAGTGTTTACAGAAAGTTACCGGATAGGGATATTATCTTTCTTAATATACATCTTTTATTATTATAAGATGGCTAAAAATGTCATAAACAACAACTGAGGTAATTATTTCTCCTGAATTTTCTTAGTAAATTCGAGGCTTAACATTAACATTATTGTGACTTAATGTGTGGTTACCAGTCAAAATAAAAATTAAATGGTTGTGCACTAAGCAATAGAAGAAATTAGGTGAATTTAATTTAATTTTGAGTTAACCAGGTGTAGTAACTGATGTATAAGAGGCTAAATAATCCGAGTAACGGTAATGCAGAGCAGACGTTAAATGCTGCTGATACTGTGTAACTCCAAAGGGAACAAATTATGCAATGAATACCAACAGAATGTGAAAAATGTCTTGCATGTGTGGTAAGATGTGTATTTTACGTTTCCATTTTTAGAACTCCTTTTTATAAATCTTGTTAATCATATGTTTTTATAACTTTTCATATTTATATATTTTTATAGTTTAATATTTTTTGCTGTTTTGCACTAACATGTTGGCATCAAATTTCGTTCTGCATGTGTAATGACAACAAAGATATTCAATTCAATTCAATTCAATTCAATTCAATTCAATTCAATTCAAGTCAATCGCTACTCCCCCAGCACATACAGTAGTGTCCTGCATGTATCACACATCAGCGTCTCAGTTCATGTGGATACTTTTCTCGTTTAAAGTAGACGCCTTTGGAGAGCAGAAGCATGAATATCTGCCCCTTTCACAAACAAAAGTGAGTTTATTTCAAAAACAATGTTTATGCATATACAATATATGGTCTGTCTGCTTCACTCAGATGAATAAGGTTACGTTCATATTATCAAGCCAGAGTGATCTCAAATCTGATTTTTTTTGCTTTATGTACCACAGATCTGATGTTTTCAGGGCTGTGCAGACACAGAAATCCATTCTTTTGAAATCAGATTTGAGTCACTTTCATATATGGCCTTAGATCGGATACGTACCTGATTCGTGTGCAAGCGGCACGAACGAGAACAATCAGATTGGAATTCATGCGGTGTATTGCTTATACACATGTGCTGAGTGTTTTTTGTTGTTGATGAGGCAGATGAACAAAATCATATCAGCGTGTGCATATGTGTCATTTCGAGAGGACAGATGTGTTCACATTACATTTAGATGCAGGTCACTTTTAATTATGTAATGAGTGTGAACCATCAACACACACACATCTGATCTGAGCAAAAGAAATCACAATTGAACAATGAGGCCTGTAATATGTTTACTAGTTTGTTCACTAGTAAGAAAAACAAACAAAAGACTTACAACTTACCAACCATAATCTAGTTATACTGAAATTATAAAAAAAAAGGTGACCCTTCAATGTGACCCAGCTGCTCATTCTGATATCGATACTTTAAAGTTTGTTTTCTTTATTTGGCCGAGAGAAAACAAGGGAACCCTTCAAGCGGTGAAGGTGTAGGTTTTAGCATTTTGAGTTCCTGTTCTCAGCGGGCCAATGACAGCGAACAGGATGATGGGACACTTCGTACAAAAGACGCTAATTTGTCCTGAGAGAGGATATCAAAGTAGAACGCAATATTCTACAAAACGGGAGCAAATTGCAGTGCTGTTTCCGAGAAGCTAATTTAAATTTTGCAAGGATGGGAACCAATAAATCACCTCCATCCTGACTAATGGGGGCTGTACCGGAGACACTCAAAACTGTACCTGGAGATTTTTTTCCTCATTTCGGAGAAACGTGGGGTAACACAAAAACAGAGCTCAGCTTGCGGACTGGCTGGCTGCGTCACGGCTGGCGCATGCATGCAGGGAGGTTATAATGCATCTCTGTCCTTCCCTGCATCGCTGCCCTGCGCTGTAATGGCATTATCCTCATGGCGAAAAATAACTTTTTTATAAACAGTTGGTAAAAGAACCAAGGTCTAATTTTCCATTATGTCTATTTATCAGCATTCCTGGAAATTATTCTATGCGTCGCTTTGTTTGAATCACATATTTCTGATATATTCTAAGGCTATTTCATGATGACAAATGTTATTTGTGGCTGGAGTGCTGGCTCTGAGGCTAGCGATCTGTACCAGCAAGTGGAAGGTTGCTGGTTTGAGTCCTGTGAATACCTGGTGCGAATCTATTCCTTGAGCAAGGCCCTTAACCTGCAATTGCTTCGTCCTGGGTATTACCTTAATCTACATCCAGCCCTGCCAGCAGGTCGCCCCTTTTACAGGGGTTGATGGCAGGATTGGCACTCCAGTCACCGGAAAATTCTCCCACTTTTCCATTTGGATTAGTGTGGTGCTGAGGTATTACGGGCTGCACTCAGGTTCTCATCCCTGAGGTGGTTTGTTGTGTGGTGGGTGTGGTAATACGCTGTAATCAGTGCACGCACCTTTCCTCCTCCTCCTATTTCATGCACGAAAGCTGCAAATTAAAAAAAAATTAAAAACCGAAGCAGCACAGTTACAGGAGCTCATGTGTGCGGGGAGCCAATAGCAGGCCATTCCAATCGGCGTCTTAATTCTGTGCCGACTTGCTTCTGGGCTCCTTTAAAATGCACGGCAGCCGCTGACCCCTGGGCTAGCCAGAAGCAATTACGGATTCAGCCACATTTCGCGGCAAAGTAATTACTCCACGTCGCGGCCTTGACACGGAATTCCACAGGGGCGGGCCCGCTGTCGGCCGAGGATCCAAAGGATCATGGGGAGTAGCTGTGGTCGCCCCCAGGATAAGCAGGCCGTGGCCCCGGGAGCAGTTGCAGTCGCCCCCAGGATAGGCAGGCCTTGGGCCCTTTGGTAAGGAGAGTGAAGCTCCAACCCCCAGGCACTCCCACCCCCCAAACTATGCCTGTTTCCTGGTTCTGCGGCCCGGCCCTGAGCGATGAGATCTGACACCTTGTCCCCCCTCCACCTCGCCTCTCCTGTATGCTGTCACTATTCCCGCATGAGCACAAACATGGGGCAGCTTGACAGAGATAAAGAAGAAGCTCCATCACATCCGCTTCACACTCATTGCCGATGAGGGAGCCGTTGATAACGTTTTTATTGATTACTGGCCTTCTTCTTTGATGAATTTTCCAGAAAGGGCTTGTATCCATAGAAAACTCTTAGAAATAATTCAATGCAGTTCAGCCATTTATATAACCGGTTGGAGCTCCACAGGTTTCTTGAGTCTGGAGTATGACATAAAATGTGAATAGATATAAATAAACTCCAGGGTTGTGGGTTCGAGTGTAAGTTTGAAGCATTTCAGTACACAGTAATAAATGCATGATCTCGAAAGAAATATTTAGACTTGACTTTGATTGTGTGTGTGTATTTGTGTGTGGGGGGGTGTATATATTACAATGTGTTACACAATGTGATTAAGAACCTGTTATTTTGACGTTCTGGGGACCATATCTTCTCATTTTTGATAAAACTCTGACTATAATCAAAAAACTAAAAATGCCAAAAGTCTTGTATTTTGTTTGGTTACTTATGGTTAAGGTTAGGGCTGGGTAAGGAGTAAGGTCGTCATTGTTGGGATTAGGGTTTTTCCCATAGAAATGAATGGATGGTCCCCACAAAGATATGAATACAAACGTGTGTGTTTGTGTATGTGTCTGTGTGCCCCATATTCCGTGATGTAGAGCTTCTGTGTTCTCTCCGTGTTCATGTGTGGGTTTTCTCAGTTTTCCAGTGTTTCTGAGGCTCCAACAATCCACACGACTGGTGTTTAGGCAAACCGCTGTGCCGTAGTTTGTGACTGCTAATACTATTAATTTAATCCACATTGCATGTAATCAGGCAGATTCAGTCGTCTTTGTTCCTTTTTCTTAGCTGGATGAATGGCTACAGGAAGGATGTCACTCTCACCTGAAGAATTTAAGAACTTCTGGCCTTGGGGCGACGCAGGCTAGTAGAATGCAGCACGGTAACTGCTGTGTGATGAGCTCTTGACGTAACCATTTCTGTCACGGCATGCTGGTAGTGCCGCCCCCACCCCCACCCCCACCCCCCAGGACCGCTGAAGCCCCACTCTCCCAACATCTCCTCAGGCCAGTTACAGAGCAGAGTAAGGACCTCGGGGAGGGTAGCTGAAGTCTGTCTTTGAGATATCTTAATTTCATATGCCTCTTGACTGTTCACGATTAATTTCCTCAGCATTTCTTAGTGTTTCTCCCAT
Organism: Mormyrus hasselquistii; assembly: GCA_026779605.1. Taxonomy (NCBI): domain Eukaryota; kingdom Metazoa; phylum Chordata; class Actinopteri; order Osteoglossiformes; family Mormyridae; genus Mormyrus; species Mormyrus hasselquistii. Next base: position 13,524,878 of record JAODKE010000050.1, on the reverse strand, counting down.
GATCCTGTATGCATTGTAGTGTGTTTACCAGAGCAGTTTGAATTAAGAGCCTAGCTAAAGGGTAACCACAGCAGATCCCTCAACCAGTAACCTTTCAGACCCATATTCCATCTCGCAAAAGCCACGCCATCTGCTGCATTCGCTTTTTGGCAGCAGCAGCCCTCATATATCTCTCTTCAAACACGGATGTTGGGTGAAGCTCAAACTCGCTTCTTTACCTCAGCGCGATTTGTCCATGAGCTTAAAGGCTGCCCTTGTCTTACATGGGTGCAGCATTGCATCACTGCAAAGTGACCCTAAGCCTCAAGTAAACTTGGCCTCAAAGATTCAGCAGCAATCGCTGCCATTATCGGCAATTCCCCCCAAAACAAATTCACTCATGGGAGTTTTACTCAGACCAAAATGTTCTGAGGGCATAACGATAAATGACTGGTTCAGAAAGATAACCAATCAAATTGTAGAAGAGGTGGGTCCAAGCAACTAGAAGAGGAGGACCAAGACATCTGATTGGTTAGTCCTGCCTCTTCTAGTAACTTGGACCAACCTCCTCTACAATCTGATTGGTTATCTCTCTAAACCAATGATTTTTCCTCCTGCCCTCAGAACATTTTTGCATAAGTAAAACTCCACCAAAATCAGGAACTGTTACTCCTATCTCCTATGAAGGAACAAACAGGCCGGCAAGATATCTGTTGATAACATGATTACAGCCAGAGATCGTGCCCAGGAAAATGTGTCTCCAGCCATTTAATCATAGGCTTACTCATGCAAATGATCCTTCAGGAGGAAGTGCTTGCTGTCTGTGGTGCTGTGAACCTTCTTTGCAGCAAATCATTGTGAAAATACTGCAAGGGAGTCAGGTAAAAAAAAATCATTAGGACTCATTGGCATTTTGATATTCTCTTAGTAATACTGGACATTGGCAAGATCATCCAGAAGAAATGCTTTTCACTTCCACCGGATGACATGCAGTAGCAGTGAAAAGTTCGGACACACCTACCCATAGAAGTTTGTTCGTATTATTGTCTACATTTTGGAATAAGTATAGACATCAAAAATATAAAATAACAAATCTGAAATAATTTACTGATCAAAGACATTTAAACAAAAATAATGAATTTGTTGGGGTGGGGGCTTCTCTGTGGGCTAGGGCTCAAAAGGTTGCTGGTTCACTTTGTGCCCAGCAGAGTGATGCCACCACTGGCCCTTGAACAAGGCCTTAACCCCAGGCGCTCCAGGGACTGGCTGACCCTACCGTCTCCTCCGTGCCAGTTCCATGAGGTGGCCTCCTGGGATGCTCTTCCAGCTCAACACTCATTGGCTGCTTTTCCTTCAATCTCTTATTAAACTCCACCAAAACCATTTCTGCTGTGTTTAGGTCAGGTGACCAGGTCATGTGATGTGACACATTCACTCTCTTTTGTAGTTGGCTGGGTGTGTCCAAAGTTTTGACTGCTACCGTACATTAAATAAGATTGATGAGTCATGTTGTCAGGATTCCGGGGTCTTATAATGAGTGGCACATGTTGAAACATTCCCTCTGCAATCAGATGTGAGAGAAAAATGTGTCGTTCTAAGATTTTTCTTGCAGTTGACTCCTGTGTTATTATTAAACAATTTCCAACTCAATGGTCTTATTCTGGGCCTAGAATCTTCCCCTGGTTAACATGCATCCTTCACTTTATTTTCACATATCTATGCTTAATATCTCACTAGGCTCATGAATGAGTCTGACATGATACATTATTATGTGGGCGATGTGAGCACTGTGCAGCAAGACTCACTCCAGCAAGGATAAACTGATTTATCCATCAAAGAGGTGGAAGATATAAGAGTCAGGCAAGTGTTGAAATGGGAGATAATTTCAGAATCTAGGTAATCATCTGACTTTATGAGTGTTGCAGGAGGTGTGAGTTCAGGTCTAGAATATTCTCAGATATAGTATCCCGGATTATCCTCATAATATCCCATGTCTAGGATTTCCCACAGTGTCTATTAGCTTTGATTTAAGTCGCTATTCAGGGATCACAACAAACGCAGCGGTCAGAAGGTGACACCTTTTCCAATTATCAGATTAAAACTGGCGACGTACAGCAGCGTACAGAGCACATGTGTTAGGATGCAAAGCTATTTGCTATTAGCAAGAGTGTCTGGACTCCTGTCTTTGAGGACAGGGCTCATTTGCTACAAGGCAGAGAGTTGGAATGTTAGCCACATTAGCAACTTACATATGCAGCTGAATGGTTACAACTATGTAAGCTGCTAACAGGAGCTTTTTGGAGACATCGACCCTGCCTGTTGACGGTCTGCTTCCCTGGGGAGGGCATGAAAAGTGCCGACATCCCCATCACAGCCTTGAGCGACACAACCTGCCATTTTTTGCTGCGGTCCTCCGCTTTGTTCTTCACAATACCTGCAGATCTGTTGTCCATTGAGCTTGAAAGTGGGCTGGCATATGTTACGTTTGAGGGTGTGGACCGTCTAGGAATCTCCAAACATTCCGTTTCACTTCCTTCTTCTCCATGTTCAGCAATCGTATTTGAAAGAGGTGTTTGGGATTCACATTATGTGATTCCCAAGTATTCTATTTCAGCTATGCCGAGGTAAAGTCAGATTTTCATTCAATGGAAATCACATTGAAAGATTAAGATTTAGGCTGAAAAGAAGAGATCACCAGGACAACCTTTAACGTTCGACACTTGAAAATGCTGTGGGAAGACAGAAGCAAGCAGCTGTCTGATGACCCACTTTTTAAATGCAACTTTTAGTAAAGAGATTTGTTCTCATAAATCCGCCTCTATTGTGATTATGAACTATTTTTTGAAGTTTAGTACAACTCAGTTCCAACTGACAGCCCAGGAACTGTAAGTCCTGGCAGCCCCTGATATTAGATCTCAGAGACTATTACTGCTGTTGTTGTGGCCACTCACTCTCTTACTTGTATATCCCTATTATTATTATTATTATTATTATTATTATTATTATTTCTAACCTCTGTCTTTCTTTAAACGTGATTAACTTCCTGTTCGCTTA
>JAODKE010000050.1:13456932-13480792 GCA_026779605.1 Mormyrus hasselquistii | reverse complement strand
GGGGCACAGTCATGTGGGACAGAAAGGGGCCGTCCCCAAACTCCCCAAAAAAAAGGAAGCAAAGAAATGTCCAAAATATCTTTGTATGCTGAAGCAATAAGAGTTCCTTACTCTGGAACTAAGGGGCCCAACCCTTCGAAAACCACCCCCACACCATTATCTCTCCTCCACAATCAGGCAGGTAACGTTCTTCTGGCATCTGCCAAACCCAGACTCGTTCCTCAGACTGCCAGACAGAGATGCATGATTTGTCACTCCACAGAACACATTTCCACTGCTCCAGAGTCCAGTTATCGCTGTGCTTTACATCACTCCATCCGATCCTTGGGCTGGGTGATGTGAGGCTTGCATGCAGCTGCTCGGCCATGGAAGCCAACCCTGGTACACAGACTATCTGCTGGGGTTAATGCCAGCGGAAGTTTGGATCTCTACGGTTATTGAGTCCATAGAGCGTCGGCAACTTTTACACACGATGCGCCTCAGCATTTGAAGACCTCGTTCTGTTAATTTACGTGTTCTGCCACTTCATGGCTCAGTGTCTGCTGTTCCTAAACGCGTCCACTTTGCACTAATAATAATACTTAGCAATAATTCAATATTTCACCATGGAGTATCGAGCAGGGAAGAAATTTCACAAACTGACTTATCGCGAAGGTGGCATCCTACGACGGTACCATGCTTGAATTCACTGAGCTCTTCAGATCGACCCATTCTTTCACAAATATTTGTAAACCTGACTGCATGGCTGGGTGCTTGATTTCATACCCATGCGGCAAAGGGTCTGAATGAAACACCTGAATTCAGTTATTAAGAGGCGTCTCCCAATACTTTTGTCTAATTTTTTTAGTTTTTTTGCAATTCCTTAGTTATTCCATTGGCCAGTTTTATTATATGAACAAGTAGATAAATCAACTCAAATGACATTGCTAGCAAATTCTGATTATTGGTAGTATCTATAGTGGTGGTCATGGGACAATTAGCATCATTTAGCCGTACAGGAACTGAAGCTACAGCATCTGCTAGCTGTATCGGAACAAAAGCCACACATGTACAGGGTAAAACACCAGTTTAGCAAGCAGATTACCAAACACAATTCACAGCTAAAGGTACAGTAATGTGCAAAGGTCTTAGGCACTCAAAGGAAATGTTTAAAGCTCTTTATCTGGATAAGTGTATATATTCCAAAAACAAAAAGCACTATTCACCATTAGAACATATGGTTGCACTTAGCAGACCCAGACATCACAGCAGCAGAGACCGGAGAAGATGAGACTGTTTTAAAAGTAGAACACTACGCTTTATTCGAATCCTTAAAAGAACTAATACAGACAGCAATCCTGTGAAACACAGGGAGGTCCCGTGGCATGTAGGTCACACACACGGTGAGTAACTGGACATTGCAAAGAGACACGCGAGTGATCAAACAGGGACCGAGCAGAAACACAGGTAAAGGCACATGCGGCAATCGGATCCACAGTACAGCTATGTAAATGACACAGGAAAGGGGCAATTTGCATATCTCCCAGCATGCTCCACACTGTTAGAATATCTTCTGTTCTATAAAAAGTTACAGATCTCTGGTACCCAAACCTCTCCTCAGGGGCACCCCAGCCATTCCATGTATGTATTAAATTTCACCACCAGTTCACTTAATTAATGAATTTAATTAGTTAAAAAAATCTAACCAATATTGATTATCCATACAAGGTGATACCGGTCTGGTGAAATAATGCATTGTTTTTTTTAATTTAATTTATTTATCCTTTATTTTACCAGCAAGGTTCCTTTAAGACACATTATCTCTTCATCTAGGTTGTCCTGGCCAAGATGGCAGCAAATAAGATAAAGAGTTTCATATACATACACACAGAGATGATTAATATAAACACAAATTAAAACATTGTATAGAACTGGAGTAGGAAAATACCGCAGTGACTACAGAGGAGGTTTTGAGGTGCTTAAGTTAACAGACTTTGTCAGGCATACCCAGCATAAAGATCATTTAAACATCATTTCCTCTGACTGTCTAAGACCTTTGCACAGCTCTGTATATTTACTGTATAAGGAATAAAAGCCAAAAGTTAATCAAGGTTAAAAAGCTGCAAATTAGTTCCTCCCTCTATAGCTTGGTGAAAAATAAGGAATAAGAGTCCCCCCCCCCTTTCCCGCACGAAATGCCGGTGGCCCCCGAGACCGGCGATGGGGTTTGGCAGGAGGCAGGCCGCCCTCCTCTCCGGGTGCTTGGCTGTGACTGCCAGGGTGTGTCCAGGACACAAGGCCAGGGAGTGACGCATGCAGAATGAGCTAATCACTGGGTGGGCCTGAGCCCACCCTGACCCCGGCCCGGCCGGACAGGAAGGGGCCCATCAGACTGGGGCCAGCCCCCGTCTCTCTGCGCACCACCAGGTGTGAAGTCACATGGGCCCCTGGAGGCCAGAGACAGGTACTGCGGCTAAACTACTAGAGGAGGACTTGTCACCTTGGACCTGTTTTTCTAGGGTAATTTCCCATCCCGCCAATGCTCCACAGGGCTTAAGTTGCCAGTCAGAAGGTGCCAGAATGTGAAGGTCATATGAAAGCGGAGAGGTAACGAGGCAGGCGCAGGTTCCAGAACCCGCACAACCACACGGTGCTGAAAACATGCCATCTAAGTAAATCTAAACTAATAAAGGGCAGGAAATAGCATGAAAACTGGTCCGAAAGTTACAATTCATACTTGAAATAATTTTATTATTGTTTTGTTTTTTTTTGTTTTTTTACCAGAGAGCTGTGAATTCGTGCAAATATGTACTGGAAAGCAGACAGTCAAAAAAACAGAGGGATCCCAGAACGCGTTCCGCCAGGATCCCGCACAAAGTAGACGCTACTGCTCCGGCAAAATACAGCGGCACATGTGGAGCCTGGAGCCGAAATTCATATGGCCCAGGATGACTGGGAACTCTTCAGGGAGACACACTGAACATTTTCATTCTAGATATAACAACTGACAAAACATCACTTAAATGAATTCTTTGTGTTTCGAAATCAATAATTCCATGGAACAATGTCTGTTTGATTGTTCCTGTCTACAGAGAACATATGTTCAAAAAAAAGTTCAAAAAAGAACAAAAAAAAGCAGTTAAGCAAAGGACCTTCCTGAACTGCAGTGGTTAATGGCGTTCATGTAACAGGAAACATTTTCACTGGCCTATCCATGACCAGCACTGCGGACTCCTGATGCGAAACTCAGGATGATTATAAACCTTAAACTTAACCATAAACAAGAGAGACTGGATGCTGCAGATTTATTTATGATAATGGTAGCAGTAACTTTATAGTATATAATTCCTACTGGCATCCTTAACATTTGACCAAAAGTGCTCCCAGTATCCAAATAAAATGTCACAGATCACAGCCATCTTTCGGGACATCAAATTTTAGTACAACTGAACATTTTAGTTGTATTAGAGTTGCAACACTGACTGTTTTTTTATCAGTCTAATATGGGAAAAATATTACCAAAATTATTTGGTAACACTTTACTTGAGAGGCACAAGTAACTTAGTAGTCAGTTAGTGCTGAAGTGCAAATCATGAACAAACATAGTAACTGCATGAAATACATAAACTGTTATGACCAATTAATTATGAACAAACATGGGATCAGTAACTAACACTTAGTTTCTGGTTAATTAATGCATTAAGTAACAGTATACTACTACATTATTTGTGTTCCCTCAAGTAAAGTGTTACCAATTATTTTGTAGTGTGTGGATGCTATTTATTTTATCCATCCATCCATCCATCCATCATCTACACCGCTTAATCCATTTTGGTCGTGGGGAAGCTGGAGCTAATCCATCTTATATGTAATATATAAAACCCGAGAGAGAGAGAGGGATGAGAGGTGAAATATTTCAATTGTGTACAGTGTGTTGCTATTGTTTGCATTTTATTGTAATTGTAATATTAAATTTCAATGTTATTGTCTCAATTGTTACTTTTGCCCATCTTCCATCTGCTTACCTAGAGGTAAATTGGCACCGACCCCAGGCAGCACAGAGCACAAGGAAACCAGATCAGCTAATGGAAACCCACCCAAGCGGGGGAGAGTGTGGCAACTCCACGCAGGGAGCAGAGGTGCCAGGCGACAGCGCTGCCCTACTGAGCCGCCACGCCGCCCATTGTGAAAACAAAGAGACGTAATTACGACGGTACAATACGCACATAATTCAGCCTGTGTGCTGAAGGACACCCCCCTGCTGGGGCACTAGTTGAGCTCACTGCAAGTGAATCCCAGTGTTCTCTTAAACCCCCCCCCCTCCTCTCCACTACTCCCTTGGAAACCCAGAATCCAACATGAGGGGATAGTTACCCTTAATTTATGTATGTAGGTCCAGACATCACCTAAGCGGATCAGAAACGCCGAAATGCCGTCCAAGTCAAACCCACGTTCCCAAAGAAAGAGAAGAACAATAGTTTCAGAAAAAAAACATTCACAAGTTCTATTATTATAAATTTCCTTTGCAAGATGCCAAGGAGTATTAATTAAGTCAGCATATTACTGTTTACAAGCCGGAGTTTAATTAATCCATTGAAGATTTCACACTGTAGAGAAACCACGGGCAAAATTAACTAATTTCAGCTGACTTGCAGGAATTTTTTTTTTTTTTTCCGAATGTTTTAAATGTCCCCATTAGAATACAATCTCCCTGCACAGCTGTGTGGCAGATGACATGACTGATTGTGCCTGTATATGTGTGTGACTGTATATATTATAATTATTATAATTAAAAATCTGCATTATGAGGCACACAGTTGCAAATTAGATACAATGTAAATTTGTGCATTACCTGGAATATACTGTATTCATGGAATAATTTTGCCATACCTATTTGTCTAAAACAATTCATAATTCAGAAATAAAATCAATTAGTCGTCAAGTATTGTTTAATATAAGTTTTTTATTTCAACAGTATCTGCTAACAAATAAAAAACTGAAAAATATGGCAGAAATACCAATTGTCTTGAAAGTCTTGTACTCATTAAGGAACATTATGCTTAAATAAATATTTTGGAGTGTATTCACTGGAGTACTGCAGCCCTAGGGGAGGATGCTGGTCCGGAGACAAAGGGAGGAAACCGTAATCTTCCTGCTATTGTCTTCTTCTGCTCACTTGAAAATATACATCGGCCCCCATATGCACGATTCTACTGACAAACCCGACAGCTTCCCAGGCGTCACACTTATTAAACAACAAGTAGAAAAGCTGCCAGCATTTCTGTTTTACAAAGTTATACTCGGGGAATAAAAATAGTTAAAAAATCCATAGCGGGACCTAAAATTATAGGCAGTACTTAGTTTGTAAACTCTGAGGTGTCGAAGCTCATAAAGATCTCAGAGACCAACTGCGAGCACCGTTATTTGAGGGGCTGCGGCACGCTGACTTCGCATGACGTCACCTAGACAAATCGGTCTTAACGATAATGCGCTGTTAACTACTTAAACATGTGACAATATTTTCTATCTACATCTGATAGTTCCATCACACTGTAAGATGACTTACCCTTAGGTGAGTTTAATGGTCCAGAAGATAATCTCACCTAGACCCACATTAGGGGCCAAAAGTGGATTTTACTGCATGCAGGTGGTGTGATCTTTCCCTTTCAAATGAAAAGTCAAATAAGCGAAACTTTGGGGGATGTATGTCAAAAAAAAAAATAAATAACTGATTTTTATAAATATACATTTCTTTAGTTCAATGTGTAGGCCAATTTGTTCCAAAGTTTAACTACTATTAATTTTAAGTTTGAGCTGGCGTAGCTCACACTGCTCTGAACTCCTGCACAAATTAAGCACTGGCTACAGGTCATAAGAATCTCAAGTGATGGAAATGTCCACTGTCCCTTAAAGGGTCATAACCATGAAATGATCTTTGAGTTGCTTAAATACACGCAAGCCATCCAGCTCCTGTCATTTGTCTGATGCAACACTCTAGGTATATTCTGGCTGTCCTTGGAGTTACCACCAATATCAGAAAAAAAAAAAACATTTAGCAATTCAAATCTAAAAGCCAAGACAAGCTCCTCGTTCATCATATCATCATGTTTGCTGTACAATTCATTAATGCTTCGAGCATACGTCGTTAAATGACTGAGTCATCACTGGCCAGTAGATGTCGGCTGATGGAGATCATTCAAGAATGACACATGAAGAATCCTGCCCTGTCCTCTATTTGTCGATACCTCATCACTCAATCGCATGATGTATCCGCAACAAAAAAATAGTTAATGGATTTTTTTTTTCCGCTGTTTTGGACAATTGATAGACATGGCTTTGTTCTATTGCTGGAGTTGCACCTTAAAGTGAAAAAAACACTTTGCTTGCATCAAATCCATTAACTGTAGAGTGGATGGTAATGGAGTGACTCTGAGCCAAAGAGCTGACTTGACATTATTTTCGTAGGGTACTTCAAGGCAATACATAGAAGGTCTGAAGGCTCATTCAGAGTATAAAAGTAGAATGATTGTGCCACGGTCACATAAAATGTGTGAAGTAGCTGAAGACTTCTTGGGATGGTAATTTGGTTCCCTGTGGGCCATATGGTTGCCTGAGTGAAGAAGAGCGAGAAGGATGTGGCGATCAGGAGGTGCTGTCGCCGTTTTTGGTCTTCAGCACCACCAACGTAACCATGACCGGTATGAGGCTGATTGGAGTCATCACTAGGACGAAGATGATACTGGGAGGAGGGTCATATAATTCAGTGAACAGACAATCCTGGAAGAACGTGGCGTGAATCTGCACGAAGAGGTTCTCCACCAGCTGGTTGGGCCACGGGACCCTGAGGTTGTCGGCGTACACCTCGGTACATACGGTGAAGTCAGTGTAAGATCTGTATGGGGCAACAGAGGTAACAGAAGAGAAGGGTTGGTGTGGAGTATCAGGGGGAGACTCTGAAGACCAGGACTTTACTGATACCCAATATCATGACGCCGCATGAGACCGAAGTTCCTCTCCTCGAAGAGCACAATCCCTCATGACTTTTGAGAAAAATCAGCTTTTACTATTCAGCGCTAAACAAATGAGTATCCTCGGGGTTACATGTGTACTTTTTCCAAATGTATATGATGACGGCAAAGTAAAAGCTAAACATCTGTTTCAAAAGCATGTGGTAAAATATCTGTTGGAGGATACAAAAAATTCACTCACCGTTTTATTGTATCCCATGTGCACCTTTGTATGTTATTATAATTCATCAAAATGCTTTCAAAGCTTGGAAGGCATCTGTAAGTAACTAGATACTTGTAACATTCATCCAGGTCACATGACACATGGTTGCATGTCGGACAGATGGGATCTAAGACAAAAAAGGAGATATTTAATGCAACAAATCACAGCAAGGTACGTACAACGATGCGGTGATTTCAGTGGTTTTTACTATGGATCAAAATGTTTTCATTGACGTTAACTGGAGATTTTATGACATCATGCCTATAATATATTAACAAACGATAATCCTGTTGATGTAGCTTCAATGAGATTGAGACAAACTGATTCCAATTTAATTCAGTCATGTTTTCAGCATGGAGGAGCATGCAGAAAGTAACGCAGCCATACCTTTCATTGTCTCATTGGTAGAAGCTGAATGCAAAACGAAAAACAGAAACGTCTCAAAACCATTCGCCATCACATAACCATTCACACAGGTGCCATAAAGAGTTTAACAGTTCAACAACACAATCATGTCAAAGAAGTACTGCTTCGTTATAAACTGCGTCTTAGCATCTCAGAAGCAAATGCTGAGAAGCAAGCAATGCATTTACAGTTGTTTATTTGGCGAACACTATTTCCAAAGCAGGCAAATATCACATCACAAGCACACAACTGTCAAGGTGGCAACTAGACATAAGTGCAGCTTGGCTAAACTTTCAGTGAATGCCGACGTAAAATGTGTATGTTTTTCCTTCCCTCCTACTTAGCAGACCGTCATTAGCACTGATAGCAGACTGTCACCCAGCCTGTTCTGTTTACTCAGACAAACATGACACATCGGGGCTCCAGAAACTCACCCAAGGCTACAGACAGAAAAATTCCCAGAAAGCAGAGCATTATCCTCATGTCAGAGAACACGACGGCGGTATACTTTTTCCAGCTACGGCGGCCGAGGCAGAGTCTGAAGTTTTACTGTTACCGAAGCGAGGCATAACAGGAAGCTCGGTGGGGTGAACACGAGACAGAGAGGCTATCCAGATGTCTCACCCCCGTGCCTGTTTGTCCTAGACTTTGAGAGCTGACTGGACAACTTTATTTTCCACGTACGTGTGATCATTTCGTCAAAGTTTGGTTTCAGGGCCAGGAAGGCGCCCCCTCTCCGAAAAAGCACATTTGGGTTGGGGTTAGACGCACATACGAAGACACTTCTTCCCTTTCTCTTTTCCCACAGACAATAAACCTCCCAGCCTCGAACGTGATTTATCTCGAGAGCAGCTGTGGCCAAATAAGAAACATAAGTAAACATGAAGGCCAGCAGATTTCTTGATGGAAAGTAATCTTGAGTAAGTTTGGGTGTTCCTGCAGATGATGTGTATTAATTTCTGGGCTGTTCCGCCGCCAGTCCCCCTTTGTTCATCAGGATAGATGTAATCAGACCTTACCAGCTGTTTGAAGGCCATTCTCTCCTGCCCCGAGCAAGAAATGATGCAAAACCCACAACTAAAGGAGACCCACCCCCATAAAATCAAAAGGCTGGCAACCAAACCATGAAAATAAACTGTAACCACATGCACAGTAAGAAAAACTCCTGATATCCAAAAAAGTGACTGATATAATATTTGTTTTGCTTTGTTTTTTAAAATGTATGCTCCCTATGTTTGGTGTTTAGCATGGGTATGTTTTTGGCAGCATAGCCCTTTCTTGCCCCAGAGAATTACCCCTACTCTGGTTTTTGACCCTCGTACTGCACCTCCAGCCCTGGGGACACACGGAGGGTGTGTTTCCTCAGAGATTAAGCCACACACCTCTGCGCAGACTTAGCCTCCCCCTCTCCCTTCCCCCCAAAGCTGTTTCTGCCAGACAGATGTTTTGGCCAAGGGCAATCGCTGGTGAGGGGCAACGTTTCGCTCTGGCTGAGGTACCGTGACGATTAGGCAATGCAGCATTGCTGAGCAGAGATAAGGTTCCCGGAGACCCAAAGGGACGTGGGCTGAGATGAAGAGTAGAGGCAGCCATAGATAAAAACAATTTTGCAGCCCATACATGCAATTATTGCTTTAATGGGGAAAGTGTTTACAAAGATAGAAAGGGTTTCCTTAAGTCAAATCTCAGAATATGCGACCATGTATTGACAAGTCTAAAATATACAGCCATGTTTGCTTTCCAGCAAGAAGCAAAAGTCGAACCCATTCCATTGAGTATATTTATATGAAAATAGTGCCATACATTAAAATGACACTTTATGGTCCATCAAAGAGAACTGTGCAAATTTCACCAAAGAAAGAAATAAGAAATAGCCTTTACCTGTCGTGGCCACATATTCTTCCCCATACACCAGCACCGCATTCAACACTGCAGTGAGAAATAAAATAATCAGTGCAGGTTCCTTTCATCAGCGTTTGTTCCATATACTCTTTCCCTAACCTTGAGGTCTTGCATCACTACAAAAGTCGCAGCATTTAAGCTAATAACGCTATGTGAGGTGATGCATCTTTCACATGAAATTCACCCGTATAAATTACAGATGGTTCTGCGCAGCCGACGTACCGACACAGGAAACAGGTGCATGAAACAAGAGGCGGGAAGACTGGCTGGCAGAACTGAATCCATCACTGGTCACTTTTTTTTTTCTACAAATGTATTTAAAGAACAAGGAAGGGAAAGTAACTCAATTTGCAAGTTTATACATGGACATCGGGGACCAAATGTTCTCTTCCAGAGCAGAGTCGACCGAAAAGGACCGCTGACTTTTGAAAATCGATCCAAGGTATTCAGGAAGCTCCATGACCTCCCCCAAATGTGATATACGGGGAGGTGGGTGTGCATATCCATCCATTTTCTATACCAGATTGTCTTATGCAGTGTCATGCTGGTCCAGAGCCTATCCCAGAAGCTACGAGCACACACTGTCAGGAAAAAGTGCTACATCCCTGGTACAATTTTGTGCCCCAAGGTACAAGGAACAATAAAGTCCTCCCAGTGGTACAATGGTCCATTTCTATACCTTGAAAGGTACATTTACCTGCAGCTAGGGCACAATTGGCGGACCCTTGAGGGTACCCTCCCAATGACAAGTAATTGTACCCTGAAAGGTACAAATTGTTTTTTTTTCTTTGACAGTGCAGGGCAGAGAACAACCCAGGATGGGGCACTAACCCATCACAGGGCACACTCACACACTATTCGCAGCTATGGACAATTTGGCGAAGAAAATGCAAACTCCACATTCATAGACCATAGATCCATGTCCTAGTGGTGTGAGGTAACAGTACTTACTACTTTTATATACACAGAAAATCCTCTATATTTGAAATTTCAAGATGCAATATGTGTCCAATAAATTACAAATTGTTTGAATAATTGCAAAATTAAAAATTGGGCAGGAATTTCAAATTCATTTAATTTAGGAATTTAATTTTCAAATTCATGACAGTGCGTAAGTTAGTTCCTACTGTATCTCTGGTGCTTCTTTTCAGCAGGACCTGAGGGGAGGGGATTGGAGCTCCGTCGGCTGCATGCCTACGCTAACTTTCTTGGACTTTCTTGCTCTCAGAACGGAACCGGTTTGTATCCTGGGGACTCCCTATATTACTAAATAACTCAGATAGCATCGAAAACGGTGAGTCAGCAAAGCTACAGCGAGAATCTAAGCCACAGAAAAGAAGAAGAATATTAGTCTGCTTCATTTTTTAGATTTCCATTGAACCGGTTCCTTTATTTTTTTAGCTGTTAAATATTTGTGCAAGATAATTTAGTCAATCAGCCGCATACCAACGTAAATTAAGTTTATTAAACCGCCTCTGCCTCCAAATAAAACTTCAACATGTGATACCCCCCCCCACTAAGAACAGATATTGTGGGAAAAAAAATTGTATTTCCTCTTTTCAAGTTGTGTCCATTCCCGTGCAATCAGATTCTTCCCCCATTTTAGGAATTACAGACGCTTGTCTCACACTAGGGAAATACACGAACAGTTTCTGGGGCTGCATATAAGGTACGACGGTTTTCCATCTTTCAAGCGCTTATCCTGATCGAGGTCACAGGGCCCCCGGAGCCTGTTCCAGGCAGCACAGGACACAGAGCAGGACACGAAGCAGGGAAACACCCTGGATAGGATGCCAGCCGCTACATACTACATGCGAATAACACAAATGCTGACTGGTCTCAGTGCTGGTCGACAGCCTTCCTCCATGTATTTCTTCATTTAGATCTAGTCTCTCTTTACGTGTCACACTTTCACAATGGAATTAGCCTCCAACCTGAATACAGTGCATTGCATAGCACGGCACGCATCAAATAATGGTATAGTCCCTGAACCTCGATGCTTCTTGGATCTAAGTCAAAGTGAACAACCATTTCCAGGGTGTATTTAATACATTCAAGGCAAGGAACATATATAAAAAAAGTTATTCTCAGTTACAATAACAGCTTTCTTCTTAAAAGTCTTTAATTGCTTCCTAAAAGAACAATTCACTTACCCCAAAATTCAAATGTGAGAATCCTTAGAAGAAAAGGCAAAGAAGAAAAAGCCCTTTTCATTTCTGGGTAATGCTTTGACCCTCACCACAGCCGAAAACAGATGAAATATCACAACATTTGTGAAAGAAAGCTCTATAAAAACAACAGGAAGCTCTCGTTTCCTCTAATGGGCGGATTTTCACTATGGGACAGCCTGAGATAAGGTTGATTACCTCTCCCCCAAACTTTCCCTCCCTCTCTACCAGATTATTTGAACAAAAAACAGAAAAATCTTCTGACAAAGAAAAAAATGAGACAACCGGATTGTGTGCCCTTCACCGTTCTTGTTGTGTACAATTTGAGTGACTGTTTTTAAGAAAACATTCTTAACTATTTTAGGATCCTCTCTGTTATGAGTTCTTAGTTTTCATGCAAGCGTAATTACGATTTCCAAAGAATCAATAGTGTTTATATGCATAACACAGGAAGTCTTGGTATATACCGGCACTTGGTATATACAGTAGGTGGTATATACAGTCCCTGGGTATATACTGTAGGTGGTGTAAACAGGTACTTGGTATATAGATGGGATATACAGGTACTTGGTATTTTAGTGGTACTGTATATACTGTATAGGCATGCAGGTTTCTTGGCTCACTGGTGCCATATTATTTTTCCAGTTTCGCAAGAGTGCACACAACCATTGACCTCCAATTCCTTTATTCATCCTCTACTGTATTTGACGTTTCTCATTTCATGTTCTGCAGATGTTCAACTAAGCAATGAAATCAGCAATAGTAACAATACCAGCAATATATGTACTACCCCTCCTGCATTGATTTAACATATATATTTAAGCATTTTGATTTATGTGTCAAATGAGCATCCTGTGATCTGGAGGAAGTTGCACTTGCTTCTTGTCAAAGCTAAGATCAGCAGTCATCTCGTGGCTCCATGAACACTGGTCCCTTTCAGGCAATTCCCCTGACTGAAGTGAATTCATTAGTATCAGGTGCAATGCCAGAAGTTTGCAGGTCCTAAAATGTTATTTAGTGATTCCTCACAAAAAATGCAGGTGGTGATATATGCCTACCATTGTTCTCCTGAACTTCTCTCATTCATACAAAAAAATGAATCCTGAAATATTTTTCTGGGTTATGGGAAGAGATTTGGAAAAACAATATTTAACCATAAATAAAGCAAATATCCGTGATTGTACTGTAATATTCTTCTAAAAATGACCATGATTTGTCATCAAATGAAACACTCAGGCACAAATATACTGCACACCTGAGCCAGAATGCTTATACTGTAGGTTCCAATCACTGTAGGATTATAGTTTCAAGCAGACAGAGTGAACAGTGACAAATGACTGGCTCTGTGCCCTTTAAACACATAAACACTGCATTTGTTTCTTAGTGCCAAACGGGCCTCCAGCCATTCGGTGAGCTGTTATAACCCTGGAGAAGCAGGAAATATCTCCTGCTCTGATTGCAGGCCCAATGTGATGATATCTTATAGATTTTGGATAGATCAGTCTATTCTAATAGCCGGAGGACATGCTGACCACGATAAGGTGCAGTGCTGCAGTGCCTGCCTACCATGGCTTGAATATGCAGACGGGAAACTTGCTTCATTGAGGAGCACAGCAGTTAGATTACATGCTGCCCTCTAAGGCTGCATCTGAAGACCAAAAACATCACGGGGGCCTGACAGCACTGTCCCGCTTCGAAGGCTCCTTTAAACGCCGCGTGCTCCAGAAATGCGACCTCCTTTTGCCGAGTCTCAGAGGATCCACCTGATGGATCTTTTGCAGCCCAACATATCCAAAGATTCACTGCACGGAGGTACAGTGGGCGCGTCCCGGCTAGGCAATACGAGCAGCGCTTCGTGACTCAAGGGTAAGGGCAGGAACAGCTGGTGATGCAAATAGGAAATTATCCATAGGCCAGATTGTACCGTTTAACAATGCTTTCAGTCCGATCTTCGAAGAACACAGCCTACAAAGGCTGCACCATCAGTTACCGCGTCCCACGGAGGCTGCAGCCCCCGAATTAGGAAACAGCCAAGGTTCACATGTGCTCTGTCATGTGCTCTGTCATGTGCTCTGTCATGTGATGTGTCATGTGATGTGTCATGTGATGTGTCATGTGATGTGTTAGGCTACTAGGCGTAAGAACCCACCCAACAAGTGTGCAAAATGTCTCCACGAAGCACAAGATATTAATTTTATATTTATTTATAATCTTTTAATCACGTTCCTTTGAAAACATAACGATGACATTTCAGTTTTTTGTTGTAATCTTGGACCTCAACAAACAGCAAATTAATCTAACATGCTGTCAACTTGTGTAGGGAACTGAATCCAAAACATGTTAACGTGTATATTTAATCACATACACCCAAATCAAAAGTGTCAGAGTTTCTCAACCCTGCTGTTGAAGCAAAAACAATGAAAGTTGACCAAAGCTCTACTTTCTCTGCTTTTGTCTCTGTGATTTCACTGAAAAGCCCCAAAGGACTGTAATGCATCCCCTGCTTCCACTTCCATGCCAGTCCAGAACAAGGCTGATTCAGCCTATTTTTTACTGTGCCAGAAAAGCTGTGCTTGTTGGCTGTTATTTTTTCTTAACTCCTTGTTACATTTTCATACTTTACTATTCAGACATACAGTCAGTCCCAGGTTAATAGTGTCCGACTTACGGACACCTCATACTTACGATTGGACGACCAAAAACACTGTTATATATATACATGTGATAATATTACTGTATGTGGCCTCAGCACTATACCACTATACTTTAATTATTACTGTATCATAGTATTTGTTATTATGTACTACATTACTATTGTTATGACTTACATACAGTACTGGCTTAGGGAATGGATCTAGTTTGGGAAATGCTTTATTTTGATCCTTTTATGCAAAGATTACTTCAGACCATTTTTTACATTTGAATTAAATACTAAAATTCATTCATCTTCTAGCTGCTTTTTCTGGTAAGGGTCACCCTGAGCCTATTCCTGGCAGCACAGGGGAAAGGACCGGGCTACTCTCTGGACAGGATGAGGTCATATACACGCGCAGCCATACTATGCGGGCAACAGTGTTACAATACAGTACCAAGTAACACATTACTGTCATTCTGCTACTTTTGCCGATAATGAGTAATGTAACCAAGTGCCTTTTCAAGGCACGGAAACACAGATTAGCGTAAGTAATAATTTAAGTATTGTTAACAGGCCTAAATGAACTGGCATCATTTAACAACATTCTGATCTTAAACCAACGACCCGATGGCGTTTGTGTGCTGTCTGGGTTATGTATGCATTAATAAGAGATTTGAGGCTATACAAAAGTTTCTTTCCCTAGTAACTAATTATGCAGTAATTATGACTTTTACAAATGACTTTTTCAAATTACTTTTGAATGAAATAGCTGTGTATTTCATTGGGTATTTTAATTCAGATCCATTCACTCACGTTCTGCTTGTAATTTACCACTAATCCATAGCAGTATTATACTGTCATTGCTGTCCTACATACGTAGCCGCTGGAATGACATTTGCACATCTGTTCTACAAAGCACAATGACATTTTGTATCATAATTATTTGAACACATATTGTTCAATTGTAGTACATATTCTTTATTTGTGTACACATTGCTTATGTGTTATTTATACATTTGTTATACTGTATTTAAGTATATCTTTAGTTTTTAGTTATCTATTTTAATTTAAACCAAGGCATAGTCTGAGGAGTGATTAAGAGTTACATACTCCATGTTGTATATGTATAACTGTGCATGTGACAAATAAAACTTCTTGTAATGAATTCTTGAACTAGTGACTGTGACTAATTACTAATTTTCAGGAACTTGCACAACACTGGTAGGCAGTTACAGAGCAGTGAACCTAACTGCCTGGACTGCAGGAGGAAATGCAAACACAGGGAGAACGCCCCCACCCTCAACACCCCCACACTATGGTGGGGGCAGGCTTTTACTCCCAGTCCTGGAGGTGCGAGGCGACCCACTGAGCCACCCTAACTATTCTATTCAGAATTAAAAACACTCCCATGAGAAACAAGCCCTCGCCAGCAACTGAACACCACTGGAATCATGATCGCCACTAAAATGACCGAAGTCAGTCTGAGCTCGGTCATTTCAGATTAGAGGAAGAACGCAAAGGACGTTCCCTCAAACGGTACCGAAGAGGGGCGCTCGCCATGTTGAAAGTCATTCTTGTTTTGAGAAGTAAATATAGTGCAATAGAGTGAGATCAGTCAGGGGACAAAAGCTGCAATAAATAAATAAATAACACAATTAAAGGCCATACACCCACTGGACTGTTTTTATGGTTCTATGAACTGTTTCATTCATTTGACTAACGGCTGAATCATTGCAAATTATTAACTCCCCAACTGGAAAAAAACATGAATAGACAATGAGCTGCCAGCAGCAGAGCTGGGAAATGCAGCCTTTCATGTGCTCCGTCTATAAAAATAAGTCCCCGTTTCAGTGTCACTAAAGAACGAGGCATATTAGAAAACCTGAGTAAACATTAAAATCATGCAGGCCTTTCCTACAGTACCACGGCCTAAAATGTCTGCAATGGGCTCAATCAGAACCTGCGCAGAAAAAAAAACAAGTTAGATGTATTATTTAACAAAATGTTAATGAATGTGACCCCCCCCCCGCCCCAGTTTGAATGCCAGCAACCCAAGGAAGTTAAATTGGTCTGCTAGAAGGTCATTTAATCGCTGGTTAGCAACACCTTCACAATGACTGTGAGACCATGTTAGGTGTCATTGTGAATGGTGTAGTGCTATGAAAACACTGATCTTCAAAAACACTGTTTTTTTTCTGTATTTCTTTTTTTTTGGGGGGGGGGGGCTGCCTCAGCATAGCCCAGGAAAATACAGCTGAATTGCTCTCTGATGACCACCCCCCCCCCCACCCCCCGCCATCTACAAGCCCTGTTCTGTATCCTTGTGCTGACATACCTCAGACCATCGAAAAAAACTTGGAGCTGCAGACCCCCCTCAGCAGGGGCGGAGCCAGGATGGGGTGGGGGCGGCTGGACTCCCCTCAGTACAATACATTTGCCCCTGCGAGTATTCTCCATTAATCATCTCACAGTCGACTCCGCTGCACTCCTCGACCGACTAATCCACAGGTTCGGCAGCTCTGGTTCAGTGTGGAGTCACGGCTGGGGTGCGCGGCATATCGACAGGTGACCTGTAAGGACAACTATGTAGGGAGAAAAATCTTTTGCCCCCGCTTAAAATGAAACCTGTTGGCTGGAGAATTTGTACAGAAAGCTTTTAAAATGCTGATATTGCTTTTGAATTGCAGAGTATTACATTCATTTTGAAATCCTTTGCTCCTTATATAATGATGCTAGTTGGAAATTGTTCTGAATGTTTTGTTTCTCATTGTTTGTAATTTCAGCCTGCATTCACTGCTTTTATCTGTATATTGTTATCCAAACCTTCATTTGTCACCTCCCTTCGACTCAAAGTTAAATAACTGGCCCTCGGTTGCTGAGATTTGCTAGTTACTTTTTATGTTACCTGGCTTCCCACAGTTTAAATCATAACCCCACTAGCATCCTTTCACTGTGAGTAATTTTTCTAACTTGGCTACTTTCTCTGTATTTAGTTATACCTGATCTCCCCTACTGCGGTCAATATGAAAAACACTTTGTTATTTCAATTGCCTTAGTATTCTGGACTTTCAAATTTACACCCTTTGGTGGAACCATTAGCGCCACCTGCTTGCTCCTACAAGCAGACTATTGATGAATCTTTCTTAGAGTAGGTACTTCATTGACCGTAAATGTCACATGACATTGAAATATCTTTTTTTGACAAAGATCAATTATATCTCTTCCTTTTTTCCCAAGCTGTGCCACTGAAATTGTAAAATCAGTTTTCAGCTGAAGTACTGGTCATTTTCTCACAGAAGCCCAGCTAAACTAGACACCAAAAGAAAGCTTGAAAAGGTTTTCAGGACATCCATTTTCAGTGACCTGTTGTCCAATTCAGGCTCACAGGTAGCTCAGAGCATATGGGTACAAGGCAGGGAACAGCTCAGAATGGGGGGGGGGCAGCCCTTTGCAGGGCACACTCACACGCCATTCACTCACACGCCATTCACTCACTCACATACACCTATTGGCAATTTGGTAACTCCAATTAACATCAGCATGCTTTTGCACTGTGGGAACCAGAGCACCTGGAGGAAACCCCACAACGACACAGGGAGAACATGCAAACTCCACACACATAGAACGCTTGCAGAGATCTGAACCCAGGTCCCCGAGGTATGGGGAAAAAATGCTAACCACTGCAGCCCCTTGCCATCTTTGTAGGGAAATCCCACAGGCAATGGTGCTAAATCTGCTGTGGAAATGAAAGTGAGACCCCCACTGACCAGGTCAGGAAGAACCCCAACACATATATACCAAAACTGTTAAAGATTATGGTTTGATATTTCTTGTGTCTTTATCAAAATCAAGCATTCTGACATTAAATCAAACCTGAGTCAATTTCTAGTTTTTATTTTCTGGTATCTACTCTCACGTTCCGTTTCCGTCATGTCCATGTTTGACCAGCAGAGGGTGCTGGCCATCCCACCTAATTATTCTCAGTCCAACATTACAATCACCCACACCTGCCTTTGTTAGTCCCTGGTAAGTAGCGTGTATATGTTCCCTCCCTCACTCTATTCCACAGCTCGGTCATCGTTGCCGTTATTGCTGTTTTCTGTTCCCAGAATCTCCCTTTCATGCCACGTTCTGGTTCACCCTGCTCCGGTTTCGTCGTTCCTCCCGGTTCTTCGTTTTAGAACCCTGGTGATCCTTTGTCTTCTGATTGCTGTATTCCACTTCGTTAGTTCAGCCTGATGCTGCCTCCCCCATCAGACGTGACACATACAGAGAGACAGCCAATTCTCATCTCGCATAAGAGACTCACACATTTTTCTGTTCGGAAGGCGTTTCTAAGCCAGCTGGAAGACATTTTCCCCCGAGGCCCCCATCCAGTAGGATATGCCTGGAACATCCCCTTGGGATCCATCCAAGTTCTATCCTTAACTACCCAAACCACTCAGCTGTCTCCATTCGATATGAGCTGATCTGTTCAGCACCTCCACCTCCAGATCCCGAGGGATCTCCATGCTCTGATCAGCTTCTCTGCTCTTCTCACTTGGAACCTTCCTGGGTGAGAGTGGCCTTTTTATAAATCAGAATTTTAAAAAGTGCACTTTATATACGTTTTCATCCTTTGACATTAATTGTAGTGTGACTGTACTATCAGATATAAATATATTATTATATATATTGCATGTACAGTAAAAAAAAAAACAAAACGTTAACGTTCAGTGTAATTCTACACATACTTTAAAGTTCCACTTCAAAGGGTCTGAAGGTATAGGTGTCAGTGGTCTTACAACAGCGATCACCCTACATAAGTCAGTCACAACCTTTGAAGTTCTAATGTGCGCCCTTATGACCTTGAACTTGGCAAACTTTAAAGCTTAGTATTTAAAGCTTGGATAAAAATTCACAATTTACTATGCATGCATAATACACAAAATAAAATGTGCACAGTAACTGTGCAAGGGTTTTGTGTTAGACTTCGTAAGATTTCCTAAGATTTAACTTAATCTTGAGTTTTACATTGCAGGAATAAAGCAGGAAGAATTCCTTGACAATGTATGCTTGATATATTGAGGCTGTTTAAGAGTTTTTGTAGCTGGCAGGGAGGGGCAAAGACAACTGTAACATAACAGAAAGCAGACCGCACGACTAGCGTTTGACAAAAAAAAAAACCTTTGTGCAGCACGATTTCCTGATGACAAGTCTTTCCCCTCTGCGGCACTCTGCAGAATTGGCCTTCCCAGCAAATGACGCACACAATATCCTGACGCCAGCGAAGGCCAGCCGGCTTTCCCGTAAAGAAAGAGCATGATGGAAGCGGGACGTCTCAGCCTCCAACAGCCAGAGTTATTCTGTTGATCAAATTGCTCCCACATTGCTCCCACATTGCTCCCACATTTAGTTTCACCAGCTAGCCCTGGGGGAAGCTGCTGAATAAAAACATGTTTACTCCAATCCGCGCATCAGTCACGTCGACCACCTTTTTCTCTGTAGCGTTCTTCATAGGAAATGACATTGATTAGGCCTATACAGGCGATTCGGACTTACTTCTCGCGTATTTGTAAAATTCACCATAAATATTTAATGGCTTATTCGGTTTTTGTTTTCTGCATTATTGTTTTTTCGTGCGTTCCTGTTTTCTCGCAAGGTGCCCTTGGATTTCCATCAGACTTTCAAACTAGTTTCAGTTCAACAGGCGTTTTTGTAGAAGTAAACTAGCTATATTGGTCTGCTGAGCTGGTCAGCCAGCTGAGTTATCACATAATTCTAAGAGGTCCATGTAACGTACGGAAAACGATAAACACTATGAAATGGCAAAACCCAACTTCTACTTAACGATACCGACAGAATATAATACAATTCGAGTACCTGTTCCTAATTGCAACACATTATTGTAATACACCACAGCAGTCATGTCACATCTCCGCTGCTATAAGCAAAAGATGTTTGTTTGATTTGTTTAAACATCCAAAGCGGATAATTAAAGGGTTAGACATTTTAGAAACATTTTCAGAAAGTTTATTATTCTGCATGAATTCAACAATAGCTTTCCGGCCTGGAATCCTATCGTTTCAAATCCATCTGTTACTGCTATCACTATCCATTGACAAAGATACTTAAACAGCGAAGTTTCAACAAACATATCCCGAATCGCCAGCTATACCTATGAAATGACCCCGCAAATTAAGTATGAAATCATATAATTCTTCTGTGACCCAGGCCTATATCATAATGTTCTTCCACCAACACCTGTTGCTATAACAATTCTAATTGCACTTTTATTATTATAATTACATTTATTTATTTATCAGTAAGGATCTATCCTTTTGAGGTGCAGGTGTTGTTGAGAAAGCTGCTGAAGTCAAATATTTCATGTAAACGGTACAGCTGTACAAATATTAAACAACAGCCGGTTCATTCCTCTGGGGGAAAATCAGACAGGTTTCACCAAACAAACTTTAAACTTACTGGTATTATTATAGATTTTGATGATTAAATGCATTATAATCTTGATATTTAGACCCCTCAAAACATGACTAAAACGTGACTAAATTGAAGCTATTTTGTTTTTATTTGCAATACTCCGCTATACAGCACGAAGGAATTTAACTTGTTAAAAATGAGATATATATCCGACATAAAAATGTGATGCGGACTTTAGCGCCCCCTTTTGTTCAGCTGCTTTTTTCCATTTCCGAAATCTCGAGTTGATAACAATGAACACAATTCCTAAAACTAAGCACTGCTTTCAAAACGTTTGTAATGATAATAATGCAAACTTGAAAACTTGGTAAAATTTTTGAAAACTTGTAATAGGCCTACAGGCAGTACAACCCCTACCAACAGGTACAAAATTTAACCAACTTCAAAGCTATGGTACAAGATTACAGCAAAAATCTGTCATATGTTTACATTGCTTTTAAAAGAATATGATTGAAAACCGGCCCGGTCAATCTTATAGGAGACATAGGCGGCCGCCTAGGTGGCCAACTTGGCAGCCAAGTTCACTTTACCCCGGGATGTTTCGGGTGTGGGATCCCGGTCAGGAAACACGCCCCTCTACTCACTGGTAACTGACTGCATCGAGTATAAAGGGATTCCACTATGTGGTTGAGAAAAAATGTATATTTAAAGTAATTGCACGGCTTTCATTGTGTCTGTCCGTTTACATTCGAGAACAAAACAATTTGTTTGCACATTGTTCCGTTTGTTTTGACGATACATCCCGAAGGTGCCAATAAAACCAACTGTCCTCCAGTTAGCATATATCCTGAGAGTCTGTAAATTCTGGAAACGACAACGCAACTGGCAAAAGTCAAAATAGTGAAGCGTGTTAAAAAGAAGAGAACGTATACAGTTACCGCTCGATCGTTTCTAGTGGCTTACAATGTCAAGAAAAACTAATTAAAATGACCATTAAGGCATTACAGAAATGCAATAAATACCAAAAAGTTAACGTTATAATCGTTACTTGGTTGTGATGAGTGGTAAAGTTGTCGTAAGTTTATATGACAACTACAAATATAATAATAATCAACAAATACATAAATACATTTCGTATTATAATTGCCTAGTTAATACTATGTTGCAACGCCCTTTGTGGTATTTAAATCCCCGCAGGCTATGCTTATATTCACAGTGCGTATAACTCCGAGTTCGGAATTCTGCATATTGCCAAAATGAAATATTTGCGTCTTCTTATTACCAGCTTTCGCAGCAATAAGCATGCTGTAGCTTTTCATTTACATTGCTTATCCGACTCCACACCATATGCGACTGTTTATTGCTTTACTACTGGAGACTGACCACCCAGTCTGAAGCCATTTAAGTTCTTTAAGTCATTTAAGATCTTTTTACACGGCTGCTATTGACTATATATCAGCTATCGGGTTCACGGCGGCCGTGCGACTATAAATGCGAATCATTGACGGGTAACGGTGCTAAAGCGATTATACTCCGTATCCTACCACCGCCCAGTGTTTTGTGTATCTTTGATAGACACGCACGTTTTAGCCCTTTATACCAGCCGCGGCGTGCGATCGCGATGAAGACGTCACCACTCCTCCGGCCGAGCGAGCAAAGTGCGCAGCTACCCTCCGAGCTGCACGGCAACAATCTCGGAGTGCTGGCGTCCAGCACCGCGCTTTCGGCCGTCCCCAGCTCTGGCGGCCCGAATGCTTCTTCAGAGCCCGCAGCCGAGTGATTGATCCCGCTTCTCAGTGCCGGAGCGCATTTTTTCCCCGACGCGTCCCTTCGCGGCGGCAGTAGCTGCTGGTTAAGGAGGCAGGACTCGGCTGTTTTCCATGTATTTGCAACTGCGACACGATGTGTCAAATTTCGACTCGCATGGGGCTCCTGCATCACCCTTGATTTTGTAAGAGAAAAAGGACCCGAAGCGCTATTTTAAACCGTAGGATCGTGTGTCTGATTTGTTTGGAATTGGTGCTTTACGTTTTCTCTAGGCTTCTTCAAATAGTCCAAGTGACGGTAAGTCTCCCGATACATTGCATAAGCCGTCCGTATTTGCCTAAATCTGCCCTTTACACGTCGCCGTCATTTTTCGCGTGTTTAACCTTGAGGAGTATGTGTGCTTATTTAGAAGAGGGCAATGTGTTATATGGGCTAAGTAATCTGTAAAAGTGTGCTACGCACTTCTGTGTAATGATTTCCTATAGCTGCGCGAAGAGACACGCCCACTTCCACTGCACAACGTTGTGAACAAAACGTGTTTTTCCAACTTGGTTACCCCGATCTGCCATTTGAACGGTCATTGTAATGCACTGGAGAAATTGGTGTTTTTTCACCACTAAATATTTTTTTACATCACTCGGTTGCCTTCTGGGTCGAATGTATCCCGTTCGTATGCGTGTGACATGTTCTGGCTGACCAGGATGTTGCTGTACTGTTGTTTTTCTTTTTCTTTTTTTTTTTAAAGGACCCATTAAAATGCAGGGACACGATGCCGCTTTTCAAGCAGCAGGGGGCGGTCAGTCGCATAAGCGCTGAATAAGTGACGTCGAATAAATGACGTTATGTGACTGCATGTGGCATCTCTAGGAACAACATTAATTCGGAAAAGAAATCAGCAAGCTTTAATGTAAATAATGCCGCTGGACTTAGGGAAAAGTTTGTCAGCTCAACACAGTAGCGTTATTTATAAGTAACTTCAGAACGTTTTGGTGAATCCCTGCGTTCATCCTTGGTGTAAAAGATGCATGCACAGATTAAACCACAGGTAGAGTTTCAATGTGGTGTGGTACAGGGCCATGGAGGAGACCCCGGCAGCTCAGCCCAGTAGGCCGGTCCGAAGCCTAATGGAGTGGAGGAAGAGGGTCAAGTCAGAATACATGCGTCTCCAGCAGCTGAAGCGTTTCCGCAAAGCAGAGGAAGTCAAGGTAAGGGTCTTATGGGATGCTAGTGCCTTATGCATTTGTGAAATAAAATATTGTTCCTAAATATTGCTTGGATAAAATATTTAAAGGATAGATAGATAGATAGATAGATAGATAGATAGATAGATCGATCCCAGGAGGGAAATTTGGCCATT
>JAODKE010000050.1:13379431-13397170 GCA_026779605.1 Mormyrus hasselquistii | reverse complement strand
ATTGTGTTGCTTGGTAGTCGTGGCAGTGCACTGGGGAGCCTGTTTATAGTGTGTTTCTTGGGAGCTGTGGCAGTGCATTGGGATGCCTGTTAATATTTTGTTGCTTGAGAGCTGTGGCAGTGCACTGGGAAGCCTGTTTATACTGTGTTGCTTGGGAGCTGTGGCAGTGCACTAGGGAACCTGCTTATAGTGTGTTTCTTGGGAGCTGTGGCAGTGCACTGGGGAGCCTGTTTACATTGTGTTGCTTGGGAGCCATGGCAGTGCACTGGGGAGCCTGCTTATAGTGTGTTTCTTGGGAGCCATGGCAGTGCACTGGGGAGCTTGTTTATATTGTGTTGCTTGGTAGTCGTGGCAGTGCATTGGGGAGCCTGTTTATAGTGTGTTTCTTGGGAGCTGTGGCAGTGCACTGGGGAGCCTGCTTATAGTGTGTTTCTTGGGAGCCGTGGTAGTGCACTGGGGAGCCTGTTTATATTGTGTTGCTTGGGAGTCGTGGCAGTGCATTGGAAAGCCTGTTTATAATATGTTGTTTGAAAGCCATGGCAGTGCAGTGGGGAGCCTGTTTATATTGTATTGCTTGAAAGCTGTGGCAGTGCACTGGGGAGCCTGTTTATTTTGTGTTGCTTGAGAGCTGTGGCAGTGCACTGGGGAGCCTGTTTATATTGTGTTGCTTGGGAGTCGTGGCAGTGCACTGGGGAGCCTGTTGAGCCCTTGTTGTACCAGTATGACATAAAGACTTTCATCGGCACATGGCCATCATGCATAAACAGCTTCAGGCTAAACAGTCATTATAGATAAAAATCTGCAGTCTGTGGTCAGTGTAGCTGGTGTAGCAAGGGTCTTGTTAGACATACAGCCATCTCAGTCCGACAAGTAAATAGGAATATAAGCAGTGTAATCAAGCTTATAACCAAGAGAAAAACAGGCACAAATTCAGCATGTACCAACTGTCCAAGTGAGTCAAAGCCATTACTAATGAAAAGCACTGAAGTTGTGTGTCAACAATTCCTAAAAATTGAATCAAGGGCAAACAAAACAAAAGCCAGGGCCGCCCTTTCTTGTCAGGGTTGTGTGTGCGTGGGAAGGGGGAGGCAGGTCATTGGCCAGTCTCAACCCTGATCCTTGATGTCCTTTCTTTGCTGTCAGATGGGGGTAGGGGGTGAGAAGGACTGGAGATTCGGGTAAAGAGTTGCCACAAAGACAAAGGCACGGTTTGATTTTTCAGTGTGTTGGTTTAATACAATGACCTATTACAAAACAATCTGGATATTCTCAACATGCTGATGCACCCGGAAACTCACATGATCATGCATACAATGTAATGAAATTAAACTAAATGAAATGAAAGTCAATCGGCAAATTCCAGCTGTCATGGATACTCAGCACATCTCTGGACCCGATCCTCTTAAGGCCCTTTGGTTCTGCACACTCCTCAACCAGTGGAAAGATTTTGATGAAAAATGGAAAATGGAAAAAAGTGTATATGCTGTAAGTAATTAGCAAGTTGCCGTGACTGTAAAATCGCAGCACCCTGGGCGTTTATCAGGGCAGTCACGTCACACGAATTCTCTCTACTGCAACAGCACTGACCTTTTCAGGGGCTCAAGTGCCCCATAAAGGAAGTTTCCCAGCAGTAAGAGATCTCCATCTGCTTCCCATCGAGGAACTTACCACGTCCGAAAGGGTGAAATGCTGTATGCTCATAAGCTCGTGCCACATTGAACACACGCTTGCACGTACACGCACATCTTTAAAGACGCTCGTAGACATGGAAAAACAGACACATTATTGCCTTCATAAACAATCCCTTGCGTGCACATTTGCACACACATTAACATTCATAATCAGACACACATTGTAAGACAAATTAACATCCATTTACAAAACGCTATGTACAGTAACTCAAGATATTTTATGATTGATGAGAGCAGACAATATCTATCCATCATCCATGCTTTTTTTTAAAAACTTCCGGTGCAATGACCAGCAACAACCAAGGATTTCAAACTCTTCCCTATTTTATTTTTTTTTTGCTTGACTTATCTTTCAATATTTAAACAAAACTAGTCTGGGTTAAATAATAAACAGTGACAACGTCAAATATCAGACCTCGACTGGTCAAAGTGTAAATAGGGGGATAGTGGACTGTTTATTGAGTTCATGTGACCTCTAGTAATTATGAAAGACCATTTGAACACAATCTGATGAAAGGGCTCATCTGTTCTTTCAGCTAATATGAATTTAGATGTTTTTTTTTTTGTAATTTTCAGGAAGCTCTTTGTTAATCTCAAGTAAGAATGAACTATGCATGGAGAGAGTTAGTAATCAAAACATCCAGAGATTGGATTATAATTATATTTTCTCATACTACAGAAATATACTGCAAATTTCCCGCACGTGAAATGTAGAACATTCTGAGAATCAAAAACAGTTATTTGGGGTCAAAGGGCATTAAACAGGATATTTCAGTTCATCTTTTATTTCTTACCCTTGGCTATAGAAACTCTGAACGAGTCCGAATCATTCCTGGCAATCAAAACAACTGCATGACTTAGCGTTGATTTAAGTGCTGATTTAAAATCTGGCAGCATTTTCCCGATTTCTGTTGTTCTCATTAGCAGAGGCCAGGATGACTCAGATCTTGCTCTGTTGTCTATTTAACACCAAACAGCTCTGACAGGCTCTGGCTTCCCGCTTCCACACACGGAGCTACATGGAAGCCATCCCGATTATGGTCAAAGACCCGGCCAGGATCTGCACCTGCTGCGCTTGTGGCCTTGATTTTAAACAAGGCTCTTCAACTGTGAATCAATGACAGGCAAGACGCCAGAGGAGGGATGGAAGGAAAGCGTGGACATTCCAAGCACGCAAGGCCGAGTCTTTGCGAAAAAGAAAATGCAGTTTCCCGGAACTCAAGTCCACCCCCGCCTCCACCCAGACTCCATCACTGAAAACCTCAGACCCTTAACTGCTGCCACCACAAATCAAGGTAACCACTAGATTGCAGAGCAAGGCAGTCTCTTGGACATATTAGCGATAGTTTCATTACCAAACCTGTAATTACATCTCCTCATTTGGTTTAACTAGGTCTGTTTTTAATAACAGTGCAGAAAAAAATTCAAACACTCGATACAACAAAAAAACATTAATTCGACGGTCAGTGCACTTAACACGACTAATCAATAGCTAAGACGCAAGCTTTTGAGAAAGGCTTCCTGATTTAGAGGGCTTATCAACTGGATCAAATGACAGTTAAACAAAAGCCAGTTAAAACGGCAAACCATCGCAGACATCAGAAGAGATAGTTCAGAATTCTCTCATTGGCCAGTTGTGTGGAACTGATGTGGTTGTTCTTTACAGACAGATCCTGGATTTATAAACATGAGCACTAGCTGCACGCAAATGGGGGCCAGTGCTTCCTGCATCAAACTGAATAGGAAATGCTTGGAGGGGGGGGGATACACATTGAATGACCACTGACAGGACATGTCAGGACACATAGCGGCGAGCTGGGTCAACAGGGAAGCCCCGCTGAGTGTGTGTCTGTTTGGACAGGGATCTTTTACCTCAGAATTGTGGGGGTCCAAATTTTTAACTGGCTTTTCATTGCTTCTCGAGCAAGTACCGAGAGAAAGGGTTTTGTGATAATCCTACTGAATGCCAGTCATCTTAGCCGAGCCATCAAATGAGTGTATTGAGAGACAGAACACGAAATGCAGATGCAGTTTTTATTTAAAAAGTCGTGCCACACAGTCTCTGTTGATCTTGATGGAACTTAGTTTATATCACAGCAGGAATGAAAGGGCGAAAAGGGCCAAAGATTTCTGGCAGACATTGTTCATTACGTCAAAAGTAGCGCGGAGCCTGGTGGTTTTGCTACACATTCCCCACACACCTCCATGAAAGGGCCTGTTGACTTATCTTGGATTTTTTTTTTCCGCTTGTGTCGTCCTGGATCCAGATCACAAAGAGGCAGTTGTGTTGCACCTCATTGCGATGCAGTACTCCTATAATTCTTCCTGTTCCTCTCCGGTGCGCCAGTCTAATACTCATTTCTTTAAAACCCATTACCACTGAAATTAGTACACAAGATTACACATTTAAGATCCTTAAATCCTTCAAAGGTTTACAGTCATTCGTTTGACTCGGCTCAGAACTGACCAAATTATTATCAAAATGGGAATTGTAGTCCACGGGGACTAGATTAGCTAGCGCTAGAAAATCATAAGGAATATAATTTCAAAAAGCTTTCAACCAAGCCAGGATCTCCTCTGTCATCAACATATTATTTCAACTCAATGTCATCATGCTCAGCTAATTTTATTACATCCATCCACCTATCCATCCATCCATGAAGCCTATCCCAACACAGGCCTATGGCTGGGGTACACCCTGGTTTTATGTGTGCATGTGTGGGGTGGAGGGGGGTATTGTTAGGTATTGTTCCGTTTACCATAATTGCTTCATAAACCCACATCATTAAAAAGAAATCACGGATATATGGACAGAGGTTGCGCCAGGGAGGGGCTTGGGGGTGCTGTAGCAACCCCTATGATAGCTTTAGCACCCCCTAAGAAATTTTCTTACGTGTCAATGCTATAATTTACCATTTGCAAAATAAATACATTAAAAAAAAAAAAAACGTATTCATGTGTATAGGTGGGGGTGGGGTGTTCCGGTAAAATGTAAACTGTAACGACCGGCACATTAAGGGGAAACCCTAAATTATTTCAGGGGACTCTCGCTGTAAAGTCAAGCACCCCACAGAACTAGCAAAAAAATCTCACAGCACCATGTCGTTATATTTAAATTTTCAATTTCCAATGTAGCTATGTATAGTCTATGTCAATCGATTATATTTTTAACGCTTCCAAAGGTAAGAAAGCTTAGGCAGCGTGAGAGAAGCCGGTCTTCGCACGCTCACATCTGGCTTCATCACCTCCCCTCCTCCAATGCAAACGAAGCTCGTGCCTGCGTGTGACGCAACACCTCGGCGCGGAAAGAAGGCTGGAGGGGGCGGGGACGTAGTGGGGCGAGCGCCACGATTGGGTGTCCGGTGTTTGAGGTCACGCCCATCATACGTTGACTCAAAATCCCGCACGCGTTTTTCTAGACGTCGTGCACTTCTGTCGGAGTGACTTGATGTGTGGTAATAGAGAAGCAAGTAATGCTTTTTGAGTAATAGTCAACTCGCGAGGGTGAGAGTCAGCAGTGTTTCTCTTATCAACTTCTTTTTGTGAGGCATGAGATGAGATTTCATATTCTTTAAAAAAGGAACCCTTTCCAGGTTGCTCTTTAACTACTTTTTTATTTTATGTCTTTGCGGTCAGCAAGATACCCCGGCAGGTATACAGTGAAGTGTTTGCTGAAGAAAAGAAACTTTAAGAGACTGGTTTTTACGGGGTGAAGTCGTTTTGTGTGCCGCTGTCAGCTCTGATTGAACTATACTTTACGTTTTTACGTTTATTTCTAGGTCCTTTTTGAGGAAAAATCTGCCTCTAAGTGCCTGCTTATCTGATTTGTACCCTCGGGAAATTATGGACAGGAGACACAGAGCGGATGGTACGATCCCTTTCGGACGGTGTTAGCGACTTTGCGGTGTGCGCCACCTCCTGACTTACTGCGCGCGCACTGGGAGTAACAGTGGATGCTCGCGTTCTCCGAAGGCTTCCCAGGTTATCCCTACTTGAATGCCTTTCCCAGGATTTTGTTGGCTTCTGTGCTGCAGGCAAGGGTTCAGTTTACTCGGGAGAGACTATGGGGAAAAAGAAGAGGAAGAATCCTTTGAGTTACGCAGCAAGGACGAGCTATCGTGCAGCGTACGGGTAGGTACATTGCAGCCTCACCTTTACCCACATAAATCTCCTGTGATTCATCTTTATTTTTATTCCTCCCAGTAAAATGTATCGATGGGCTTTATTTCATAAGCTGGAAAAGCTCAAAACAAAAGATGGCTCAAAAAGTTGTCCGGAGAATGACAAAAGCGTAATTATATTAATTGTTTGACTGCACTATAGTCTTACATGTGTTTCCTTTGCATACTCCGTATTGCTAATCCCCGAAACAATTTGCAGCGATTAATTAGCGGGATGTCAGTGAGGTCGGATGGGTGAACAGGCGCTCGTTCGCTTGCTGTCTCCCCCCCTACTCACCTTATTTAAATTTATCTTGAGCGAGGTGGTTAAGTCAGGTGGCAGCGAAGAGCGGCCAGCAAAGTCGCCTCCGAAACCGGAAAGTTCACATTTCCATTTCCTGCTGGTCCGCTCGACAGATTCACTGCTAATAAATTATTCCCCCTGCACTGAAAAAAATGATAACGCTCACCGATACTGTTCTTGCCGGATTTATGTCATAAATTATTCGACTCAACCCTAACCGCTTTAATGAAACATCCTGTTCTGTACGCTCTAAATGTTATAACCTTCGAGTCATACAGTACAAGTTATTACACCTGCTGCTTGTAATGTCGGCGTTTTGTCACTTGAATAATGACTGTGCATAACTACATTAGTCTATCATTAGTCAGTTTTTGTATCTTTGTAGTATTTGGCAGTAGTTATATCGTTATTAGGCAAGACTATACACGATGAATATGAATTTTGGCAGCCTTCCATTCGCTTAAAAAAATGTCTCTTGTCTGTCATCTGACTGGATGGAGCACAAAGTTTCCAGTAGGATTCATTCATTTGTGAGGCAGTGGTTGTTCTACTTTTAAGTCATTACTTATTTTCAAATGGCATCTGTGAGGATCCTTGTTTATCGAATCCTGGCTGAGAAATTAATATGATGTGATACATGAGACCCAAGAGTGGAGTTATTTGCCTTTTAAGATCACAACCCCAAACAATAATTCTTTTGACTGATATTTAGAAACGGTTCCCCTCTCCGTAGGTCTAAATCTCCTAATTTCCTAAAGTATGTTACTGGTTAGCACACTTAAAGTGCAATGTTTTAGGACAATAATCATCCGGTAATAAATGAACCTGGAGTTCTTCTGGCAAGCTCTGTTTCTGTCTTTCATTCATTAGTGCTCAGTAATTGCATATTTAATTAGGATTGTCATGACTTGGAGCTCATCCCAGAAAACTTGCTACACTCCAAACAGGGCTTTCGAGCCCAACGCAGGCAAACTTCACCTCAAGAGTTGTGCGCAAAAGCCTTTCTGGAGCCACTTGAAGCATGTTTGGATATTGAGAAGAAACTCGAATACTCCCAGTGGAGTTTGGGCGGAATTCAAACCCACAGTGTTGGACACTGCGAGCCGTCGCCCTGCCTGGCCTGTCTCTCATCTGGCTTAATTCACACTTTAGTGTTGCACTGTTCACCAGCGTACTCCTGCTAAGCCTCACTAATCTCTCCCCCCCCGCAAAACCCTCTCACTGGCCCCTACTGGCTTGGAGAAACATTGCCTCAGCACCCTAGCCCCTGCTATGCAGGCCTCCTTCTCCCATCCGTGTTCCGCTGTGTCTCCGACCTAGCGTAAGGCAAATTCATTTAGACAAGGAACCTTGGAGAGGTTCCAAGGCAGGAACCAAAGATGATACCGACGTCAGCAAGACCGAGGAAGGCCAGAGAGAACAAGTGGGCAGCTGACCTCTCTTCTTTTCAACAGATTACTGATCCCTCGGTCCATATAACCCCGTAACATGAGCTGTAGAGATTGATCAGCTCTAAGAACAGAGGCTTGCATTGTTCTGTCTATATATTGGTATTGGCAGGATTCTTCTAATTTGTTGTGTCTACGTGATTCAACCATTGAGGTCTTCGAATGGATCCCAGACTACACTTCTCACACCAATTCCTAGCTTGACATTTTGAGTTTATGTTTATACTGAGCTTTTGTTTGCTCCACTACCTTTCAGACAGACATGTACCTGGAAATAAACATGGTGTTGTCGAAATCCATCTTTCTCGGCATTCTTGTGTGTCTCAAACCTGTCCTTGCAATGATGGTGGCAACAGATTTGAGTCAGTTGAAGTGCCATAGAAACAAGATGAACATTTGGTTATTGGCCTGACCCTGCCTAGAATGGTACTGGAGATCTGACATGTAAAAATCCAGATCCTTCCTTTTGGAGCCATGAGTGACAAAGAGTGATTTCAGAGTTATTTCCCATTGATGGACAGATCATTCACTTTGCTGTGAATTTGTCAAAAAAGAAGGGCAAACGATATCCATGTGTTGCATAAGCGTATTGGAGTATGTCACGGGAACTAATAGAAACTTTCTTGAAATCTTGAACGCCTCACGACCCCAAGGATTTCACTGACATTGATTGTCACAGTGGAAAAATCACTTTGTTTTTTTAGTACATTTTTTTTGTACTTGATTGTTGACTACAAGTTAAAACCAGGTATGAGAAGTTGTATTCTAGTGAAGTAGATGACAGATTGTACCCTGTCTCTTTGGTGCACAAATAAATTCCAGATTGCATGTTCTGAGTGCTTGGTGGACAACTTCCAGATAGTTCCAGTAAGCCAAAGAGCTCTCTGCTGTGACACATTAGCTGAGGTGGCGATGTCTCTCATTCCTTACCCTTTGCTTTACCTAAACGGCTAAGCAGGGTGCTAATATTACGACAGTATCTGGAACTGACCAGAAGTCTCATGGCTGCCGGGAACCAGAACCAGGCGGTCAATGCGGCACTAATTATAATCTCTCACCTGCGCCGGCAGTAGCCATGGCCTGCACTTGGCCCACGATCCTGTCCCCATCTCCTAGAGGCTGCACATCTGGTCTGGAGAATGGCGCTGGCAGCTCTGGAGCGTTTCCTGTGGGTTACTCAGCCTCCCTGGAGACGGGGCCCGGAAGTCAGCCACGGAATGAATGCATCACGCCTTCTCGGGCCTGAGTGACTCATGCCTTGCCATTCCAGCCGGCCTCCTCCGGCACAGACAACCGTGCCAGGATTTTCACTGGCATGCAATCCCCTTCCTTTTGCCCCCTCCTCATTAGCTATGATGTTTTATTAACGTGGGTGGGGGGAGGGGAACAGTTTGTAGAAATGCAATCAGTCAAAGCTTATTAAGCGGCAAGAGAACCCAAACAGGGAATTGTGAAATGCTAGGCTGCCACTGGCAGTCAGTTCACATTTGCCCATTTTGTAATGAGCTCTTTTGCACGTCTGATTCCATTATTTCAATTTATAGTTTTTTCATGTTGCAGGATTACACGATTCCCTATGAGGATTTTCCCTGTCACAGGCTGCACTCTTGCTGTTGACCCGCATAATTGCATTGTTTGGTCTTAAATTGGCATGGATCTCCTGGGCAGCGGGAAGAGGCCGGTTGGCACTAATGTTTCGGTGATGCTGTGTAGCTCCAAACTCATTGTTGGTGATTACTAGCCCTCATTAAACTGCCATGTAGCACAGAAGTCTTCCCATTACTGCTTTCCAGTTTAGTCTCTGCACTGCCAGTAACTTGCATTTTGAATAACTGGGAGGTGCTTTCTTCATAATAGGAAGTTAATGATACCAGTTTAAACTTATTTCATTGATTCTTTAACCTATACATAAACATCATTAAGTTTTTTTTATCATTAACTACAGGTGCCAGGGTATGAAGTATTGGTAACTATGAATTGAGTTGCTTATTGTCAAGTTCATTTTAAAGGCATAAGTGCAGTCAAATGCAGCCATCTACTCGGAGGTAACCTGCATGATCTCCACCGTAATAGAGGTAGATGGTCTGTGTGAAAAGGAAAGGGATAAGCACAAATCTTTCCGCTTACAGATACTGTGAACTACATTGTCCTGATGCAGGGCGCATTACATAGTTTGTGTACCTCTGGAATAACACTGCTCAAAATGAATGTGAGCTTAATGGGGCAAGTATTACAGCAGCAATCCTTGCAGGATCAACGGATGTCTGTATGTTGTTTTGAGTGCTACTGCAACCACAATGGGGACTTTCGCACTGTAAATTATTAGGGGAAGGAACAGAAGAGGTTCAAAATAGTCCACTGTTCATTATGTCCATGTGTTTGGCTTGTCATTTCTTCCTTATACTTCGTTCTTGTGAATTCAGACCGATCATTACGAAAACAGCCCCACCATGTATTGTGGCTGCCAGAAAACACAGCACGGTCTGCTATTAAGAGGCGGGGAAATGGATGTATGTAAACTGCTGCCCATGGGAGTGTTTGGGTCCACGTTGTTGCAACCGCACATGACCTGTTGCCCTGCAATCCGCTCGTCCTAAATTCAAAGCTGGATTGTCTTTGGTCAGAACCAAGGCAGGAATATAGCCTGCTTCCGTGAAGTTGAATACTGAGAAGTATCTTAAATACTTCAAGTGCCAGCTCCAGTGTAAACAGTCAGTGGTGCCAACAACAATTTTTGCACTTAGAGGAAAATTCATAGGCCTGCATTTGTTATGCTCAATGTCAATGAGTTTTGTGAACCATGGAACTATGGGTCAGGACTCAGTGGTTGGGTGTGGTTTCAGGAACTTTTCACGAACCCCAAACTTACTCATTCTTAAAATTCTGTAAAGGGAGAGAATAACGTGGCCTCTAATGGAACTCTACAGAAGTGTGTTTCCTAATCTGGTCCGAAGGGACCTGCAGACAGTCCACGTTTTTGCTTCCTCCCCTTCTCAGGGAACAACAATGTGGAGTTTCTGTGAGTCCCCAAAAACTGGGCTGGCAAACACTATTCTAGAAGGAGAGTTTTATGCAGGACCCTTCTAGTCATGGTGGTCCCATTGTAACCTAGAGTAGAGTTTCTTTGAGATTTTCATCTTCTCATTTGTTTTTTTTTTCCTTCCCTCTTCTTAAATCTTGGTTTCGATTATTCATGTGCCCTGGTCTGTGAACCCGAGTACTCCAGGACTTTAGCATTTTTTATTTGCTGCAAGTTCAAGTTACTAATTTAAAATGCATTTAAAATGGAGACTGGAGTCAGCTGTAATATGACATTTCTTTCCCTAGGGCCCTCTGGAGGTGACATTTACTCAGCCCATGCGCACAGCCAATGGGACGAATGGGTGAGTTGGTCCCCTTTCTTTTTGTGTACGTGCAGTATTTTAAAACCTATATTATTCTCAGTTGATGGCGTAGTTTCAGTGATTGTCAGATTCACAAAAGACGTTGCACCCTAAAGAAAAAAGTTGTGAGAATGTGACTGGGGAGTGGAAACTGTCAATATACAAGCTTTGTCTTTATATGCAGCTTAATTACAGAAAGGTGTTTCGCTTAAGGAGTCGACTCAATCTGAGAAACACCTCTACTGAAATGCTGGCCAGCAGGATCACTCCAGAGTGTTATATAAGACATCTCTTGCTGCAAACCTTGACCAAGCATTGATTAGACTGAAACAGCTTGTTCCTGCAGTGACGCCCAGTAATAAATTACATCACCCTTAGACAGGTCTTTGTTCGTCAATTGGACGTTATCTCAGTGGAAAGCTATAATATCTTGGTACAATAATTTACCACTTCTGGCTTTGAGGGAATAACATGACATGTTAACCGCATAACATTCTGTCAAGAGTAGATTTTTCTGTGGAGGGCTGCATTTGGTTACTACAGTACTGGCTCAGTTGAGGCTTAAATGGGAGCGATAATTGGTATTGTGCAGACATAGGACTGGAGTACTTTATGAAAAATATTCTTTGCAAGTTTAATATGATGCATGTAGAAATGACCAAACTTTGAACTTCCGCTGTTTCATGGGTGGTGCTGGCATCTGGATAGGTGCGGATCCAAGTGTGTACGGTACACATGGCATCACTGTCTCTCGTTCTCTCGCTCTCAAGTCTGAGGAATGATGTGTCCCTTTAAAAGTTAGCTCAGTGGCAGGGCAAATTTTATTGCAAATTGTAGTATTGGCCTTGATTCATCCTCAGCACTACCTGCCAAATGTTCTTTAACTTGAGGACTGTTGACTTAGGATTCAGACAGGATTCGTTGATTGCACCACTCCAATGTACATACATATATACAGGTGTATGTATGGCTGGTTTACAGTCTGCATTTTAGATATGGAGTATTTAATCTGTGCTATATGTGCTGTGCTAAACCTGCATGTTCTTGTTGGTCAGCCAGTCGAACATGCCCTTCCACAAGCCACTAAGCCTCAGAGCAGATCAAAGTTTATCAAACGCATAACAGTACAGCGTACATTAGTATAGTGTTTCTCAAACCAGTCTGTGGGGACCCCTCCCCACAGACGTTCCATGTTTTTGCTTCCTCCCAACTCCCAGAGAATTGGGAGAGAGCAAAAACGTGGACTGTTGGGCGGCTGTCCCGAGGACTGGAATGAGAAACACTGCAAAAACGTGGACTGTTGGGCAGCTGTCCCGAGGACTGGAATGAGAAACACTGCATTAGTAGATGCAGGCAGTGAACTGAAAAAAGTAAATACTTAAAATAGTAATGTAGAAATAAAGAAGTGTACAATGAAATGTGTAAAATGTGTGAACTTTTCATACCAATAGCATGATCAGCTATTGAGTAGCCTCACTGCCTGAGGGGAATGTTCTTGCATAAATGGTAATGCATCACTAATAACTAATAGGGTTAATTATTTATCACCTCGCGCCCTTGCAGTGCTGAGCAAGAAAAGAATTGCGGCAATTAGTGTAACAATACACTCCAGTGTATTGTTAATTCTATTATTGCTTTTTGTGACTCTCTGCTCTACCTGATCTCAATACAGTCTTTGGGGAAACGTACGCATGCAACCCCACCCTGTGGCTCTCCCATCCCAGTGACCCCATTCGCTATCCTGAGAAACCTATGGGGACCATTCAGTAGCATGATACACTCCTTCGCTCAGTCTACTGGTTTGGCCGAGTGTGTGGGTTTGGTCGGCGAGATGATAATAACCCGTTAGACAAAGAAGTTACTATCGTAACCTTAGGATTGGTCCTGGCCAGGGCGTGTGGCCGGCACACTTGCTCTGCTGATCTCTCTCGCGTCCCACATCCTCCATGGCAGCGTTTTTCTATCCTAGATCTGGAAAACCACTATGTTTATTTACTACCACCCACTTAATTGCATTATTTATAAGTTTTCATTCAGCTGTTGAAAGAATGATTGTCAGATGCCAACTACACAAAGCCTCGTCTTGTTAGTTCCAAGTCATCTATTTGCCTTTCAGCCCATGTAGGTGTTAAACCAACAAGGGCTTGATTTAAATCTCATTATTGTTATTATTATTATTTATTTAAGTAATTTAATATTGATTGAATGGAATTAGTATATATTCTTCATTTTAAGGTAAATGGATACATATCAGACCTATTTATTTATTCCGTAGGAAAGTAGCTGTAAAATACTTGGTTGAAGCTTTTCCTCTAACATGGTTTCAATTGCGTGATTCATTCAGTCAGCAGCTCAAGGCTAATCTTGGAAGATCCCAGTCGAGGGGAAAGAGCGCTGTAAACAAAGGACTGAGCACCATGATTACGGCAGGCCACAGGTTATGGGGTGTGGGGGTGGAGATAGGCGGCAAGATGGAGGAAAATTAGCGTGAATTCTATCATTAGGAGCCATCGAGCAAAAAAGTGCTCTTCAGGGAAGAGAGCCATAAGATGACTCAGTCCTATAACAGGAACGGGGAGGAACGGGGACACTGCAAGGAGTGGCAGGGACGGGCAGGCTCTGAATGCGTGCATCATGTCACATTGTTTAAGATGAAGAAAAAGAAGGAGGGGGCAAGAATGTCATTTAGAACAACCTGAAGAAAGAACAAGTGAATATCACAATTTACAGTCTAACCTGCTTTTTAAGAATGGAAAGAAATCTTTCACACTTTTTTTTATGCAGACATTTTTACTCTCTCTCTGTCTCTCTCTCTCTCTCTCTCTCTCTCTCTCTCTCTCTCTTTCTCTCTCTCTCTTTTAAATAATGCAGCCGTAGGATGAAGATAGACTTTATTGATCCCAGGGGAAAATTGCGGTGCATACTGCACAGCAGCGAGAACGGTGTGCACAGACGAACATACATATACTGTAGTGCCAAACAGCAGAAGCACAGACGGTACACAGAGTGCGAACAAAGTAAACGCTGCACAGACAAATTCACAAAGTACACAGTACACAAAATGCCCTGAAAAACGAAACACTGCGATACTCCAGAAATAAATATTTAAAGAAAAGAATAAGTCAAAATAATAAAAATAAATTAGTCCAAATTAAGAAATAAAAACTGACATTATGAAGAAGGTAGAAGTAATAAAATAGCTAATAAATAGGGTTTTATTAACCGATGCCACCTTCCCTGTCTGGTGGCGCGCGCTGTGGCTGAGGCGGCCTCTTAGGCCTCTTAAGGCATCTGTACCCTCTAGGGTTCTGACAGCAGTCACAGCCAGAAGTATCAACGTCAAAGGCACAGGCCCAAGCCCCGGAGGACAGCCGACAGCTGGTGGAATCATACCTCCCACAGGGGACAGCTTCTGGCGGCCTGCCAGACAGCCAAGGGGCCCCCTCTCCTTAGTGGTCAGGTTGGAGACGTTCGTCTGTGTATTACCTTGGCAAAATGCCCCGGGATATTACTTTTTTTTTTTCTTCTTCTTCTTCTTTTTCATCTCGACTTCACCTTTCGTCAGCTTATTACCTTTGCATTGTTCTCCTACAAACAAAAACACCTCACCTGAAAGAGGCTTTATCATCTAAAACTCGTGAAATGTCACGCCGTGCCTGGAGCGGCAGCTCGTCTGAGAAGTTTAGGAACTGGGTTCTGTCCAGGTCAAACGGGGCCCAGATAAAAAGCAGGAGGTTAGCGGTAGCAAGTAATGCCAGGGGGTGCGTGGCGTGTGCGTTTGTGCTCTGCTTTTGGTGGCCACCATCGTCTCGTCTTGTCTGGACTTGTGCACTAGCTGTAGCCCACGGCTCCCAGAATTTTGTTTTTATCTGGTTGTTGCAGCAGCAGTCCATGATGTAGGTAGGGGCCCCAGTGATGACACTAGCCCAGGGACCTGTTCACTTCTGTCCTTCAATGGGCAGCTGGGTAATGTGGAGGGGGCGACAGGTTCAACATGCGGCACAGCACCCAGTGACCCTGGAACGTGCCACACTGGAGGCAAGGATATATTATCCGTTTAAATCGGCGATTAAGACGTAAGAACCAAAACTAATCTTGAGGCATGTTCGCTGATGTAGCCTCCATTGCATAATTCCCAAATTCATTTTCCCTATAATACAGTTTTATCCAAGACCTATTATCTTATCAACAGCCCTGTGTTTCCTTATATACATTTTCTATTCTGTCCCTTTTATCACCCAACCAAGCTGTATGTGTATCTTCATGGTTTCTCCCCTTAAATCCATGTCAATATATTTATTTAGCAGTTTTTTTTTTTCGGTCCTGAGAAATTCTTTGGCAGCCTTCTTGAGTAAACAGATTTATTTTCGGATGGAAGGTCACAGGGCAGCGTCACAGTTGCTGGAATCCCATTTTCCCACCGTTCAAATCGGAAGCCCCTGCTCACTCCAGGATTCCGCTGGGTTGCTTTTGACTTCCCCTCACTTAAGCTTTGGATCTGACAGGAGTTTTGTTTTGAGTAATCCCACTTATGTTTTTTTTTTTAAAAGAAAAATAATTATAAAATGTGTGTGTATGTTGTAATTCAAGAGTGTGGGGACTGATAAGGTTTGGTTATATCACCTACTGACTGCTGGTTTTTAACTAAGGTCTATCCATGAATATGCCTATATATGTGTCAGTTCACTAACGTTTCATATTTTACTTTTCCTATAATAGCAAGAAGGAAAATGACACTGGAAATGCAGAATCCTAGTCCTGCCACCGCACATCAAGTTCCCGCTCTTAGTATACAAACAGGAAATGGAGACCTGTCATCGCTCAGATTCTTCATGGGTGTGTGTAGGGTGGAGCCTCTCCGCTAATCAGACGGAGAGCTTTCAAAAAGTCATTGTGATTGACCTAGTCGCACTCAAGGCCAGCGCTGGCCGAAAAGCTGAAGGCTCTGAACATAATGTTGGAGACATCTAATCGGTCAGACTGACCTGATGTGAATTGTGGAGGCCCCATCGTTTGCCTCAGAGGAGATCTGCTCCCTTTTCGGGGAATACGTGTTTGCTTTCATTCACACGTCACAGTGCGCCGCGTGCCCCCTCGCTCGCGTTTGTGTTTTGGGCCCTGCAGATGGTTGTAGTTAGCATGGCAGGGCTTCACGGCGTGACGTTCACATCTGGGCTGCAGAGCTCGGTCCGCCTCACTTCCGTAAACAAACCGCATTATTCATTTTTTTCCCCCTTTCCTGAATTCCCCAGCCCCCGCTTTCTCCATGGGTTAGATTAACATGCTTGGAAGTTAATGCTGTCCCCCCCCCCCCATTTGCGATTAGCATCTAACACCCGAGGACTGAGGAGCTCATGCCTTCGTAAAATAAATTCACCAGAGTATTAGAGTGGAACAATTCGAATTAAATGCATATTTGTTCTAGTGCTGAAATTAAAAAGAAAAAAAAGCTTAAAGTTCGTCTAAAGGGAAAACATGTTGTTTGCCTTGATTGTTAGATGACTTAATGAAATGGGGCAGCCATGGACAGGGGGGTGCTGATTCTAGAAAGGAGGAATCGGGACCAGTGATAGTGGAAGGTGGTGTAGGATCAGCAGTAGTGTTCCATGGCGGTAATACAGCCTTGAGTAACTCTCTGTAAAGCAGGCATTAGCTGTACAGCTAACAGAGGCATTAGCCTCTGGGCCATAGCTACGACAAGATTGCACTTCTCTGTCGGCCTTTTATAATTTAATTCCTGTGTCAAATTGTTTCCTGTGCACCAGTAACAGGAAGCTCCTGCTCAGCCCCTCAGTCACAGCGAGCTTCGGGAACACTGGGGAAAAAGGAGGCACAGAACAGCCGGGGGAGTCTGGGAGCCTCGTTTGTGAGGTTACTGAGGTTTTACACCCCCCCCCTTACTTGAAACTCACTTCCCCGTTACCCATGAGGCCTCTGCTTTGACCTTAGTGGTGTTCTTCTAGCCAGCGGTCCACCTCAATTTGTTTTCCTTTTGGAACATGACTTTCCAAGATGGCTGCCTAAATATTGCACGATTAACTCCCCGTTGTTAGCTTTTTATACGTCATACGGTAGATGGATACAAAGTGCTGTTTGACTAACACATTGCGCAACATCACAAAATAAGCAGGACTTGCATAGCACTAGGCAACTCATTTCTCAATGCAAGGGTTCATATTTTTGTGTATGTTTAGTTTCGCTCCTGTCCACATTTCACACAATTGCATACTGTTCACATGACCTTTCTAGGGAAAAAAATAACATACCGACTCCTGCACCTTCGTGGTTTGGTTCAAGTTTCGTTCAAATGTGGACAGCGTTACGTGGACAGGAAAGTACTGAAAGGTCAGCTCGGACGCCATCTTGCACGGGCCGCATTCCCTAGATCTCTACTGGTCTGACCTCTCTTGTTAGGTAATGACGTAAAACTGCTGACAAGGGAATTTTTAAAACAAAAGGAGGGGAAAGCCCTTTGCGACCTGCCTGTACCAGTTTTATTAGTCAGCGTGAGTCAGGGCTAAAATCAGACGCTGGATGCACAGCACCAATGGTGGAATGTGGCTGTAGATTCTCACTCCCCGCCAGACTGTAGCTGTAGATTTTCCCTGTCTCGAATGAAATATATTACCCCTGTCTGCCCCTTCATGTGGATGCCAACAGGGGATCCATTTTTGTTTGTGTCTGTGTGTGTCTATAAATAGCCATATGACTTTGTGACCTGTGTGTGTGTGTTGTGTCTCTCTCTCTCTCTCT
>JAODKE010000050.1:13354350-13364591 GCA_026779605.1 Mormyrus hasselquistii | reverse complement strand
GGCCTCGGGGTCCGGGCTTTTCCCGGCCGCCCCCCCCTCTAATAACCCCCCCCTCTTTAAACACCCCCGGGATTTTTTTTCTCCCTCCCCTGCCCCCTTTTTCCCCCTTTTTTGCTGCCCCCCCCCCCCCCCCCCCCCCCTCCCAGCTGGTGAAGATGATCTCGGAGAAGCTAGGCCTGCAGGACAGCCGCAACACCTTCGCCCTGTTTGAGCAGAACGCCCACCAGGAGCGAGCCGTCAGCGGCAGCACCATCATCGCCGATATTCTGACCAGGTTTGAAAAGTGAGTGTCCCTCCCCGGGGGGGCGCTGATGCATGCTGGGAT
Source organism: Mormyrus hasselquistii (assembly GCA_026779605.1). Lineage (NCBI taxonomy): Eukaryota > Metazoa > Chordata > Actinopteri > Osteoglossiformes > Mormyridae > Mormyrus > Mormyrus hasselquistii. The sequence continues at coordinate 13,364,266 of JAODKE010000050.1, read as the reverse complement.
TTGTGGCATCTAAGAGTATCCAAAGACCTTTTTGCAGAAAAAAGATTATTTTTGGACTCATTTGATTAGTTGACTGTATCGTGGCAGCAATTTTACATCTCGATACTAAACGAAAGCACTTGAAACTTAAAAATTGGAAAGACGTATCTCAGTGAATCATTCTCATTTCAGTCCTTACATTTGACATTACTGCAGTCACAGGCTACATCCTTTCACCCAGTTGCTGCAAGCCAGTGCCATTGATGCAGTTGCACCTTATATTTCCAACCAGAATTCCGGAATGCTTGTCTCTGAATCACCGAACGCTCACCTCGGAAAAACCGGTTCCGCCACTTTGGTGGCCTTGTTTACTTAGCGCGCGCGTGCCTAACGACCGAGCTACCACAAGTGACACCTCTGCTTGGTGTTGGGCTAATTTGCCGCGAGATAAGCGCAACGAGAAAAATGGGATCACTATTCCCCACGCCCGCCCCCCCCCCCCCTTTTTGCAAGGTGTGTAATACCTGCCACTGTGGTAGAGCAAACTGGCCAAACAAAAGCCATTGTGGTTAGTCATCAGTCAACAGACAAAAGCCGTGGTCAGGCCAGTGGAATGGTATCAGGGTGGCTCCACCACCATTCCCTGTCCTGCCGCATTTTCCTTATACGTCTACCCCCTCCCTGTAGCCTCGCCGCTAAAGAGCCAGACCCAGAAAGCCAGTGGAGACTCTCTTTCAAGCTCTATTGTCTCCTGGATGCTGACAGCATTGCCGTCGACAGCATCGAGTACATATTCCTATTCGAGCAGGTAAGACGGAGCGTCTGAAGAGGGTGGATGTGGGCGCCTGTCACGCGATTGAATGTATAACCTTTTAAAACGTTACAGATAATGCCGGGGGGGGTTTCAGAATCAGTCACAAGGGCAGTGGGTGCAGGTGGTGAAGTTGCTTGTGCAGAAGAACATCTATTCAACACTCATTTCGAACTAAGCCCGCAGAATGTTTTTTTTTTATCTGTTCAGAAATATGGTCTATTTAAAAAAAACAAGTTAGCCATTTTTGCAAATTGGGTCAGGTGTCTCTCGATGGCTGCTCTGCTCATAAAGGCCGCAGCGGACTTTGTGGAAGCGAACGTCGTGCCTACGTTTGTTGGAGCCTTGTTCTCTGTTCGCCCCAGTGCCATGAGATGATGGTGCGAGGTCAGCTCCCTGCCTCCGAGGAGGATCTGCAGGACCTGGCAGCCCTACGCTTGCAGTGCCTCATGGGGGACTTCAGCACCCACTCGCCCTGCCCGCCACTGGACGAAGTCTTCCCCGGCAACGTGGTGGAGGCCCGTGTCCTGCTGGCCCTCAAGCCCCCCCCGGGCACCCCGTCTACAGGCCCCAACCTACCTATGGGCTGTCCGCAGCGGTTTGCCGGCGGCCTCCTGGCGGGGGCGCTGTGGAGTCACACGGCGGCCCACAAGCAGAGGGTAGAGCAGGACCTGCGGCTGCATGGCCGGCTGAAAGAGGAAGGGGCAGCCGTGATGGGCGCCATCGTGGAGCGCTGGAAGGGACTGACGGGCTACAGCAGGCGGGAGAGCATAGCGGCCTACCTTGCCATCGCAAGGCAGTGGTCGGGCTTTGGTTGTACCCTCTATGAGGTGGACTTCTACATTGTGAGTGCACAGGCCTCGTTCACCACATTAGACATTGATCCGTGGCTAGTCTGAGGTCAACGTCGGCCTTTCTCCCTCGTTCCAGAGCTCCACTGGCAGCTTCTCACAGAAACTATGGCTGGGGGTGGCAGCCAAGTGCATCTCGCTGTACAGGCAGGGGGAGGCCGAAGTCTTGGAGTCCTTCCCCTACGGTCAGATCTGCTCCTATGGAGTGTTCGACAGCAATACCTTCAAGATCACCGCCGGGGACCGGGATCTGCTCTTCGAAACCAGCAAGGTACTGGACAACGTGTCCATGTTTATTTCTGTATCCTGTGTATTCGCTATTCGGGTTTGGCATAGTTAAGGTGCTGTACAAAAGCCAGGCAGGACCGCGATAAAAATAACAATAATGTTTTTCTGTTCTCCAAAAAATGACTGATAATCATGTCAGATGGCTAGAAGAACACAGCTTCAGTGCCCAAACCTCTCCTCAGGGACGCCGCAGCCGTGCTGTGTATTCGTTACATTCCACAACCAGATCGATTAATTAAATAACGTCATATCTCGTAACTAATTACTAATTAATTAGCCAAACAAGGTGGAGTAGTGGACGAGCCCAAAAAAAAATTAATGGGTGTATTGGGCAGTTGCTGTAAATATTAGAGTGATATTAGGAGAGATTTTGAAATGGCTGGCAGTTTGATAGACATAGTATCATAGTTTAGGGTGAGCAGATCCATGTCAGGGCAGACACTCTAAGCTAGGACAGGCTTTGTAAACTACCATGTCGATTAAAAGGACCTAGATTTCCCTTAAGCCCGGAGTTCTTGCTGTGTGCTGATTGGTCAGTCTCCTATAATCATGCATGTGCCGCTAATGTTAATGTGAAACAGCTGGATGAATCAAGGTAACAAACCAATCAAAGCACTATTTAGCCAAGCAGCAAAGCCTTTCAGTTTTAAAAGTAGTTTCTAAAATTTTGAAGTAACTCTAAATGTCCTCCCTGACGTGGATTATCTAGCTACCCTATCATAGTTTTACACCAACGTGAAGATCATTTAAATATCACTTTCTTTGACTGCCTAAGACTTTGGCACAGTACTGTCCATCAGCGCGAAGGAGCCGGCTGGGGGTCGTCACGGCTCGCCCTCTGTTCTCTCATCTACACCACGAGCCTCGAGTTGACAAGCTCTCGCCGACACGGAAAGCGTCTGCACAGGGACACATTGTCCTAGCCGTGTCCCTGGCAAACAAAGACAGGCCTATGACATCACGGGACGCAGAAGCCACGTTTTGTTTACTGGTGCAGCGAGAACCACGGGCCAGCTCACTCAGGGACGTGTCGGTGGCATTGGGGGGGGCAGGTACCAGGGGACCGTGGGCTGCATTGCCCATTTTGGCAGAATCTGGACACCGTGTTGTTTGTGGGGCTAACATGACTGGAGGCGGGATCTCTTCGCGCAGTAATATAAACCGGATTTGGGGGCCCTCTGCTCTGATCCCATCTGGGTTCCCACAGTCTGTTTCCACATGTGCCGCACAGGGACTCCTCTCCAGATCCCTGCAGGTAAATTACACTTCACCTCCCTACAGAATCTGCTGCAGAAAATGGGACTTGGGAACCAACAAGATAGGATATAGATCAAATGAGCTTTTGGTGCACTCCCTTATTTTTGGGCCACCCTGGACACCAGCCAAAAAAAATCTCTGTACTTGTCCAAGAGATGTTGATCTGACATTGTTCCTGGAATTCCACCTCTTTTCGTTATACTGTATACAAAAATCGAGTCTCAAGACCTGAGGTCTTTAAATATGCTGGGTGCTCAGCATCTGGTTTTGAGGTCTTCACCAGAGAGGTATCATGAGACTATAGCAGTCAGTCTAACTCCTTTACCTCTGACCTCCCTTTCACAGCTGACGGAGATCATGCAGCTCATGAACGCCTACCTCAGCGCTGCGCAGCGATGCCAGGCACCCGCCAGCAGCGCAGACACCGATAGGGGCTTCTGCATCTCTCCGGCCAGCATAGAGGAGCCCCTGACATTCTAATTTTCACGCTGCCTGGACCTTTGGCCGCGTGTGCCGAGATGAGCAGACTGAGAAGGTGCAGTGCAGGAGCCTATCTGCAGGGCAGAACTTCAGCATCGGTCCTGCTTCTCGTGGAGGGTGTGGGATGGTGTCTGGGCTCTGCTCCACTTGGCACTTGTTCCCCCCCCCCCCTTGGCTTCGTAAGTCGTAAAGGGATGGGGAAGAAAAGCTTGACTTTTTAGCTCCAGGCTCCAATTTCCTCTAGCTCTATGTGTCAACCCGCCAGAATTTACACATGCCGGATTTAATAAGTCATCCCGCTTTCTCTGACGGGACTAAAGGGACTTTTCCAGTAGTCTAGTCTACTGGCGTGGGTTGAAAGGAAGAAAAAAAATAATTCCTTCGGAACCAGAATATATGGCTAATATTGCTTCAGAAAAAGGTGTGAATACCAAAGGATATTCTTTATTTTCCCAAAGCTTAACGTTTCCTCACCTATGCTGCTCATCATAAGCTCTGTGAAGATCTACATCTTGACCGCAGACCGTGGTCAGGAGTAAAGGCTGCGTCCGTTTCCGGTCTGCTACCAAACTTGGTGTCACCCTTTAGGACTTCTTCAAATCTGCACTCCCTCAGAACAAACCATCCCTGGTTTGAATAGCACTGGTTCAGAATCGACATATCAGAGAAATGTTGTACCGCCTACATGTAAAGAACTGTTCCTGTGCCCTTCAACACAAAAAAACCTTAATCTTCTGAATAGCTTCCCTTTTTAAAAATACTTTATTTAAGGAAATCAGTGCCATTCTGTGACATTAATTTTATTTTTACGTTTTAATAAAAAGTTTTAATAATAATTGATTTGTACTTCTTACTTAAGTACCTCTCATGCAAACCTTGATTAGCTTGTTTATCCACAGTGTTCCGGGATTCAATAATGGTGCAGTTTTGGGTGCTGTTTTGCTTGGGATGGTTCAGGAACAGTCACTCCTGCCATTTTTCAGTCTCCGGGTGACAAACTGAACATGCACCCTTTGCCTCACATACATCAGGTTAATACCGGGGACCAAGGAGAGACGAGATTTGCAGCTTCAGTGACATCACTGAACATTTGGTGCCTTGCTTAGTTAAACTCCTTGGTGACCCCCTCCCCCCCTCATTCTCAGGACCCTGGCTTGAAATCTTTTAGAAATATGTACGAGTATTCAGCAGCCCACAATTACAGATATTTGTCAATCTGGTATTTTAGCATTTGCTAAAAAAAAAAAAACTCCTTACCTGAGGTATCCATCTCACATAGAAATAATTCAGGTTTCCTTCAACCTTTGTTTTGGCTCATGGGAGTTTTACTTGCACAAAAAAAATGTTCTGAGCAGACTTAAAAATGATTGGTTGTACAATCTCTTTCAACCAATCAGATTGTAGAGGTGTGCCTAAGTGACTATAAGTGGCAGGACCAAGATATATGATTGGTTATTTGCACTTCCTCTAGTTGCTTGGACCCCCCCCTTCAATGATCTAATTGGTTCATAGAGATAACAGTTTTGCTTCTGCCCTTAGAAGATTTTTGTGTAAGTAAAACTCTCATGAGCTTTGTTTTGCCCTCGCTTTCATTTATGAGAAATAGCGAATGACACTCCACTTTATGGCAGAGCACAGCCCTGGCCAGATGTAGCCCCGCCCCACCTCACCCACCCTCTCAATTCAACCATTAAAAGCCTTCATACCCTTCGGCCAAAACACCTCTGTACAAAATCCTTCCCTGGCAGGAAGTCAGAAAGCATACGTGTTCCTCAGTCATGCTCCTAGTTTCTGCCTCCTACGGCAGTGTTTTCCCAGCCTAATCTTCAAGGACCCTCAGACATTCCATGTTTTTGCTCCCTCCCAGCTCCTAGCAAAATATGGAGACAGCCTGGCAGGGGGCTGGGAGGGAGCAAAAACATGCACCGTCTGGGGGTCCCCAAGGACCGGGTTGGGAAATACTGTCCTACAGCTGCAGGCAGCTCTTCTTATGAAAGCCATATTTTTTTGAAAAGCTTTGTTTTTTAGCTTTGTCCGTAACTTTGTATGCTGTTTGTATGCCGCACGGTACTTCTGTGGATGTATGCTGTTTATACATGTGACTTGGATGTGCAATAATGCGAGATTAGTATGTATTTAATAAAGCAACACTTCATACACTGTAGAAGCCATGTTTTCATTACACTGGGGCCTTGACTAAAAATTCTGGTGGATGCTGCTCTCCATGTAACCATCTCAACCAATGAAAAAGTATGGATTGTACTGACTGTTTGTGGTCACTGTTTATCCAGCATAAAACACACAGGTATTTCACTCGTGTTTAATCTTTATTTGTTAAAGCACAAATTCGAACATTGCATCTGCTCCAAGCAAAAATGCATTTTTGCATTTGCTGTATGTACACCACTTGCAAACTTCTGCTAAGCAGGAAATGATTTTTTGGGGGGGGGGGGGGGGGAAAAAAGTCTCAGTGCATTGTGTACTATACAAGAAACCGCAAATATCCACAATTAGAAAAATAGACACCCTCCACTGTCTGGACGCAAAAAATATCAGTCTGTTGTACTGATGTGGTTTGAGGTTGTTGTTAATTTTGCATATTAAACCAGGCATTACAAAAAGAGTAATAAAAAGAAAAGTACTGGTGTTACCTGATGGTAACCAACGAAGTTTCCAACTGAAGCTGAAGACTGGTAGACAGCAGAACTTCCAACTATCCAGGTGAACCTTTCACATTTGCTCTCTCGCCCAAACCCATGAGGAGTTCCCAGGAGGCCGAGGACACATCGTATGCTACAGTCACATCATCAACTACTCTTAGCATGCTACAATGCTGGGGGGAAGCAAAAACGCACTCGATGTCAAAGGAGTCCACGGTATGAAACGGCTTGCGGCATTGCCAAGCTGAAGTAGCAAGTGGTCATCTTGTCTACAAATAAGGTTTTGTTCACTGGAAGATTCTGGAAGCCGGAACAGCCCGGGAGGAGAGCTATTGAAAAGCTAAACCACAGTAACAAAAAAAACAAAGAGCGAACCCTTACTTGCTTGCTATTTTGGTGCGACATCTAACTCTAATTTCATCTTGCATTATATACCCTGCCAGCTGTTGCACAATACATACAGCCACGCCTTACATTCAGGTTTTTCAGGCGAGGAAAAGCTGGCAAACATGTACAGTCATGTTGGGGAGGGGGGGGGAGAATCTGAACAAAATGAGGTCAAAACGGCTGGCGAGCAGGACACAGCTCAAGACAACGCCTGGAAACTGCTGCGCTACGCTACGCAATCAGCTAATAAAATGCTCATCGAATGATAGTACATCGTTTACATTAAATTCCCGGGCTTGAAACACTGTTGTACATAATGAGGGGATACCTGCTATAGGGGAGCTAATGGCTTATAGCATCCTACTAGGTCACGTCAACAGAGGAAAAAAAGCTACCTTCTTCAGAGGTACCTAGAAGAGGTCTGGGCTTACAGCCCTGGGGGGGTGATCACTGCTCCTGGGACCCCCAGGAGATATAGTCGGGCCTGGTGGCGGCGCTGTACTCATCAATGAGCTGCTGGACTACTTCCCGAGAGTTATCCAACTCGTCAAAGTTCTCCTTGAACATGTCCTCCTTCCGGAACTGTTCCAGGAAAGCCTCGCGCTTGCGGAGCTTGTCGTACTGCCGGCACGTACGTTCAAACAGCTGCGGGGAAACCAAGACCACCAAACGTGAGGCACCGCGTGCGGCTCCGCTCTAGTGCTCGCGTATTACAGCACTTCAAACAACAAAATACAACTGCGGACACCCCGTAACACACCACCAGCCATTGTTAATCGTGCTAACATTCCTCGATACTGAGCAAACATTTATATTAATTCTGCCACTGCTACTCATTAGTAAAATGCAGAGGGTTCATTTGAGGGGAACAGTTGCTGTGGGTGGGGCTTACAGAGGAAATGCTTGTGTGATTAGCCATCATCAGCCCGCTGACACGATGGGCGGAGGGCAGGTAGGGGGATTTCCTTGACAGGGCCACTTGGATGCTGGCGGGTCCCCAAGGGATAAAGTTGGCCAGCTTCCTCTCTCTGATTCTCTGCAGGCTCTTATGCACCTGAAAACAACACACAGAGGAGGACGAGTGATGTGTTACCAATGGAGGATGATGGTCATCGACTGCGGACACTGACGAGCTCCCTGATACTTCGAGGACAGTCACCTGCGTGGGATCCACCTCGCCCTGGATGATGTTGAGGATGGCGATGTAGCAGTGGTTGGTCTGCCGGTCTCGGCCCGTCGACACCATGACGTTCTTGGGCTGCAGCAGCCTCCTCATAACGTCCAGCACCGTGGTCTTCCTCACACTGGCCACCTGTACCCGAATAAGATTACAACGTTCTTCAGAAGCTCCAAGACTGCACTGTTATAACTATGAACCAGAAAGTATTAGCAAACTCCAACTGCAAATGACTTTGCTGGATCCAGACAAACGCTGACTGGATTAAGAATTAAAAAACCTGACTATAGCCAGCTGGGGATTGAATTTGACACATAGTCGTATTACAAAATATACACGCTATTGAATCCTGTATAAAATCTAGGCAGCAGAAGGAGGAAAGAATGTCGCATACCGACTGGTCGGTGGTGAGAGGGGTGTAGCCCGTCATCAGGAAATGGAGGCGCGGGGTGGGGATGAGGGACGCTATCAGGCCAATGAGGTCGTTGTTCATGTAGCCGGGGTAGCGTAAAGTCGTCGTGCTGGCAGACATTATGGTGGACACCTGATAGAGGAGGAACAGCGTAGGCAGGGTTATGAGCAGCTTAGCTGGGGACCGCACTCTAGAAACAGCCACAGGAGGGCGCCCTCCCTGACGCAAAACCAAAGTGAACGGCAACTGCATCTGCTTTGAGTGCAATACGCACCTAACTGCCACGTGCTCCAGGCTGTAGTATGGCTTTTAGATCACTATTACATGATATTAAATGACATGGAAATAAAATGTGACATTAGCTAAAGACCAGTCTTTAGCTACAAGCATTTCCTGGTTATTTGGTCATGCTTTCATAAATGCTGAAAGCTCATGGGAGTTTTACTTATGCAAAAATATTCTGATTGGTTTGGAGAGATAACCAATCAGATATGTAGAGGAAGTGGGACCAACCAATCAGATGTTTTGGTCCCACCTCTTCTACTTGCTTGGACCCATCTCCTACAGTATATAATCTAATTGGATTTTTCTCCAAAACAATCTTGAGAGAGACTGTACAACCAATCAGATTGTAGAGGTGTACCTAAGTGACTATAGGTGGCAGGACGAAGATATCGGATTGGTTGTTCGCACTTCCTCTCCTTAGACCCCCTCCCCCCCTTCAACAATCTAATTGGTTCATAGAGATAACTAAGTTTTGCTTCTGCCCTTAGAACATGTCTGTGTAAGTAAAACTCCCACAAGTGAATTGAAATGGCTAAATTGAATTGATTTTATAGAAAATTTGATTACTGATACTGATTAGAAAACTGAATGATAGTGTGGACTGTGTTGAACTTGCAAGACAATTCAAGACACTAACAAAGAATTAATATTTGTAGGACTGTGGGTGGAAAGCTTTGAAAATGATGCTACTCGATCAGGGATTTGCATGTAAAATATTACGCAACTGAATCCATTGAACGGTTCCAGATTTCCAGACGCCGCGTTTCATTCCGGCTAGGAGAGAGGCCATGTCTGACTGGGTCTGCAGTCGTCTCTTTTTTTTTTTTTTTTTTTTTTTTAACTTATCCTCCGCAATCCCAGACCAGGCCGCACTTACAAGTACAGAGCCACGGTAGATGCTCACCAGCTGGTTGATCTGAGAAAAGGAGGGGTTCTGGATGTGCAGGCGGTCCGTGGCGATGCGGTTCAGGGCCGTGTTGTCCAACACCACCTACGGAGGGAAGAAGAAAAAAAAAAGACATGGTGTCATTCACTGGACTCATCTGGGAGGGGAGATAGACGGACCAACCATAACGCTATTGAAACATAATTAGTAACATTACTACACAATAACGGCCCCCTAACAAAACACAATGATACCAAATAAAATCTAAAAATATATTTCCATCTAGGGGGCGGCATGGTGGTGCAGTGGTTAGCACTGTTGCCTCACACCTCTGGGGCCTGGGTTCGCATCTCCGCCTGGGTTACGTGTGTGTGGAGTTTGCATGTTCTCCCCGTGTCGTCGTGGGGTTTCCTCCGGTTTCCCCCCACAGTCCAAAGACATGC
>JAODKE010000050.1:13340686-13354250 GCA_026779605.1 Mormyrus hasselquistii | reverse complement strand
CTGGCCCCCTGTCCAGGGTTGTTCCCTGCCTCGTGCCCGTTGCTTCTGGGATAGGCTCCGGACCCCCCGCGACCCAAAAGGATTAAGCGGGTTGGAAAATGGATGGATATTTCCATCTACATAAAACAGTAGATATATAAACAAAAAAGGTATTGCTTATTTATTCCACAGATGCGACAAAGCATCAGCGAAATACCAGAAATCTGAAATCTGCATCAGCTCTTCAAGAAAGGTAATTTATCTTAATTCCCTACCGATTCAGTCCCTCCAACAACAGTCAGTCTTGTAAGAAAGGCTCACATTGGGGCATCCCCGTCCGTGTCTGTGACATTTAGGGTTGCAGATTTGGCAGGGTATACATCACTGCCAGTACTTGCCATCTGACTCTAGTCTGCAGTCAGTCTTTGCCCTATAGAACATGCTGAACCTCGAAACGTGATCATTTCCGCAAAAAATACGTCTCTGCTGCCCTCGCTACCGGTCTAACCCCCTTCAGAAAAACGTACAGTGGAAAAACCCATCTCTGCAAGTAGAACGGTATCACAGCAAATGTTGATGCTCCCGTTGTTTTTTCCCCCTCATGTGTGCTCTTAACTTTTTCCCCTTTTCCAGTCTTTTTTCATCGTTACAAACATCGTACACTAAAGTAATTAAGCAGCTTGTTACGTGTAACTACACAGTGCCCTTCAAGTCACCCACTTTTTTAATTTTTAAACCTTTTCATCCACTGTCAAGGTAAGCTTCTACACACAGGCAGTCTGTCGCACAACCTATCGGCGTCTGTCCACTAGCATACAGGAACCAGCCCGTACTCGCGCCGATACTGCAGAGAGACACTACTTACAGAGTTTCCAGCTCACTTTTACCGCTCAGTAAAGACCTTGGCAAGTTCGCAAAGTGACAGCGACGTAAAACCCAAGACTTATTTACTGTTCACAAGGTTCACGCTACGATTTACTATGGGCTAATTTCGGTTACCACTCTCTGTTACGTTAGCTTCTAATGGGAGCGGAATTAGCATTAGCTTGTGAAAATTTGCATTACCGATCTATTCCATTCAGCCGTTATCTATTGAATTTTTAAGCAGGGGTTTGGAAATTTTCAAGTTCTGTGTTATTGGCAATGCATCGCGTTGGGCAATACTGCTACCAATGAATAATATACAGAATATGCCGTTTTTCCTTTAGATAATCCATGCACATTGACATAGATGACCAGTACCTCTATGAATTTCGACCAATCAGGCGGTGGTGATGCAACCACTTCAGGATTTCCACCCTGTGATCAGCGCCTTGTCAACACGAGTTTGGGTGGGGAACGACTTGCATAATTTACAATGGAAATATGTCTCTTTGCGGTACCAGTCAGGTTCGGCTCGGTTTTCGGTGGCAGTCAAAAAGCAACAGGTTTTGTGGATCCATTTGTAAATAGTCATTACTGGGGTGCCTATTAAGATCCTGACCAAAGCACCGTGTTTGTTCATTCGGAGCATGCATTCCAAATGAATGGTGTAAAATTTTAATTACTTTCAAAAGACGCAAATATCATAATGAGAGACTCTTGGCATCTTTTGAGAATAATACTGGAAAATAACCAAAATCCTTACCATTTAAAATAAGACATGTGTGAGGTCAAAAAAAATCAGCCATTTGTAAATTACAAGCATGTAGCCTTATGATGTTTACAAGCAGAGGGGTCTGGCAGCTGCTTGGTGTCATGCTAGCTGTGAAAGTAACCTAAAAAGGCAATAATGCATGCGATCTGCGCCCGCAGCGGCCCCGTACCACGCAGTCAGCATTCTGTGTCAACCTCTTCAGCGTCAGCAAAGAGTTGTAGGGCTGCACCACCACGTCACTCATCTCGTCCTGGTTGGGGAACACCGAGTAAGTCTGCACCAGCTTCTTGGGGTACCTGAACACAGAGGGGAAAAGGTCTAAAAGGTGCTCTTTGGGGGGTGGGTGCCAATCACACAAAGGTGTGCACTGACCTATCATTCAGTTTCTCCAGCAGATAGGATCCCAGGCCTGATCCTGTCCCCCCCGCAATGGAGTGGCAGAGTACAAAACCCTGAAACATGGACAGAGATCGTTTAGCCCTTTAGAACACAAACAACCTCACAAACAGCCAAAAATGAACTATTACCAACATACTCCGAGGTAACTAATTTCTGAAAAGGTGACCAGGACAGTTCAAAACAAGATTTTGTGTCAACCAACCAGCTGAGTATAAAGAGTCACAGTCACAGAGTACTCAACTGGTTGGTTGAAACAAAATCCTGGTCTGGATTTTTACTTTCAGGACATAATCTATCCACCTCTTCAGGTAACTTGGAGAAACACCAGAATGCCCTGGCTTTCACACAATGCAAAAAAAAAAAACAAAACAGAATGAAAAATCATTAAAACTAGGAAAATAAAGTTTAGTCAGCTTCCTTATGTTATTGTGACGAGGCCGAGATGCAAGGTTAAGAAAACAGTAAGCAATAGTAATAGTTTTGCATTAATTTTTCCTAAAAAAAATGCATTAACATCTTGGACAAAAGCAAGCTTTTTTTTCCAGAGAAATGAGAAATGAAGCCAAGTGTAAAAATTGAAATGTGAAAAAAAATAGTGAATACACTAGAGCTCGTGTAAATAACACGAGCTCATGGCTTCCAGGTGAAAAGCGATCCCTTCAAGTGAGCGGCCCAATAGCTCTCAGCTTCAGCCCGTGTCAACCAAGCGGAGATCAAAGGCCAGCCACCTCCAAGCTGTCGCTGCCATCTGCCTCTCTGTCGATGATGTCGAAGATGTCCTCGTGGATTTTCTCACCCTGAAAATACAACCATGACTTCTGCTGAGACAGTATGACCGGGCTGCTTCTTCCATACGCACTTTAAAAGGCATCTTACGCTGGTCTCTTTGACAACTTGGGGTTTCTGTTATGAATAGACTTTTTTTTCCCCCTCAAAAAATATGTGTACGGCATGGAAGCATTACTCAGTGTTTATCTTTAAACCAATCTTTTGGATAATAATGAATATGAAGATATTCTGCACAAACATAAGTGTAATCTCCTTGCTTTTCAAGTCATGGACATGATAAATTGTTCAGTTATCGCGCAAACACGGTGAGCCCGACTATATTAATACCTGGGAGAAGCCGCTGGCCCAGTTGTTCCCAGCGCCTCCTCCGTGTTCTGACAGGTAGATGTTCTCTGGGTTGTACAGGTTGGCGTACGGCGAGTTCAGGATGGAGTGGATGACCCTGGGCTCCAGATCGAGCAGAACAGCCCTTGGGATGTAGTGCTCATCGTCTGCCTGTAAGGCGCGCAACGCAACGTTTCATTTTAGGAGGGAGGACGGAATAAAAAACGACGTAATAGCTCCGTCTGCTGGCGATACAACATTATAAAACACGAACATAACCACTCCTCGTTACTGCAGCTTTTCCCAAAGCACTTTGCATTTTGTGGCATAACACTGAAATACGGAAAGAATGGACGTACTACACGTGTTAAACACTGCAACCAAATCCAATTTGGAGATGCAGAGCCCTACAAAGTTTTACAGAGGTACAGCACCAGCACATAACACTTAGGGAAAGGCTTTATGTTCCGTGGAGTATAAGTTATATAGAAATAAAGACCTGAAAAGACTAATACCTGGTAGAAAAACACATCTTTGCGGTCCGTGCCCTCGGTGGCGAACTCCTCCACAATTCCCTCCGGGCTGATGCCATGCTCGGCGCACAGCTGCTTCCAAAACTCAAAGCCGACTGCGGGGAAGGAGGATGCCGTTGATGTGATATTTGCTTATCGATCAACGCTTGTAAACGTTACCACCTTAATTATAATAACTAGCTAAGACATGCTTATGAGGAGTACTCATTGATCTGGCATGCTGACAGCAATGTGAAATGTAGTCTTTGTGATCGTGAAGAAAATGTAGGGTGGGTTAAGCGGTGAAATCTGCATTTCCAAGCTGCTATACTGCCTGTTTAAACTCTCAAAAGCGGATATTTTAAAAAGAAATGTCGGCGTATTGCTCGATTTGTGTTTCGTGTGTAAATTAAGATACAATGACATGCATATAGCGATGTAAGAAAGCTGTCAGTTACCTACAAAGCTAGTGAACAAGCTACCTAACACTCATTCATCAGCAAACATCCAAATTTTAATTAATCAGACGATTACTAAACAATAAGAACCGCACCCGAAGTTTCTTTTAGACTGATACACCCGTAAAACAAAAAGCATTAATCATTCTCTAGTCCGTCCACGGTAAACGACACCCGAGAACAATTCACCATCACCGGGCCTAATCCACTGGATGGAACAAATCAGAAAATGCAATAAATAAACAATGGCATACTCTGATTTCCGCACTGTCCTAACTGAAGTGTTATAATCTCTCTGGGCATCTTGCTTCATTAACGGAGTAACGAAGTTAATCCACTGACAATCCAGCGCTCGAAGGCCTGCCCCCAACGCGTCTCATTGACCGGCGCTTCCTTTCTCCCGCCGTGGTGACGTCACAAGCCCGCGCCGCCCGCTGGTGTGCGCACATGCGCAAAATATAAATGCCCGGCTCATCGAACTACAGATCCGTACTTTACGGCAAATCATAATAATGGCAGAAATGCTGTGGTTTTTATTATTAAGAGTTTTATTGTGTTGTTGTGGATTTAACGTCTGTATATCCACTAACAAAACCATCGAATAACCAATGAACGAACGACCTTTTAATTTCTGTTCAATTCAATTTAATTACATTATTAATGCCATTCCATTCGCAAGATGTACTAGTACTTGGATAAATAATACTACGTTATTCACAATATATCAGATTTTTTTTCTGTTTGCCGATTCTTTTTGGAAAATACTGAAAAACATGTAACAGCTTGCATGTAAACCGTTTCCCTTTATGAAAAATAACAACTGGTCGATGTATTGGTGAATAATAAATTTAAACCAAGTGGAAATTTTAAATCTTCAGCTTTAAACTAACCTCTTTAACGAAGTTAATCTGATTCTTAGATGTGTGTACAATTTTAAAACTGGTTTGATTCAGCCACAAGCAATATCGAGATGTGTCATGGGGACACAAGTCTTGAGGCTTAGCAAGCAGTGTGGAATGTAACGACGTATAAATACAGTCCAAGCACACCCACACACACAATGAAGCTTAACCCTAACCACAGTCGCAGCTATCCAAAATTTACCAAAATATATATATATATGTTAATAAGTGACAGTCGTGAGAAAAATACCCGCTTCATTAATTAGGAGATTTTTGATGAATATTTCAGCATGCACGTCCGGAAGACCTGCGGGCGAGCAGCCGGGGAGCTGTAGGCAGGCGAGGGAGATTTAAGCGAGAAAGCAGGGGCCCGCCCGTCAGCCTCGCCATGTTGGAGGCATCCGCAGGGTAGAGCAAATAAAATAACCGGTATCGGCGTGTTGAACGAGGAGGACCTTCCCGGACAGTGTTTAGTCTAAGGAAGCGTGACAGATGCACGACTTGGTGGGGAGTCAGAGAAGCTGCGACCGCGGAGCGGTAGGGGTTGAATAATGTGTGATTCGGGTTTAGGCTGGTGACATTGTTTTTTCCCCTTCGCTAGTGTCGGGCGGATATCATGGGCGTCCCCGCAGCACGTCTCCAGCTCTTCTGACGCGCGGTAGCTCCCCACTCCGTGATCGGGGCATCCGGGCAGCCGAGCCGGACCTGTGCCGGAGCTTTTCGCATCGCGCCGCGGCGCAAGGGGGCAGCTTTCCTGCGTATCGCCGGTGCATAGAGCCTTTACCCGTATCCAGGGATTGGGGGCCGGAGGAGGGAGGCGGGCCGTCGCACCGGCTTTAATCGGACATTAAGATGGCGCTCAGCGGGGAGACCGGAGCGGCAAACGAGGCACGGGAGTTTGGGCTGAGCTGCGGCCCGGAGAGCGGATCGGGTCCCGGTGAGAGGGACGCGCAAGTGCAGGCCGTCAAGGCGTCGCTGCTGTGCAGGTTGGGGCCGTACGAGCCAGTTGTCACCCGCGTACAGGGGCTGCTGATCTGGGAAAGGCCGTTTCACAGCGTGCTGCTTTACACGGCGGTCAACGCCGTCTTCTGGTAAGTCGACCTTCCTTCCCACCATCTCTCCGTGTTTCGATCAAAAAGAAAGTCAATCGGACGTTTTGCTTGTTTTTTGTGTCGGGCGCCCCACGTGTGCGCTGGAGGCGGATGATTCGAAGCCCTCGCCTCTCCGGCTGGGATCTATGCCGCGACACGGCTGACATGCATCTCTTCGTGCAGGATGGAAGGCAGATGGCCTCGTTCGCCTATTTTTAGAGCGCAGTGGCCACATCGTGTTTTCCGTCGCTGTCGCTTCGGTACGCGACTCTGCTCCGATCATTTGGTTTGTGTGTGAGTAATGAAAGGGTCGCGCTTGGTATTATATCCACTGTACTAAGTTAATGCTTTTGCCAAATGCAGGAAACCGATGAGTCAACAACGGGCCGACGGGCACTGTCACTTCTGTTATCAAGTTCTCCAGTCTCTTTGCATGGACAGTTTTAAGGCTGTATATTCAGCCTGGGTGAAATATTGATCTAATTTTCATAGTGTTTTCGAAACCTGAGCTGATCAGAATAATATGAAATATATACAGAATAACATTGGGGAATGGGTTACTTGAAATGATTAAATATAGACTCATTAACTGACGCACTTTGCTGACATTTAATTTAACAACAGATCGGCAGATATGGTTTCTTGCATTAATGAAGGATGTAATCAAGTGTCAGGTGTCTTGCACATGATACTCTCTGGTGTGTCCTCCGTCCGGAAGACCTTTACAGTGGCTGGAAATTAGGCTTGATATATCTGGGAGCTATGGGTAACCTTCAGGGTGCAATCCAAGCTATCTTAAAGGGGTGGTGTGTAGTATAGTAAACGACAGCCAATGTCCCTTAAAGGGAATGTTACATGAGAGGCCAGTGTTCACTGAAACAGGGTAAATGACCTGACATAGTTTGCACTTTGTGTACTGTCTTTGCACTTTGTCTGTTTGGTGCTATATGTATGTTTCTCTCTCCCTGTTGTGTTAAAATGTATAGCTAAACTTGATTCAGAGTCTGAGGAATGGTGCAAATATTTTATTCTTGAGTTCATATTTGGGTCAGAGGAGCTTGAAATTGCATTGGGTTCAACTCTTCCCTCCCAGTACCTCAAGTTTCAATTATTTTATACAATTAATAGGCAAAATCTAGGTTTGCCCATTTAGGCTGGAGGTCAGAAGGCCGCATGTGCAAAGACACGAAGGTAACCCTTAAAAGCCTGCTGTTACGTTAGCTTTGCTTTGTGTGCATGCAGAATAGGAAGTGATGCTTAACCATTTGCCAGTGAAAAGTGAAAGTCATTGTCATTACCAGCATTGTCGGTCCTCTCCGCTGTGTGATTCACCTGTAAACCCTGCATCCGTTTAGAATATTTAACCGTATAAATTATAAAAATGGGCAATGGCCTTTTTTTGTGCGCGTCTGCCCTGTGGAACAGGAGTGTGCTTTTATGTTCAGGCAGGCTGAAAGACGCCCGATGGAAGAGGACGATTACTGCAGCTGTTCAGCTGCCTTAGGTAAATCCTGTAAATGTGTCTGGCCAGTTTCATTTTGGGTCCACGTGCAGAGGGATCAGTGGATTATTCTCGGGGGTGATCGCCGGGGGCGACGCTAAAATGGGTCGCCTGTCGAAGAGGAAAGACGAAGGGTGTCGCTGTGTTTGTTGTTTTACTAAATACTTAAATAAATAAAACACTGTTTACTTAAACAATAATTATAGCGATAATTATTGTTTAAGTAGATGAACATGACAAGTTTAAATATGTTCTGCTAAATTCTTCTAATCTTTCACAGAAAACAAAACGGACAGTTATAATCTCCTAGTCAAAAAGTGACACATTCCCCTGTCGGAGCCCTTTTTGGAAGGACTGGCCATGATGGTTTGGAAGGACTGGCCATGATGGTTCTCACTGGGCAGCTTTCTGCTACCAGCCAGCTACTGGTCATTACTGCAAACTCTGACCCACTCAGATATAAGCACCAAGCCTCCACGTATGAGAATGTTAAGACTCGTGTGTTTTTAGGCAGTTCTGGGAACAACTAAAATTACACTTGCATCACATGCGATAGTTAATTGTGTTCCGTTCTGTCACATCAGTCTGAGACGGGGTGGGCAGTCTGATTTCAGGGGGCCCTGGTGCCATGACTGGTAATGGGCGACCTCACCGGCATTTGTGCTTTGAAGCATAATGGCTCCAGTCGTTGTGCTTTTTCAGAACATGCATGCATTGTAAGAACCATATGGTTGTTTTGTGCTTTTGTTGGTGTCCTGCCTTTAATGCTTGTCAGAAGTGTGGTGGCCTCAGCCACACGTTACCTGCCGCGTGACCCGTTCTGACTGTGGCGGTGCTCTCCTCCTCTTCCAGGTTCCTGGCCCTCACCTCCCTGCGCGTCCTCTTCCTGCTCTCGGCCGGTCTGGCCGTGGCCGTCTGCGTTGATACCTGGAGGAAGAGGATCTGGCCCGAGATTAGAGGTGCGCTCACGTTCCCGGCCGTCGCTCGTGTTCCGGGCAGATGTCAGCAGTGCGCTGCTGCTTTAAGCCTCAAAACATGTGTCCAGGTCATTTATGACGCCGCCATGCTGTCTGTCTTTACAGTGAGACGAGCGGATGCATATGAAAACGAAAGGTAAGTAGTTATCTACTTGACAAAATAGCCGCTTTAGTATTTATATCCCATCCAGCTGCTTCCCAGGGGCCCGAGGAGCCTGTTCCAGGCTTGGGGGGCACCCTGGCAGGGTCCTCCATGGGGCACATACATAAGATGTCAGTCCGCATAACCGCAGGAGCGGACATGCAGACTCGCTGCACAGAGCAGGATTCATACCCCGAGTCCCGCAGGTGACTGGCAGTGGTGCTTCACAGTGGGATTCTGTGCCACCACTTTGTACCTCGTAGTGTTTTTTTAAAAGAAAGAGAGACAATATTTTCCCATAAATTTTTCAGTTGCTGGCTTGTTCAAGCTGTAAGTATGAGATGAAACGTTACCCTCACTCCCCCCCACCTGCAGGGGTGCCCAATCCATCAGTTGATTGCGAGTTGATTAATGGATAATACTTTTTTCATTTTATTTCATTGTGATTAACTGAATATACCATTAGACCATCACTCAAACTGAGACCCCCCCCCCTCCTTTTCCCTCCCCAGTGGGCAGAAAATTTGCCATCATGATTTGGTGGCTTGTCAGACTATTTTCTTTGTAAAAGTATCTCTCACAAGTTGTGTGCCCCTGCTGTGCTGGATGAGCGGCCACGCAAGGTGATTTCCTCTTGAATTTTTAAAAGAAGATTCCATCTCGTCGAGCTCTGAACGCGGGCTGGTTAACAGCTGCTAACGGTGGTTACTGTCGTTAATGTGACGCGGCGCCCCACCTCTGCGGAGCAGCGTGTCCATGACCCCTCTCCTCCCGCTCCGCAGCTGGGGTCTGGTGCAGCCCGGAATACTCAGCGTTCCGGAGCTGTGCCACCACATGGCCGAGCTCTGGGTCTCTGGATCGTCCTTCGCCACCAGCCTCGTGGACTTTAAGAGGCACAATCCGGGCAAGGTGGGAGCTACAACCAAAAGAGTTTTTAAATACTTGTTAAAAAAAATTAACAAAAGTAACAGTTAGATTAAAAGTTATATAAATAAATATCTGTAGTGCGTTGGGTAGCTAGTTTGTTTATCAAATGAATCCCTTTAATTAATCCCCAGTGCCCCAATCTGCATGCCACTTAGAATGTGTTCAGTTAGTCTGTGTCCCCTGTACCCTGCTTGGTACTCATAGCCTTGTTTGCTTCCCTCGTTAGTGCAGTAAATGGCTTGTTTTATGCAAATGGAAGTAACACTTAACCCTAAGTAGCTTTTAACCTGCGGTCTGCCCATGCTGTTCAGTTCTGTGTTCTAGCCTGTGGCTTCTTCAGCTTCCTGGCCATGCTGGGCCACTACATTCCTGGACTGGTGCTCTCCTATGCTGCAGGTGAGTTTCAGCCCCCCCCTCAGTGGTGGCGAATGGAATACCACTGGCATTTTGGAGATGTATGGGTAAATTGGATAAGATGGGGATTCTGTCTGTGCCAGCAGACGCACGTAGACCCCCCTCACGTTGCGTCTGTCTGTCCCCAGTGCTGATGGTGTTGCTGAGCCCTTTGGCTGCGTGCCACCGCATGTGGCAGCGCCTGTGTGTGAGGCTGGAGCCAGTCCTGCAGCGGCTGGATTTCAGCGTCCACGGCTACATGATGTCCAAGCCAATGGAAAACCAATGTGAGCATCGGGGAGGGCCTTGCGCGGAAATGGGCCTTTCTCTTTAAATTTCAACCTCTGACCCTAGCCCCATCCCCCACCCCCGGTCATCTTTGTGATACAGTTCTCCGCCGACCCATCAGACCGGTTGCCACGGCTGACGCCAGCGATAGCGAGGAGGAACTGGCTGCCTTCTGCCCCACGGTAATTCTACACCTGTCTTGTGTTTTATAAATCTGTCCGTGCCGGTTACCCGGTATTGGTGCACGGCGGTCAGGTGTCCTTGACTGTTCTCTCCGCTCCGCCAGCTTGATGATGCGGTGATGGCCAGGGAGCTGGCCATCACGGACTCGGAGCATTCAGACGCTGAGGTTTCCTACACAGAAAACGGCACCTTCAATCTGTCCAGGGGGCAGACTCCGCTCACCGAGGGCTCTGAAGGTAAGGGCTGCCGCTGCCTTTGGCACTGGCATGTAGATGTGCAAAAGTACAGGAATAGAAGTCTTTCAGAAACTAATAACTCCCCTTTTACTACTTGTCTGTTGCATTTCAGATGAATGCTACATTAGACAGTTGGACTTGGTGTAATTGATTGCATCCATGTTCCCTAACTGCTTCCCCAGCATAGGGTCACTGGGGCACTGGAGCTTCTCCCCGTCTGCACTGGGCGCAAAGGCAGTGGAATATCCTGCCTGGGATGCCAGTGCACCACAGGGCACAGTTTCACATACAGGCGATTTAGTGATTACCGTTAACCTGACCATGTGTTCAGATAATCTGGAACTGTGGGAGGTGGCCAGTTTAAACAGGGGGGAGAACCTGCAAAATCCACAAACAGAAGTGATGGCATTTGAACCCCCAACCCTAGATGTCTAATGCCACTGAGTCCTACCCCTAACCCACTGTGGCTGATGTTAAATATCACTTTTACATGTCCATCTTGGTATACATTGTTGCAGTATTACAGTTAGTCCAGTAGGGGGCCAACACACCCAGGGTGAATCTCAACATGTACCTGTTTTATGTCATCTTCCATTGTCAAAGACCAGTTCCAATACCAAGAACAGGTACACATGAACGGTAAAAAAACTCCCGGATGTCATTTTTGCTCCGCCCCAAATATCAAAGATACATCGGCCAAACGATACCATTGCCATGATTCATTGAGCCCCAAGTTTGTTCTTGGAAGGCAGGTTAGCAAGACTGGTCTTGCCAAGACCACAAGTGCGGTCTTTGCGTACTTGGTATTGCGATTCACCCACCATCTGCTGAGCATCCAGCCCTTGTAGGTGGTTAACCATCCATCCTTTTACTCAGACTTGGACAGACACAGTGACGCAGAGGAGTCGTTTGCCCAAGACCTCCCTGACTTCCCCTCCATAAATCCAGACGCCACGCTGCTGGACGACGACGATGACACCAGCATCGGGCTGCCCAGTCTGGCCCCATCGAGCCTTTCGGGCCGCCGGTCTGTACCTCTGGACATGGATGCAGACGCACCGCTGGACTCGGACCAGGAGGAGCTGGATGCTGAGCTGTCCCTCAGCGGCCTGCCCCCAGCTCTGAACTTCACGGGCGACATCAGTGGCATGATAGCCAGTAGCATGATCCAGGCGGCCCTGGCGGGAGCTCTGCAGCCACGGCCACCCACCGCCCCCCAGAGAGAAACTGGGTTCCGGTCTGGCCCGCGCCGGGCCTGCCGCAAACAGTCCAGCTCTGAGCTGGACACCGACCTGGAGAACGAGGACTTCGAGATGCTGGATCAGTCTGAGCTGAACCAGATGGATCCATTGGGAACTTCTGCTCGCGGCGCCGGACAACCCCAGAACCAGGGTTCCAGCTTCCTGTCCAACCTCCTGGGAAAACCGCAGTGAAAACCTCTTTTTATACGTGTCAGCGAAACCAGCTGGGTTTGGAGGGGGGGGTCTGTGTGTGTGCGCGTGTGATGACAGGGGCCCCAGCCACCAAAAGCTGGATTTGGTTTGCTGTTGATATCACTGTGAAGTATTTTGTTAGGGTTTTAGTTCAGTATTTTGAGAGTTTTTCCTCCTTTGGGGTCCTACTCATATAAGATCCCTGGTTTTAAATGCTTTTAGTTTTGTAGGCTGAGCAATAGGACCTTTTACTCAATAACACACAGCATACAACACGGCAAACCCGCTTAACTGTAATACTTGCCAATCATTTCCCCGGAAGCATCGAGAGCAATTCATGTCAATCCACTTCAGAAACCATAATAAAATGTACACTATGCCTTTGTTTTGTCGAAATATTAACTTTACACGGGATAAATGACATGGGACCAAATCTACATTCCTGTTTGTGAGAATTTGCTGGAGAAAAATCTAAATTTCCCATGAGTTTCTGGTTTATCACGAGTTTGGTTTCTGAGGACGGCAGCAAAGCTTGTGTGTTTATTGCATCTCATCTCTCTGTCTGTCTGCATCACTCTGCAATGTACATTTGTAAATAATAACTTCATATTAACATTCAAGAATCAGCCGTAATGATTCATCCAAAAAAACAGGGACTGCCGTTGGTCATTGCGAGATGAGTCAGGTTTTCCCCAAGCTGTGCCACCGTTGCAACCTTGTGAACTGGCTGTTGTCATGCATCTTCGCCTGCGGGTGTGTGTGTGTGTGTGCGTGCGTGTGTGTGTGTGCGTGCTGATGGAGGCTTCTGCTGTGTCGTCGTGTTGAGAGAATTGGTTTCATTTATTTCAAATGAAACTCGAATGAAAGTCTGCAAAATTTGCAAAGGGGGAAAAAAGTGGAAGAACAAGAAATTATTAAACAAAGATATTTCTTTGTTGGCCTGGCTCTGAGTGTCTGCCCGTGGAGTGATGTTGAGGCGTACGTTTGAGTTTTTGGTGCTCAGTCGCACAAAGCCAGCAGCTATATGATGCCTCTGCCACTTTTATGAAAGTTAGGTGGGATAAAAGTTTAGTCTCACTTAGTGCTATATACATAACTATCAAACCAATTACTTTTTTTTTCCCCCCGGCAAAACCCACGATTTTCATGCGCTTCAAAGCACCCTTCTCTATAAATCACTTTCTCACGGGTATTTTACTTCAGGGGAAACATGGAAATTTGTCTTCTTGACTCTTTGTTCTTGCTGGTTAGTCAGGAAAGCTGGAAATACTGCAGGTCCCGGTACCACTTCCAGTGTCACTTGTGATCTGAGTGACATGGAAATACTGCAGGTCCCGGTACCACTTCCAGTGTCACTTGTGATCTGAGTGACATGGAAATACTGCAGGTCCCGG